>LR778269.1:52873693-52925084 GCA_902810595.1 Coregonus sp. 'balchen'
GGGTGAAACAACTGATAGCTGTGGGGGGGGGGTTTTAAAAACATGTAGTTTGTTGTGGGGGGGGGGGGGGGTGAAACAAAATGTAGTTGTTGTGGTGGGGGGGGTTGAAACAACTGTAGTTAGGGCTGTGGTGGGGGGGGTGAAAAAAACATGTAGTTTGTCTGTGGGGGGGGGGGGTGAAACAACATGTAGTTAGTCTGTGGGGGGGGTGAAACAACATGTAGTAGTCTGTGGTGGGGGGGGGTGAAACAACATGTAGTTAGTCTGTGGTGGGGGGGGGGTGATGAAACAAACATGTAGTAGTCTGTGGTGGGGGGGGTGGAAACAACATGTAGTTAGTCTGTGGTGGGGGGGGGGTGTGTGAAACAAACATGTAGTTAGTCTGTGGGGGGGGGGTGAAACAAACATGTAGTTAGTCTGTGGTGGGGGGGGGGTGTTTAAACAACATGTAGTTAGTCTGTGGTGGGGGGGGTGAAACAACATGTAGTTAGTCTGTGGTGGGGGGGTGAAACAACATGTAGTTAGTCTGTGGTGGGGGGGGGGTGAAACAACATGTAGTTAGTCTGTGGTGGGGGGGGGTGAAACAACATGTTGTTAGTCTGTGGTGGGGGGGTGGATTGAAGAAACAACATGTAGTTAGTCTGTCGTGGGTGGGGGGGGGTGTGAAACAACATGTAGTTAGTCTGTGGTGGGGGGGGGTGAAACAACATGTAGTTAGTCTGTGGTGGGGGGGGGGTGAAACAACATGTAGTTAGTCTGTGGTGGGGGGGGTGAAACAACATGTAGTTAGTCTGTGGTGGGGGGGGGGGTGAAACAACATGTAGTTAGTCTGTGGTGGGGGGGGGGGGGAACAACATGTAGTTAGTCTTTGGTGGGGGGGGGGTGTGAAACAACATGTAGTTAGTCTGTGGTGGGGGGGGTGAAAACAAATGTAGTTAGTCTGTGGTGGGGGGGGGGGGGGGGTGGTTGATGTGAAACAACATGTTGTTAGTCTGTGGTGGGGGGGGGGTGAAACAACATGTAGTTAGTCTGTCGTGGTGGGGGGGGGGGGGTGAAACAACATGTAGTTAGTCTGTGGTGGGGGGGGGGGTGAAACAACATGTAGTTAGTCTGTGGTGGTGGGGGGTGAAACAACATGTAGTTAGTCTGTGGTGGGGGGGGGGTGAAACAACATGTAGTTAGTCTGTGGTGGGGGGGGGGGGGTTAGGGTTAACCCTGGAACACACAGCAGTGCCTCTAGCCTAACATCTGACCATAACATCTGACCCTAACCATAACATCTGACCCTAACCATAACATCTGACCCTAACCATAACATCTGACCCTAACCATAACATCTGACCCTAACCATAACATCTGACCCTAACCATAACATCTGACCCTAACCATAACATCTGACCCTAACCATAACATCTGACCCTAACCATAACATCTGACCCTAACCATAACATCTGACCCTAACCCTAAAATCTGACCATAACCATAACATCTGAAGGCCAAGACGTGTCTACATCAGTGCATTCTCAACACTTTGAGGTCAACTAATTATTAATATGTTGTATTAGCAGTGATGACAGTGTGGCGTCCTCTGGAGAGGCAGCAAAGTGTGGAGCAGGGCTATTTTTTGACATCAACAGCGTTTAGCAGATGGCGCTGTCAGTTTTGCTCTGAGTTGATGCTTTCATGCATATGGCAGCATCTTTTAAAACCAACCAGCTCATGTATTATCTATGGGCTAAAAGCCGCGAATCAAAGGAGTTGAACTTCTGTAAACAAGGAGCAGCGGTGGTGTACACGGGATTCTCCTGACACAAATAGTAGCAACATATGGCGGTGGACAGGAAGGGTTTGCTACTTGGTGGAGAGGACATCCTGCAGGACACGAGAGGGACGGTGTTGGTGACATGATGTTAGCTGACAGGCAGGAAAACTGATGACTTTTTCATGAAGTACCTGACAACATGCATCTGACCAATAACAAATCTGCTCAGAACACATCCACAGTTCTCTCTCTGCTCTCTGCTCTCTCACTGAACACATCCACAGTTCTCTCTCTGCTCTCTGCTCTCTCACTGAACACATCCACAGTTCTCTCTCTGCTCTCTGCTCTCTCACTGAACACATCCACAGTTCTCTCTCTGCTCTCTGCTCTCTCACTGAACACATCCACAGTTCTCTCTCTGCTCTCTGCTCAGAACAAATCCACAGTTCTCTCTCTGCTCTCTCTGCCTCTCTCTGCCTCTCTCTGCCTCTCTCTGCCTCTCTCTGCCTCTCTCTGGCTCTCTCTGCTCTCTCTGCCTCTCTCTGCCTCTCTCTGCCTCTCTCTGCCTCTCTCTGCCTCTCTCTGCCTCTCTCTGCTCTCTCTGCCTCTCTCTGCCTCTCTCTGCCTCTCTCTGCCTCTATCTGCCTCTCTCTGCCTCTCTCTGCCTCTCTCTGCCTCTCTCTGGCTCTCTCTGCTCTCTCTGCCTCTCTCTGCCTCTCTCTGCCTCTCTCTGCCTCTCTCTGCCTCTCTCTGCTCTCTCTGCCTCTCTCTGCCTCTCTCTGCCTCTCTCTGCCTCTATCTGCCTCTCTCTGCCTCTCTCTGCCTCTCTCTGCCTCTCTCTGCCTCTCTCTGCTCTCTCTGCCTCTCTCTGCTCTCTCGCTGAAAAACGGTAAGACTTCAGTGGGGGAAATGTTCTGGCTGGCGTGTGTGCCTGTTTTCTGTAAGCCATCACCACCTTTGGATGTTTTGACACTGAGTGGGCTTGCATGTGACCATGGTGGATATAAACACTCACCAGACAGTTTATTAGGTTCACCACCCTGTTCACGAACATGGCAACCTAATCGGCTTTGAGCGTGGTCAGTACCAGGCGAGCCGGATCCAGTAGTGCCAGGCGTGCCGGATCCAGTAGTGCCAGGCGTGCCAGATCTAGTAGTGCCAGGCGAGCCGGATCCAGTAGTGCCAGGCGAGCCGGATCCAGTAGTGCCAGGCGAGCCGGATCCAGCAGTGCCAGGCGAGCCGGATCCAGTAGTGCCAGGCGGCCGGATCCAGAGTGCCAGGCGGCCGGATCAGTAGTGCCAGGCGAGCCGGATCCAGTAGTGCCAGGCGAGCCGGATCCAGTAGTGCCAGGCGAGCCGGATCCAGTAGTGCCAGGCGATGCCGGATCCAGTAGTGCCAGGCGAGCCGGATCCAGTAGTGCCAGGCGAGCCGGATCCAGTAGTGCCAGGCGTGCCGGATCCAGTATCCAGAACGACGCCTCTGGATTCCAGCATAGGTGTCAGGCGTACCAGGATAGTAGGCAACAAACAAAATCCAGTCAGCTCAGCCTGGGTCACGATCCAGTCAGCTCAGTCGGTGGTCCATCCAGTAGTCTCGAGTCACATCAGTCGCTCAGTCCTGTGGTCATTCCAGTCAGCATAGTCCTGTGGTCATCCGTCAGTCAGGTCTGTGTCAACCATAGCTCAGTCGTGGTCACATCAGTAGTGTCTGTGTCAATCAGTCAGCTCAGTCCTGTGGTCACATCCAGTCAGCTCAGTCCTGTGGTCACATCCAGTCAGCTCAGTCCTGTAGTCACATCCAGTCAGCTCAGTCCTGTGGTCACATCCAGTCAGCAGCAGTCCTGTGGTCACATCCAGTCAGCTCGGTCCTGTGGTCACATCCAGTCAGCTCAGTCCTGTGGTCACATCCAGTCAGCTCAGTCCTGTGGTCACATCCAGTCAGCTCAGTCCTGTGGTCACATCCAGTCAGCTCAGTCCTGTGGTCACATCCAGTCAGCAGCAGTCCTGTGGTCACATCCAGTCAGTTCAGTCCTGTGGTCACATCCAGTCAGCTCGGTCCTGTGGTAAAAACAGCTGGTTGATGAGAGAAGGCGATTGGCCAGCTAACAGGCGGGCTACAAACAGACAAATAACAGCACAGTACAACAGTGGTGTGCAGAACGGCATCTCTGAACACACAACTGGTCGGTCCTTGTCACGGATGGGCTATTGCAGCAGACGACCACACCGGGTTCCACTCCTATCAGCTAAACACAAGAAGAAGCATCTCCAGTGGGCACACAATCACCAACACTGGACAATGAGGAGTGGAAAAACATTGTCAGGAACATGATAGTTCTGTTTACTTGAGGGGCCTGCACAGTGCCCAGACCTCAACCCAATACAGCATCTTTGGGATGAGATGGAACGGGCTGTTTGCCGGATAGGAACAATTGTCCTGGAATATGACCAGTCATGACACCAGCACACATCTGCAGTGTCCATGTTGGCCAAGAACTCTAATCTGACTGAAAACAGTGTATGAGATGGCAACAAGGCAACGAGGGCAGTCTGATTAATAATGTACCATGATCTTCACTGGTAGTGGCATAGTCCTGGACTGGACTGGACTGACAGATTGGGAACATTTGATTTGTACAGCAGCATGTCTGTTTCTGGACTGCATCAACTCTCCTCCTGTTTAACTGACTGAGGGAGAGTCAGTCTGGACTGCATCAACTCTCCTCCTGTATAACTGACTGAGGGAGAGTCAGTCTGGACTGCATCAACTCTCCTCCTGTATAACTGACTGAGGGAGAGTCAGTCTGGGCTGCATCAACTCTCCTCCTGTATAACTGACTGAGGGAGAGTCAGTCTGGACTGCATCAACTCTCCTCCTGTATAACTGACTGAGGGAGAGTCAGTTTGGACTGCATCAAAGCCTCCTTCACTCATGCTGCCAAACATGCCCTTGTAAAACTGACTATCCTACCGATCCTTGACTTCGGCGATGTCATTTACAAAATAGCCTCCAACACTCTACTCAGCAAATTGGATGTAGTCTATCACAGTGCCATCCGTTTTGTCTCCAAAGCCCCATATACTACCCACCACTGTGACCTGTACGCTCTTGTTGGCTGGTCCTCACTACATATTCGTCGCCAAACCTACTGGCTCCAGGCCATCTATAAATCACTGCTAGGCAAATCCCCGCCTTATCTTAGCTCATTGGTCACCATAGCAACACCCACCCGTAGTCTGCGCTCCAGCAGGTATATCTCACTGGTCATCCCCAAAGCCAACACCTCCTTTGGCCGCCATTCCTTCCAGTTCTCTGCTGCCAATGACTGGAACAAATTGCAAAAATCTCTGAAGCTGGAGACTCTTATCTCCCTCAATAACTTTAAGCATCAGTTGTCAGAGCACCTTACCGATCACTGCACCTGTACACAGCCCATCTGAAATTAGCCCGCCCAACTACCTCATCCCCATATTGTTATTTATTTTGCTAATTTGTACCCCAGTATCTCTATTTGCACATCATCTCTTGCACATCTATCATTCCAGTGTTAATACTAATTGTAATTATTTTGCACTATAGCCTATTTATTGCCTTACCTCCATAACTTGCTACATTTGCACACACTGTATATATATTTTTCTGTTGTATTTTTGACTTTATGTTTTGTTTATTCCATATGTAACTCTGTGTTGCTGTTTTTATCGCACTGCTTTGCTTTATCTTGGCCAGGTCGCAGTTGTAAATGAGAACTTGTTCTCAACTGGCTTACCTGGTTAAATAAAGGTGAATAAAATTTTTTTAAAAAAAAACTGGTGTTTCACTTTAACTGGTGTTTCGGTTTAACTGGTGTTTCACTTTAACTGGTGTTTCAGTTTAACTGGTGTTTCACTTTAACTGGTGTTTCAGTTTAACTGGTGTTTCACTTTAACTGGTGTTTCAGTTTAACTGGTGTTTCACCTTAACTGGTGTTTCACTTTAACTGGTGTTTCAGTTTAACTGGTGTTTCACTTTAACTGGTGTTTCAGTTTAACTGATGTTTCACTTTAACTGGTGTTTCACTTTAACTGGTGTTTCAGTTTAACTGGTGTTTCACTTTAACTGGTGTTTCAGTTTAACTGGTGTTTCACTTTAACTGGTGTTTCACTTTAACTGGTGTTTCAGTTTAACTGGTGTTTCACCTTAACTGGTGTTTCACTTTAACTGGTGTTTCAGTTTAACTGGTGTTTCAGTTTAACTGGTGTTTCACTTTAACTGGTGTTTCAGTTTAACTGGTGTTTCAGTTTAACTGGTGTTTCACTTTAACTGGTGTTTCACTTTAACTGGTGTTTAACTCATGTCTGTTTGTTTGTCGGTCTGTTGGTCTGTTGGATTTTTATTTACAGAAAGAAGGATAAATTACTCATTATATTTACAGACAAATCAGAAATGACAGCTGGTGTTTATTTGCTGTGTTAGAAAAGTGATTTCCTTGGTTTCAGAAACAGTGTGGATCCAGAGCCTGCCTGCTAAACCAGGCCCTGGCCTAATAACTGGCAGCCTCGTCAGTCGCCAGCATGGAGAACATTATTCATTATTCATGCTCATTAAATTCTGGGCCTCTTATGAACAGCGCCTGCCAGTTTGATGCAAAACTGTGTTGGATTTGTGATGTTCCCACTTGAGACCCGGGGATTTAAATCCAGGACACCACTTCTGAATAACCAGCAGACAAATACACAATCATTCTGCTTCCAGTTTCATTTGATCACATTTGACAAAATACACTATTATTTTCACCTCTATTCTTTCCATGAATAGGATTTGGAATTAATAATACTGGCAGTGAGCTCCGTCTCTGTGTGAAATGGATTTAGGGGAAAGGGATCTGCTGTAAATGTGTCATTCACATTTCTCTGTAATTCTTCCATACACCGTAGCTCATTGGTTGTTTTGCTAGAATACTGCACTTGTCAACATACCCACTCTGTGAAGTACATCGCTGCGCCAACGTGATAACATCCACCAGGTATTGCATCATTTCCTATTCAGTCCTCTCCTTCACAGTCGTACTACAGTCCTTAATGTGCATCACACCTGCAAGATTCTATGTAGAAACATTTGGAAAACAAACCAAACTGAATCTGAAACTAGATGTATTATTACTTTGTGATGTCGGTACTAGTCCTAAATGCTACATTTACATGATCCCAACAAGATTTGAACATCTACAAGGGTTTAGATGTGGATTTGAGAGGACTGTGATAGGTGGGACCTGGAATACATATGAAAACACCAGCTGGCGCACAACATCTGATATTAAGGAAGTCTCAAGGTTTTGCTCGCCTGAGGAAGAGTATCTCATGATAAGCTGTAGACCACACTATTTACCAAGAGAGTTTTCAGAAAGGTGTCATTGTACGTTGATGATTCATGTTTTCTTTTAAATTCACAACTAGAATCACTCCACAGCCTCATAGAAGATCTAGATACATTTTCTAACCTCTCTGGATTACAACCAAATTATGACAAATGTACTATATTGCGTATTGGATCAATAAAAAATAAAAAATGTACATTACCATGTAGTTAACCAATAAAATGGTCTGATGGTGATGTGGATATACTCGGAATACATATCCCAAAGGAAATAAATGATCTCAATTCAATAAATTATAATAGAAAGTTAGAAAAAATAGATAAGATCTTGCTACCATGGAAAGGTGGGTGCCTGTCAATTTGTGGAAAAATCACCCTGATTAACTCTTTAGTATTATCCCAGTTTACCTATTTGCTTATGGTCTTGCCTACGCCTAGCGAACAGTTTTTTAAATTATATGAGAAAATAATATTCAATTTTATTTGGAACGGCAAGCCAGACAAAATTAAACGGGCCTATTTATATAATGAATATGAATTCGGAGGACAGAAATTATTAAATATTAAAGCATTAGACCTATCACTAATAGCTTCAGTCATACAAAATATATACTTAAATCCGAACTGGTTCTCTAGCAAATTAGTAAGATTGTCTCACCCAATGTTCAAGAATGGCCTTTTTCCCTTTATTCAGATTACAACCTCTCACTTTCAGTTATTTGAAAATGAAATCATCTCCCAGATATCACTATTTCTAAAACAAGCCATAGAAAGTTGGTTGCAATTTCAATTTAATCCTCCAGAAACGACAGAACAAATAATGCAACAAATATTGTGTTTAAACTCAAATATACTAATTGACAAAAAAACCTTTTTTTTTGACAAAATGTTTAAAAAAGGTATAATCTTCGTAAATGATATCATCGGTAGGACTGGTGGAGTTATGTCGCACATGCAGCTAACAAGAACATATGGAAATGACTGCTCTACCCAAAATTACAACCAAATAATTGCAGCCTTCCCGCAAAAATGGAAGAGGAAAGTGGAAGGGGGAAAAAGTAAGGAACTTGTCTGTCGGCCCTGCATTAAAGAACATAATTGGTTAAAGAAAATTGTGATAAATAAAAAAGTATACCAGTTTCATTTAAGGACCAAAGGATTGACAGCCGTCCCATATAGATTGCAAAATAGTTGGGAAGAGATTTTTGACGTACCGATTCCATGGCATAGTCTTTATGAACTGATACACAAAACGACACTGGATTCAAAACTTAGAATCTTTCAATTTAAATTATTATATAAAATTCTTGCTATCAATAGAGTGTTATTTATATGGGGGATACAATCTTCCCAGCTCTGCAGATTTTGCTGCGAAGAGACAGAATTATTAGATCATTTGTTTTGGTACTCTCCATTTGTAGCTTGTTTTTGGACACAGGTCCAGGAATGGCTAAAGGATTGCAATATTTACCTGGAGCTAACCCTGCAGATAGCACTACTGGGTGATCTGAAAAGTCGTAGTCAATCGATCAATAACATAATAGTACTATTAGCAAAAATTTGTATTTTCAATTCACAATCTGTAGAAACAATGAGAATAGAAAGGTTCAGAATTTTTGTAAGACATCACAGTACAGTTGAAATATATATGGCAAATAGAAATCCTATATGGATGGTGTTAAGAGATAGATGGGAGGTGTTGAATGGAGTTGAAGGATGGGACTAATAACAACTAACAACAAATAATAACAAGATAACTAATAATGTAAGCATACTGTGTCCATAATAAGTATATAGGTTGTATGTTGGGAGCTTTTGTGAAGGAGCACAGTTAGAATATATATATATATATATATATTTTATTTTTTTTATACTTTTTTTTTAAACATGGGGGATTGGAAGTGATGCAGACAATTACATTGATGGAAGTTACAATCTATCTGCAATATTAAAGCTGATCTCCAACACCATCATTAAGTTTGTTGACGACACGACAGTGGTAGGCCTGATCACCGACAACGATGAGACAGCCTATAGGGAGGAGGTCAGAGACCTGGCCGTGTGGTGCCAGGATAACAACCTCTCCCTCAACGTGATCAAGACAAAGGAGATGACTGTGGACTACAGGAAAAGAAGGACGGAGCACGCCCCCATTCTCATCGACGGGGCTGTAGTGGAGCAGGTTGAGAGCTTCAAGTTCCTTGGTGTCCACATCACCAACAAACTATCATGGTCCTAACACACCAAGACAGTCGTGAAGAAGGCACGACAAAGCCTATTCCCCCTCAAGAGACTGAAAAGATTTGGCAGCACCATCGAAAGCATCCTGACTGGTTGCATCAATGCCTGGTATGGCAACTGCTCGGCCTCCGACCGCAAGGCACTACAGAGGGTAGTGCGTACGGCCCAGTACATCACTGGGGCCAAGCTTCCTGCCATCCAGGACCTCTATAATAGGCGTGTCAGAGGAAGGCCCTACAAGTTGTCAAAGACCCCAGCCACCCTAGTCATAGATTGTTCTCTCTGCTACCGCACAGTAAGCGGTACCGGAGCACCAAGTCTAGGTCCAAAAGGCTTCTTAACAGCTTCTACCCCCGAAGCCCTGAACAGCTAATCAAATGACTGCACAGACTATTTGCAATAAAGCGCTGCTCTGCCTTCTTAACAACACTATCAACAAGGCAGGTCCTACAGGCCCTAGTTTTGTCGCACCTGGACTACTGTTCAGTCATGTGGTCAGGTGCCACAAAGAGGGACTTAGGAAAATTACAATTGTCTCAGAACAGGGCAGCACGGCTGGCCCTTAAATGTACACGGAGAGCTAACATTAATAATATGCATGTAAATCTCTCATGGGTCGAAGTGGAGGAGAGATTGACTTCATCACTACTTTCTTTTGTAGGAAGTGTTGACAAGCTGAATGCACCGAGCTGTCTGTTTAAACTACTGACACACAGCTCGGACACCCATGCATACCCCACAAGACATGCCACCAGAGGTCTCTTCACAGTCCCAGACTATGGGAGGCGCACAGTCCTACATAGAGCCATGGCTACATGGAACTCTATTCCACATCAAGTAACTGATGCAAGCAGTAGAATCAGATTTTTAAACAACAGATAAAAAAAAACCTTATGGAAGAGGGACTGTGAAGAGACACGCACACAGGCACAGACACATACATATGGGCGGTAGCACACACACTCTCAAACTAGACGCTCTAATGTATTTGTCCTCTTGCTCAGTTGTGCACCGGGGCCTCCCACTCCTCTTTCTATTCTGGTTAGAGCCAGTTTGCGCTGTTCTGTGAAGGGAGTAGTACACATCGTTGTACGAGACCAGTTTCTTGGCAATTTCTCGCCTTAATTTCTCAGAACAAGAATAGACTGACGAGTTTCAGAAGAAAGTTATTTGTTTCTCGCCATTTTGAGCCTGTAATCGAACCCACAATTGCTGATGCTCCAGATACTCAACTAGTCTCAAGAAGGCCAGTTTTATTGCTTCTTTAATCAGAAAAACAGTTTTAAACTGTGCTAACATAATTGCAAAAGGGTTTTCTAATGATCAATTAGCCTTTTAAAATGATAAACTTGGATTAGCAAACACAACGTGCCTTTGGAACACAGGACTGATGGTTGCTGATAATGGACCTCTGTACGCCTATGTAGATATTCCATTAAAAATCAGCCGTTTCCAGCTACAATAGCCATTTACAACATAAACAATGTCTACATTGTATTTCTGATCAATTTGATGTTATTTTAATGGACAGAAAAAAATCATTTTCTTTCGAAAACAAGGACATTTCTAAGAGACCCCAAACTTTTGAACGGTAGTGTAGATATACTGTACAGCGCTCCCTCAGATCAGACAGCTTTTGAACGGTAGTGTACGTTGTAATATAGTTGTGTCGTGGTATGGTGCATTGTGTGTTGTAGATATGTAGTTGTGTAATAATGTTATATGATGTACTGTTATATATTTTGTTTTATGTGTAAGTGTCTTGATGGGTTTGGTCCCCAGGAACAGTAGCTGTTGCCTTGGCAGCAGTTAATGGGGTGGCATTTAAGATTAGGGAGGATTTTTTTGGGGGGGATTGAGTAAGGCCTTATTGCTATTACAGCATATTGGATGACTGTCATTCATATTCCATTCACCCAGTTCAATGTAACATTGATGGGTTTTGGCTACTATATGTACCCGTCATGAGGTTGCTACAACGTAGGTGCACAGGTCGAGAGGATTTGGAGTAATCAAGGTGACAGATTCACCCTCTTGCCTGCATCTAGCTGATCTAGGGTGTAATCATTAGTCCAACAGTTGCAAATGAGAGTTTCTATTGGACAAATTCAGGTATGTTTATCCCCGTTTCATTCAGTTTGCTTCTGTTTAAGAAATTTTCAACAGAATCGGCGGAATGAATCCACCCCTGATCACACACAGTTTACTTTTATATCAGTCCCATCAAACAGCATTATCCCTTTGCTCGCAACTATCTACGCGCTCTCCTCCTCTCTCTTTTCCCTTCGCTTGTGGACTTCAGTGCACAACACATCAGCTGTCTGTGACCAGGCGAAAAAACCTTTCCAAGCCAAACCTTCATATCATGGCCGCTAACCGCTACACACAGCCTACATCCAAACCTTCATATCATGACCGCTAACCGCTACACACAGCCTACATCCAAACCTTCATATCATGGCCGCTAACCGCTACACACAGCCTACATCGTTGTCACGTCATAATCAATTAGAGCTACTAGAACTAACATGTTAGTAAACCCGCTACAATCACGCAGTACAGTGAACTCCAGAAAGCAGTTTAGCAGTTACATCAGCGGGCCCCGTTGGCAATAAATTAATAAAACCAAAAGCTTACCTTGACTTGGAAGAGTTCCAGTGTTGGATAGCCATAGCCAGCTAGCTAACATAGCATCCCTCTCTGTTTGAGCCGGGTGTTTGAGTAGGCTAAACTAAATAGCTGCATTTACTAGCTAAGTGAAAGTTTACCAAAAATGCAACCAAATATATCTCTCTCTCTCTCTCCTTAATTTTGGAAGAAATTAATTTGTTCAAAACTGTTTAACTATTGTCATTCTATCTCTTTGAGTCAACTACTCACCACATTTTATACACTGCATTGCTAGCTAGCTGTAGCTTATGGTTTCAGTAATAGATTCATTCTCTGATCCTTTGATTGGGTGGACTACATGTCAGTCCATGTTGCAAGAGCTCTGAAAGGTTGGAGGACATCCTCCGAAAGTTGTCATGATTACTGTGTAAGTCTATTGAAGGGGGTGAGAACCATGAGCCTCCTAGGTTTTGTATTGAAGTCAATGTACCCAGAGGAGGACGGAAGCTAGCTGTCCTCCGGCTACACCATGGTGCTACCCTTGAGTGCTGTTGAGGCTACTGTAGACCTTTATTGCAAAACAGTGTGTTGGTCGCTCCTTCATATACTCCTAATGTAGTGGAAAGACTTCCACAGTCTGATCCTGGTCGCTCCTTCATATTCTCCTAATGTAGTGGAAAGACTTCCACAGTCTGATCCTGGTCGCTCCTTCATATTCTCCTAATGTAGTGGAAAGACTTCCACAGTCTGATCCTGGTCGCTCCTTCATATTCTCCTAATGTAGTGGAAAGACTTCCACAGTCTGATCCTGGTCGCTCCTTCATATTCTCCTAATGTAGTGGAAAGACTTCCACAGTCTGATCCTGGTCGCTCCTTCATATTCTCCTAATGTAGTGGAAAGACTTCCACAGTCTGATCCTGGTCACTCCTTCATATTCTCCTAATGTAGTGGAAAGACTTCCCAGTGGACTGATCATTGTGAGGGTGGGTTGTGTTTTAATAGCAGACACTTAAATGGTGGTTCTGTTGAAAAGTGTCAGTAACAACACTTTAATGGTGGTTCTGTTGAAAAGTGTCAGTAACAACACTTCAATGGTGGTTCTGTTGAAAAGTGTCAGTAACAAGGGGTCTAAGTAAAAAGATGGCCACTGGAGTCCCTTCATTCATCATGACTGAGAAACAGACATAGATGGGTCCCAAATGGCACCCTATTCCCCATGTACTATATTGCACTATAGGCCCTGGTCAGAAATAGTGCACTAAATAGGGAACGGGGTGCCATTTGGACTGCAGCAAAAGATTAGCTCCATGGCCCTGACAGAGACAGAGATGTTCCACATAGCTCCATGGCCCTGACAGAGACAGAGATGTTCCACATAGCTCCATGGCCCTGACAGAGACAGAGATGTTCCACATAGCTCCATGGCCCTGACAGAGACAGAGATGTTCCACATAGCTACATGGCCCTGACAGAGACAGAGATGTTCCACATAGCTCCATGGCCCCCTGACAGAGACAGAGATGTTCCACATAGCTCCATGGCCCTGACAGAGACAGAGATGTTCCACATAGCTCCATGGCCCCCTGACAGAGACAGAGATGTTCCACATAGCTCCATGGCCCTGACAGAGACAGAGATGTTCCACATAGCTCCATGGCCCTGACAGAGACAGAGATGTTCCACATAGCTCCATGGCCCCCTGACAGAGACAGAGATGTTCCACATAGCTCCATGGCCCTGACAGAGACAGAGATGTTCCACATAGCTCCATGGCCCCCTGACAGAGACAGAGATGTTCCACATAGCTCCATGGCCCTGACAGAGACAGAGATGTTCCACATAGCTCCATGGCCCCCTGACAGAGACAGAGATGTTCCACATAGCTCCATGGCCCTGACAGAGACAGAGATGTTCCACATAGCTCCATGGCCCTGACAGAGACAGAGATGTTCCACATAGCTCCATGGCCCTGACAGAGACAGAGATGTTATAATAGTATGTGCACTGCTCAAAAAATTTAAGGGAACACTAAAATAACACATCCTAGATCTGAATTAATGAAATAATCTAATTAAATACTTTTTCCATTACATAGTTGAATGTGCTGACAACAAAATCACACAAAAATTATCAATGGAAATCAAATGTATCAACCCATGGAGGTCTGGATTTGGAGTCACCCTCAAAATTAAAGTGGAAAACCACATTACAGGCTGGTCCAACTTTTATGTAATGTCCTTAACCCTCCCGTTGTCCTAGGGTCAAAATGACCCGCCACTGTGTTGAACCAACTTTATTTAAGTTTTATATTTTTTGGATCATTTGTGAGAAGGAGGCAGTGATACTTTCTTTAAAGTCTCACTGCCTCCTTCTCACAAATGATCCCAAAAATATAAAAATTAAATAAAGTTGGTTCAACACAGTGGCGGGTCATTTTGACCCTAGGACAACGGGAGGGTTAAAACAAGTCAAAATGAGTCTCAGTAGTGTGTGTGGCCTCCACGTGCCTGTATGACCTCCCTACAATGCCTGGGCAAGCTCCTGATGAGGTGGCGGATGGTCTCCTGAGCGATCTCCTCCCAGACCTGGACTAAAGCATCCGCCAACTCCTGGACAGTCTGTGGTGCAACGTGGCGTTGGTGGATGGAGCGAGACATGATGTCCCAGATGTGCTCAATTGGATTCAGGTCTGGGGAACGGGCGGGCCAGTCCATAGCATCAATGCCTTCCTCTTGCAGGAACTGCATTAGGAGGAACCCAGGGCCAACTGCACCAGCATATGGTCTCACAAGGGTTCTGAGGATCTCATCTCGGTACCTAATGGCAGTCAGGCTACCTCTGGCGAGCACATGGAGGGCTGTGCGGCCCCCCAAAGAAATGCCACCCCACACCATGACTGACCCACCGCCAAACCGGTCATGCTAGAGGATGTTGCAGGCAGCAGAAAGTTCTCCACGGCGTCTCCAGACTCTGTCACGTCTGTCACATGTGCTCAGTGTGAACCTGCTTTCATCTGTGAAGAGCACAGGGCGCCAGTGGCGAATTTGCCAATCTTGGTGTTCTCTGGCAAATGCCAAACGTCCTGCACGATGTTGGGCTGTAAGCACAACCCCCACCTGTGGACGTCAGGCCCTCATACCACCCTCATGGAGTCTGTTTCTGACCATTTGAGCAGACACATGCACATTTGTGGCCTGCTGGAGGTCATTTTGCAGGGCTCTGGCAGTGCTCCTCCTGCTCCTCCTTGCACAAAGGCGGAGGTAGCATTCCTGCTGCTGGGTTGTTGCCCTCCTACGGCCTCCTCCACGTCTCCTGATGTACTGGCCTGTCTCCTGGTAGCGCCTCCATGCTCTGGACACTACGCTGACAGACACAGCAAACCTTCTTGCCACAGCTCGCATTGATGTGCCATCCTGGATTAACTGCACTACCTGAGCCACTTGTGTGGGTTGTAGACTCCGTCTCATGCTACCACTAGAGTGAAAGCACCGCCAGCATTCAAAAGTGACCAAAACATCAGCCAGGAAGCATAGGAACTGAGAAGTGGTCTGTGGTCACCACCTGCAAAACCAGTCCTTTATTGGGGGTGTCTAATTGCCTATAATTTCCACCTGTTGTCCATTCCATTTGCACAACAGCATGTGAAATTTATTGTCAATCAGTGTTGCTTCCTAAGTGGACAGTTTGATTTCACAGAAGTGTGATTGACTTGGAGTTACATTGTGTTGTTTAAGTGTTCCCTTTATTTTTTTGAGCAGTGTAGTATGTAGTATAGACTCATTAAGTATGTAGTATAGAGTATGTTAGTATGGGTATTGGAACACAGCTTGTGTGTTCTGCAGAATAAGATAAGGTTGATGCAAACAAACATTCAATTTAACACTACTCCCTTCTTTCCCCTCAAAGCATCTGTTTGCTCAGATCAAAAGCTTATCCTTATGACCGTAGAAAATGAGCTGAGCCCAGAGACTCTGGAGGGCACAGGGCTGACTAGAGAGAAATGAGCTGAGCCCAGAGACTGGAGGGCACAGGGCTGACTAGAGAGAGATGAGCTGAGCCCAGAGACTGGAGGGCACAGGGCTGACTAGAGAGAAATGAGCTGAGCCCAGAGACTGGAGGGCACAGGGCTGACTAGAGAGAGATGAGCTGAGCCCAGAGACTCTGGAGGGCACAGGGCTGACTAGAGAGAGAGAGATGAGCTGAGCCCAGAGACTCTGGAGGGCACAGGGCTGACTAGAGAGGGAGATGAGCTGAGCCCAGAGACTCTGGAGGGCACAGGGCTGACTAGAGAGAGATGAGCTGAGCCCAGAGACTCTGGAGGGCACAGGGCTGACTAGAGAGAAATGAGCTGAGCCCAGAGACTGGAGGGCACAGGGCTGACTAGAGAGAAATGAGCTGAGCCCAGAGACTGGAGGGCACAGGGCTGACTAGAGAGAGATGAGCTGAGCCCAGAGACTCTGGAGGGCACAGGGCTGACTAGAGAGGGAGATGAGCTGAGCCCAGAGACTCTGGAGGGCACAGGGCTGACTAGAGAGAGATGAGCTGAGCCCAGAGACTCTGGAGGGCACAGGGCTGACTAGAGAGAGAGAGATGAGCTGAGCCCAGAGACTCTGGAGGGCACAGGGCTGACTAGAGAGAAATGAGCTGAGCCCAGAGACTCTGGAGGGCACAGGGCTGACTAGAGAGAGAGATGAGCTGAGCCCAGAGACTCTGGAGGGCACAGGGCTGACTAGAGAGAGAGATGAGCTGAGCCCAGAGACTCTGGAGGGCACAGGGCTGACTAGAGAGAGAACTAAAGCCACATGTTGGGAGATTGAAGGGAACAAGTTATCACAGTTAAAACAATCACTGGGTTTCATACAAAATGTGTTATACCTGACTGCTGCCAACTCACATAACTGGAATAGAATCATTATGAGACATGATACAACATCCTGAGAGTATACTGGAAGATAGAGGATAAACAGGCAACAGTCAGCAGTTTCCCCAAACCCTACCAAATACTGTACATATTGATTCATGCTCTGATTCTAGGCTGATCTAGTCTGATTCTAAGCTGATCTAGTCTGATTCTAGGCTGATCTAGTCTGATTCCAGGCTGATCTAGTCTGATTCCAGGCTGATCTAGTCTGATTCTAGGCTGATCTAGTCTGATTCTAGGCTGATCTAGTCTGATTCTAGGCTGATCTAGTCTGATTCCAGGCGGATCTAGTCTGATTCTAGGCTGATCTAGTCTGATTCTAGGCTGATCTAGTCTGATTCTAGGCTGATCTAGTCTGATTCCAGGCTGATCTAGTCTGATTCCAGGCTGATCTAGTTGTTATTCTCAGTCTAACTCTACCTAGACTAATCCTAATACGCAGGAGCCACGTCCTGTACAGCAGGAAGTTAACTGCCATGTGTTTCCTGTGGTTGTGTTGTAGTGTCTAGGATACATCATGGTAGTGTGTAGGGCAGCACATCATCTAATGTCTGTAAAATCCTATTTCTGTCTACTGGCTGATATTTAATGTTAAGCTGCTCTGTTAAAATGAATGGGATATGAAGCAAACAGCTGAAACCCACAGGCCTTTAGTAGTTCAGTAAGCACATTATACCTTTCAACAAATAACTCAAAGCAGAACAACATATTTTACCATCAAAATATTACAAATATTGTATTCTATTTTTTAGAGCAGGGCACACATTTTTTTTTTTTTTTATAAAAAGGAATATAAGCGAGCACTGTATTATCAAACTATTATGTTCCCAGTGTCTTTAGAACTCAAAGGCTATTATAAACAGTGTTGTGGTTAAAAGGTAGAGCCGAATGAACAGTGAAATGGTAAGAAGGGAGAACTGAACTGTGTCATGGTGTTTCAGAAGGTAGATCTGTTCTGAACGGTGTCATGGTGTTTCGGAAGGTAGATCTGTCCTGAACGGTGTCATGATGTTTCAGAAGGTAGATCTGTCCTGAACTGTGTCATGGTGTTTCAGAAGGTAGATCTGTCCTGAACGGTGTCATGATGTTTCAGAAGGTAGATCTGTTCTGAACGATGTCATGGTGTTTCAGAAGGTAGATCTGTTCTGAACGGTGTCATGGTGTTTCAGAAGGTAGATCTGTTCTGAACGGTGTCATGGTGTTTCGGAAGGTAGATCTGTCCTGAACGGTGTCATGATGTTTCAGAAGGTAGATCTGTCCTGAACTGTGTCATGGTGTTTCAGAAGGTAGATCTGTCCTGAACTGTGTCATGGTGTTTCGGAAGGTAGATCTGTTCTGAACTGTGTCATGGTGTTTCAGAAGGTAGATCTGTTCTGAACGATGTCATGGTGTTTCAGAAGGTAGATCTGTTCTGAACGGTGTCATGGTGTTTCGGAAGGTAGATCTGTTCTGAACGATGTCATGGTGTTTCGGAAGGTAGATCTGTTCTGAACGATGTCATGGTGTTTCAGAAGGTAGATCTGTTCTGAACGGTGTCATGGTGTTTCAGAAGGTAGATCTGTTCTGAACGATGTCATGGTGTTTCAGAAGGTAGATCTTTTCTGAACGTTGTCATGGTGTTTCAGAAGGTAGATCTGTTCTGAACGATGTCATGGTGTTTCAGAAGGTAGATCTGTTCTGAAAACAGGTCTTTGTTTTGCAGGGCACACTACTGAAGATTAAAAACAGGTCTTTGTTTTACAGAACACACTACTGAAGATTAAAAACAGGTCTTTGTTTTGCAGAACACACTACTGAAGATTAAAACAGGTCTTTGTTTTACAGAACACACTACTGAAGATTAAAAACAGGTCTTTGTTTTGCAGGGCACACTACTGAAGATTAAAAACAAGTCTTTGTTTTGCAGGGCACACTACTGAAAATTAAAAACAGGTCTTTGTTTTGCAGGGCACACTAGTGAAGATTAAAACAGGTCTTTGTTTTGCAGGGCACACTACTGAAGATTAAAAACAAGTCTTTGTTTTGCAGGGCACACTACTGAATATTAAAAACGGGTCTTTGTTTTGCAGGGCACACTACTGAAGATTAAAAACAGGTCTTTGTTTTGCAGAACACACTAGTGAAGATTAAAACAGGTCTTTGTTTTGCAGGGCACACTACTGAAGATTAAAAACAAGTCTTTGTTTTGCAGGGCACACTACTGAAGATTAAAAACAGGTCTTTGTTTTGCAGAACACACTAGTGAAGATTGAAAACAGTTGATTGTTGATTACAGAGGATTTATATTTGTACTAGTCTTACCAGATGACTACCTTTCATAACATTGTCCTTCAAAGGTCTGACCATGCAAACTAAGCAGCCATCACAGTAATACTGATGCCTTCACAATATGGATGCCTTCAGAAACCCTCAGAGACATTGTGGTGCAGAGGAAGGTCTCAGTCACTATTGTGTTTCTGATATCATCCATATCTTCATTAATGAGGGTCCACAGCAGTGGGATAGCACTGTTCAAGCTGTGGACATCAGCCAGAGCACGTCAGGTGAGGGTTCACAGCAGTGGGATAGCACTGTTCAAGCTGTGGACATCAGCCAGAGCACGTCAGGTGAGGGTTCACAGCAGTGGGATAGCACTGTTCAAGCTGTGGACATCAGCCAGAGCACGTCAGGTGAGGGTTCACAGCAGTGGGATAGCACTGTTCAAGCTGTGGACATCAGCCAGAGCACGTCAGGTGAGGGTTCACAGCAGTGGGATAGCACTGTTCAAGCTGTGGACATCAGCCAGAGCACGTCAGGTGAGGGTTCACAGCAGTGGGATAGCACTGTTCAAGCTGTGGACATCAGCCAGAGCACGTCAGGTGTTTTTAAAGGGTTTTATGCTCTCCTGACCTCTAGCTCATTTAGGCCGCATCCCAAATGGCACCCTATTCTCTAGTGCACTACTATAGACCAAGGGCCATAGAGCTCTGGTCAAAAGAAGTGCACTACGGAGGGTGTAGTGAGTCATTTGGGACGCGTCCCTAGTCTTCATTTTCCCCATCAGTATGCATCAGTGACTGAGTTTATTAACTGTGATAACAGTATGATAAGATCTGCCACTGTGGAATGATGTGTCCTCGTAAATACACCCGTCAGCTGATCTCTGTTGTTCTGATTGGCGGAACACAGACTGTGTTGCTTTATGAGCCGTATTAAAACCCATTCAGATGGAGGCAACCCTATTGGCACCCTATTCCCTGTCTAGTGCACTACGCCTTATGGGTCCTGGTCTAAAGTAGTGCACTAGATAGGGAATAGGGTGCCATTTGAGAGGCATACAATATCATTACTGATAAAACACCTTACTGTTCACTGATGCAAGATAATCACCTGGCCGTTTGGATAATAATCCAATAATATAGTGTTGTTGGAGCTCCTCCAGCCAAGCTAGATGAATATATTAATAATCCAATAATATAGTGTTGTTGGAGCTCCTCCAGCCAAGCTAGATGAATATATTAATAATCCAATAATATAGTGTTGTTGGAGCTCCTCCAGCCAAGCTAGATTAATATATTAATAATCCAATAATATAGTGTTGTTGGAGCTCCTCCAGCCTAGCTAGATGAATATATTAATATGCAGTAAGAAATAACAATAAACAGACTCAGCTGCATTTATTTTAATGTGATGTGAATTAAATATATTGAATAGGAGTGACAAAGCAATACAAAGGATGGATGTGTTTCTTCATGACATTATAGAACTAAATATGGGCAAGTCCCCCGTGGTGTTTCTGAGACTAGTTCACCAGTTCAGTCCAGTTCCAGTGATGCCAAAAACCGTCTACAATATAAAGACCTAAAGACCTTCACTGATTACCTCTTCCTTAATCAGGTCTCACCACTGCTGTGAGAGGAGAGCAATGTAAAACCAGCCTTGACAGGAACTAATGGAGGTCTTCTTTTCATCTCTTACTAACCCTATCCCCAACCCTCACTCCATATCATCTGACTGATCCAGCAAAGAGGAGACAACATCAAAGATACTTAACCATTATTTCACTTTCTCCTTCTAGGTCATTATGTTCAGTTCTTACCAGGTCTCTTTAAAGTCATTATGTTCTTACCATGTCTCTTTAAAGTCATTATGTTCAGTTCTTACCAGGTCTCTTTAAAGTCATTATGTTCAGTTCTTACCAGGTCTCTTTAAAGTCATTATGTTTAGTTCTTACCAGGTCTCTTTAAAGTCATTATGTTTAGTTCTTACCAGGTCTCTTTAAAGTCATTATGTTTAGTTCTTACCAGGTCTCTTTAAAGTCATTATGTTTAGTTCTTACCAGGTCTCTTTAAAGTCATTATGTTTAGTTCTTACCAGGTCTCTTTAAAGTCATTATGTTCAGTTCTTACCAGGTCTCTTTAAAGTCATTATGTTCTTACCATGTCTCTTTAAAGTCATTATGTTCAGTTCTTACCAGGTCTCTTTAAAGTCATTATGTTCAGTTCTTACCAGGTCTCTTTAAAGTCATTATGTTTAGTTCTTACCAGGTCTCTTTAAAGTCATTATGTTTAGTTCTTACCAGGTCTCTTTAAAGTCATTATGTTAGTTCTTACCAGGTCTCTTTAAAGTCATTATGTTTAGTTCTTACCAGGTCTCTTTAAAGTCATTATGTTTAGTTCTTACCAGGTCTCTTTAAAGTCATTATGTTTAGTTCTTACCAGGTCTCTTTAAAGTCATTATGTTTAGTTCTTACCAGGTCTCTTTAAAGTCATTATGTTCAGTTCTTACCAGGTCTCTTTAAAGTCATTATGTTCTTACCAGGTCTCTTTAAAGTCATTATGTTCTTACCAGGTCTCTTTAAAGTCATTATGTTTAGTTCTTACCAGGTCTCTTTAAAGTCATTATGTTTAGTTCTTACCAGGTCTCTTTAAAGTCATTATGTGTAGTTCTTACCAGGTCCTTTAAAGTCATTATGTTTAGTTCTTACCAGGTCTCTTTAAAGTCATTATGTTTAGTTCTTACCAGGTCTCTTTAAAGTCATTATGTTTAGTTCTTACCAGGTCTCTTTCAAGTCATTATGTTTAGTTCTTACCAGGTCTCTTTAAAGTCATGATGTTTAGTTCTTACCAGGTCTCTTTAAAGTCATTATGTTTAGTTCTTACCAGGTCTCTTTAAAGTCATTATGTTCAGTTCTTACCAGGTCTCTTTAAAGTCATTATGTTCTTACCAGGTCTCTTTAAAGTCATTATGTTCTTACCAGGTCTCTTTAAAGTCATTATGTTTAGTTCTTACCAGGTCTCTTTAAAGTCATTATGTTTAGTTCTTACCAGGTCTCTTTAAAGTCATTATGTGTAGTTCTTACCAGGTCTCTTTAAAGTCATTATGTTTAGTTCTTACCAGGTCTCTTTAAAGTCATTATGTTTAGTTCTTACCAGGTCTCTTTAAAGTCATTATGTTTAGTTCTTACCAGGTCTCTTTCAAGTCATTATGTTTAGTTCTTACCAGGTCTCTTTAAAGTCATGATGTTTAGTTCTTACCAGGTCTCTTTAAAGTCATTATGTTTAGTTCTTACCAGGTCTCTATAAAGTCATTATGTTCAGTTCTTACCAGGTCTCTTTAAAGTCATTATGTTCAGTTCTTACCAGGTCTCTTTAAAGTCATTATATTCTTACCAGGTCTCTTTCAAGTCATTATGTTTAGTTCTTACCAGGTCTCTTTAAAGTCATTATGTTCAGTTCTTACCAGGTCTCTTTAAAGTCATTATGTTTAGTTCTTACCAGGTCTCTATGAAGTCATTATGTTTAGTTCTTACCAGGTCTCTTTAAAGTCATTATGTTTAGTTCTTACCAGGTCTCTTTAAAGTCATTATGTGTAGTTCTTACCAGGTCTCTTTAAAGTCATTATGTTTAGTTCTTACCAGGTCTCTTTAAAGTCATTATGTTTAGTTCTTACCAGGTCTCTTTAAAGTCATTATGTTTAGTTCTTACCAGGTCTCTTTAAAGTCATTATGTTTAGTTCTTACCAGGTCTCTTTAAAGTCATTATGTTTAGTTCTTACCAGGTCTCTATAAAGTCATTATGTTCAGTTCTTACCAGGTCTCTTTAAAGTCATTATGTTCAGTTCTTACCAGGTCTCTTTAAAGTCATTATATTCTTACCAGGTCTCTTTCAAGTCATTATGTTTAGTTCTTACCAGGTCTCTTTAAAGTCATTATGTTCAGTTCTTACCAGGTCTCTTTAAAGTCATTATGTTTAGTTCTTACCAGGTCTCTATAAAGTCATTATGTTTAGTTCTTACCAGGTCTCTTTAAAGTCATTATGTTTAGTTCTTACCAGGTCTCTTTAAAGTCATTATGTTTAGTTCTTACCAGGTCTCTTTAAAGTCATTATGTTTAGTTCTTACCAGGTCTCTATAAAGTCATTATGTTCAGTTCTTAACAGGTCTCTTTAAAGTCATTATGTTCAGTCTTACCAGGTCTCTTTAAAGTCATTATGTTCTTACCAGGTCTCTTTCAAGTCATTATGTTTAGTTCTTACCAGGTCTCTTTAAAGTCATTATGTTATTACCAGGTCTCTTTAAAGTCATTATGTTCAGTTCTTACCAGGTCTCTTTAAAGTCATTATGTTTAGTTCTTACCAGGTCTCTTTAAAGTCATTATGTTCAGTTCTTACCAGGTCTCTTTAAAGTCATTATGTTCAGTTCTTACCAGGTCTCTTTAAAGTCATTATGTTTAGTTCTTACCAGGTCTCTTTAAAGTCATTATGTGTAGTTCTTACCAGGTCTCTTTAAAGTCATTATGTTTAGTTCTTACCAGGTCTCTTTAAAGTCATTATGTTTAGTTCTTACCAGGTCTCTTTAAAGTCATTATGTTTAGTTCTTACCAGGTCTCTTTAAAGTCATTATGTTTAGTTCTTACCAGGTCTCTTTTAAGTCATTATGTTTGGTTCTTACCAGGTCTCTTTCAAGTCATTATGTTTAGTTCTTACCAGGTCTCTTTAAAGTCATTATGTTTAGTTCTTACCAGGTCTCTTTAAAGTCATTATGTTTAGTTCTTACCAGGTCTCTATAAAGTCATTATGTTCAGTTCTTACCAGGTCTCTTTAAAGTCATTATGTTCAGTTCTTACCAGGTCTCTTTAAAGTCATTATGTTCTTACCAGGTCTCTTTCAAGTCATTATGTTTAGTTCTTACCAGGTCTCTTTAAAGTCATTATGTTCAGTTCTTACCAGGTCTCTTTAAAGTCATTATGTTTAGTTCTTACCAGGTCTCTTTAAAGTCATTATGTTTAGTTCTTACCAGGTCTCTTTAAAGTCATTATGTTCTTACCAGGTCTCTTTAAAGTCATTATGTTTAGTTCTTACCAGGTCTCTTTAAAGTCATTATGTTTAGTTCTTACCAGGTCTCTATAAAGTCATTATGTTCAGTTCTTACCAGGTCTCTTTAAAGTCATTATGTTCAGTTCTTACCAGGTCTCTTTAAAGTCATTATGTTCTTACCAGGTCTCTTTCAAGTCATTATGTTTAGTTCTTACCAGGTCTCTTTAAAGTCATTATGTTCTTACCAGGTCTCTTTAAAGTCATTATGTTTAGTTCTTACCAGGTCTCTTTCAAGTCATTATGTTCAGTTCTTACCAGGTCTCTTTAAAGTCATTATGTTCAGTTCTTACCTGGTCTCTTTAAAGTCATTATGTTCAGTTCTTACCAGGTCTCTTTAAAGTCATTATGTTCAGTTCTTACCAGGTCTCTTTCAAGTCATTATGTTTAGTTCTTACCAGGTCTCTTTAAAGTCATTATGTTCAGTTCTTACCAAGTCTCTTTAAAGTAATTATGTTTAGTTCTTACCAGGTCTCTATAAAGTCATTATGTTTAGTTCTTACCAGGTCTCTTTAAAGTCATTATGTTCTTACCAGGTATCTTTAAAGTCATTATGTTTAGTTCTTACCAGGTCTCTTTAAAGTCATTATGTTTAGTTCTTACCAGGTCTCTATAAAGTCATTATGTTCAGTTCTTACCAGGTCTCTTTAAAGTCATTATGTTCAGTTATTACCAGGTCTCTTTAAATTCATTATGTTCTTACCAGGTCTCTTTCAAGTCATTATGTTTAGTTCTTACCAGGTCTCTTTAAAGTCATTATGTTCTTACCAGGTCTCTTTAAAGTCATTATGTTCAGTTCTTACCAGGTCTCTCTAAAGTCATTATGTTTAGTTCTTACCAGGTCTCTTTAAAGTAATTATGTTCAGTTCTTACCAGGTCTCTTTAAAGTCATTATGTTCAGTTCTTACCAGGTCTCTTTAAAGTCATTATGTTTAGTTCTTACCAGGTCTCTTTAAAGTCATTATGTATAGTTCTTACCAGGTCTCTTTAAAGTAATTATGTTTAGTTCTTACCAGGTCTCTTTAAAGTCATTATGTTTAGTTCTTACCAGGACTCTTTAAAGTCATTATGTTTAGTTCTTACCAGGTCTCTTTAAAATCATTATGTTTAGTTCTTACCAGGTCTCTTTAAAGTCATTATGTTTAGTTCTTACCATGTCTCTATAAAGTCATTATGTTCAGTTCTTACCAGGTCTCTATAAAGTCATCATGTTCAGTTCTTACCAGGTCTCTTTAAAGTCATTATGTTCTTACCAGGTCTCTTTAAAGTCATTATGTTCTTACCAGGTCTCTTTAAAGTCATTATGTTTAGTTCTTACCAGGTCTCTTTAAAGTCATTATGTTTAGTTCTTACCAGGTCTCTTTAAAGTCATTATGTGTAGTTCTTACCAGGTCTCTTTAAAGTCATTATGTTTAGTTCTTACCAGGTCTCTTTAAAGTCATTATGTTTAGTTCTTACCAGGTCTCTTTAAAGTCATTATGTTTAGTTCTTACCAGGTCTCTTTCAAGTCATTATGTTTAGTTCTTACCAGGTCTCTTTAAAGTCATTATGTTTAGTTCTTACCAGGTCTCTTTAAAGTCATTATGTTTAGTTCTTACCAGGTCTCTATAAAGTCATTATGTTCAGTTCTTACCAGGTCTCTTTAAAGTCATTATGTTTAGTTCTTACCAGGTCTCTTTAAAGTCATTATGTTTAGTTCTTACCAGGTCTCTATAAAGTCATTATGTTCAGTTCTTACCAGGTCTCTTTAAAGTCATTATGTTCAGTTCTTACCAGGTCTCTTTAAAGTCATTATGTTTAGTTCTTACCAGGTCTCTTTAAAGTCATTATGTTTAGTTCTTACCAGGTCTCTTTAAAGTCATTATGTTTAGTTCTTACCAGGTCTCTTTCAAGTCATTATGTTTAGTTCTTACCAGGTCTCTTTAAAGTCATTATGTTTAGTTCTTACCAGGTCTCTTTAAAGTCATTATGTTTAGTTCTTACCAGGTCTCTATAAAGTCATTATGTTCAGTTCTTACCAGGTCTCTTTAAAGTCATTATGTTTAGTTCTTACCAGGTCTCTTTAAAGTCATTATGTTTAGTTCTTACCAGGTCTCTATAAAGTCATTATGTTCATGTCATGAGCCTCTCACTCCACCGGGTTACCACCTTATTTTCTTACTGTCACGGTTCAGACAGACGACCAGAGGACCACAATTGCGTCACACCAGAAAGTTTATTAAACTTAAGGGAAAAGGGAAGTAGGGAGTGAATGAAGGCTCCAGGGGTAACAGGGATCCCGTCCAATGTGCTGGGTCTGTGCCCCCCCCAGTGGCAGCGATGCGTCCTATGAAGCCGGTGGTGGGTGGTCCAGAAGTCCTGGGGGGGGGGAGACACAGACACAACAGGGCGGAATGAAACAAGGCAGCAGTACAGTTCAAGGGAAATCCAAAATACGTAGTAGCAAGGCAGAAGGCTGGTCAGAGTTACCGGGATTGAAGAGGAGTCAGGAGTCGTAATGGCAGAAGTAGGTCTGGATCTCCTGGGGCAGACGAGTATCCAAAAATCAGGCAGGTCCGGGGTCACAAAACCAGGGTGAGCCAGAAGCGCGAGCAAACAGGTTCCGGGTGTGAGCTTTGCAGACGATCTGACACCGGAGAGCTGAAAGACAGGGCCTTAAATA
This sequence comes from Coregonus sp. 'balchen', assembly GCA_902810595.1. Lineage (NCBI taxonomy): Eukaryota > Metazoa > Chordata > Actinopteri > Salmoniformes > Salmonidae > Coregonus > Coregonus sp. 'balchen'. The sequence goes on from LR778269.1 coordinate 52,900,598, forward strand.
CTGGGAGAGGTAGTGGGTAATGCAGCGCAGCTGGCAGAGTAATTAGAGCAGAGCAGAGCAGGGACAGGTGGAGCTAGTTAGGCTGAGTAGAGAGAGTGGTGAGCAGAGTGGAAGAAAATAAGGTGGTAACCCGGTGGAGTGAGAGGCTCATGACAGTTCAGTTCTTACCAGGTCTCTTTAAAGTCATTATGTTCAGTTCTTACCAGGTCTCTTTAAAGTCATTATGTTCTTACCAGGTCTCTTTCAAGTCATTATGTTCAGTTCTTACCAGGTCTCTTTAAAGTCATTATGTTCAGTTTTTACCAGGTCTCTTTAAAGTCATTATGTTTAGTTCTTAACAGGTCTCTTTAAAGTCATTATATTTAGTTCTTACCAGGTCTCTATAAAGTCATTATGTTCAGTTCTTACCAGGTCTCTTTAAAGTCATTATGTTCAGTTCTTACCAGGTCTCTTTAAAGTCATTATGTTCTTACCAGGTCTCTTTAAAGTCATTATGTTTAGTTCTTACCAGGTCTCTTTAAAGTCATTATATTTAGTTCTTACCAGGTCTCTTTAAAGTCATTATGTTTAGTTCTTACCAGGTCTCTATAAAGTCATTATGTGTAGTTCTTACCAGGTCTCTTTAAAGTCATTATGTTCAGTTCTTACCAGGTCTCTTTAAAGTCATTATGTTCAGTTCTTACCAGGTCTCTTTAAAGTCATTATGTTTAGTTCTTACCAGGTCTCTTTAAAGTCATTATGTTCTTACCAGGTCTCTTTAAAGTCATTATGTTTAGTTCTTACCAGGTCTCTTTAAAGTCATTATGTTTAGTTCTTACCAGGTCTCTTTAAAGTCATTATGTTTAGTTCTTACCAGGTCTCTTTAAAGTCATTATGTTTAGTTCTTACCAGGTCTCTTTAAAGTCATTATGTTTAGTTCTTACCAGGTCTCTTTTAAGTCATTATGTTTAGTTCTTACCAGGTCTCTTTCAAGTCATTATGTTTAGTTCTTACCAGGTCTCTTTAAAGTCATTATGTTTAGTTCTTACCAGGTCTCTTTAAAGTCATTATGTTTAGTTCTTACCAGGTCTCTATAAAGTCATTATGTTCAGTTCTTACCAGGTCTCTTTAAAGTCATTATGTTCAGTTCTTACCAGGTCTCTTTAAAGTCATTATGTTCTTACCAGGTCTCTTTCAAGTCATTATGTTTAGTTCTTACCAGGTCTCTTTAAAGTCATTATGTTCAGTTCTTACCAAGTCTCTTTAAAGTAATTATGTTTAGTTCTTACCAGGTCTCTATAAAGTCATTATGTTTAGTTCTTACCAGGTCTCTTTAAAGTCATTATGTTCTTACCAGGTATCTTTAAAGTCATTATGTTTAGTTCTTACCAGGTCTCTTTAAAGTCATTATGTTTAGTTCTTACCAGGTCTCTATAAAGTCATTATGTTCAGTTCTTACCAGGTCTCTTTAAAGTCATTATGTTCAGTTATTACCAGGTCTCTTTAAATTCATTATGTTCTTACCAGGTCTCTTTCAAGTCATTATGTTTAGTTCTTACCAGGTCTCTTTAAAGTCATTATGTTCTTACCAGGTCTCTTTAAAGTCATTATGTTCAGTTCTTACCAGGTCTCTCTAAAGTCATTATGTTTAGTTCTTACCAGGTCTCTTTAAAGTAATTATGTTCAGTTCTTACCAGGTCTCTTTAAAGTCATTATGTTCAGTTCTTACCAGGTCTCTTTAAAGTCATTATGTTTAGTTCTTACCAGGTCTCTTTAAAGTCATTATGTATAGTTCTTACCAGGTCTCTTTAAAGTAATTATGTTTAGTTCTTACCAGGTCTCTTTAAAGTCATTATGTTTAGTTCTTACCAGGACTCTTTAAAGTCATTATGTTTAGTTCTTTACCAGGTCTCTTTAAAATCATTATGTTTAGTTCTTACCAGGTCTCTTTAAAGTCATTATGTTTAGTTCTTACCATGTCTCTATAAAGTCATTATGTTCAGTTCTTAACCAGGTCTCTATAAAGTCATCATGTTCAGTTCTTACCAGGTCTCTTTAAAGTCATTATGTTCTTACCAGGTCTCTTTAAAGTCATTATGTTCTTACCAGGTCTCTTTAAAGTCATTATGTTTAGTTCTTACCAGGTCTCTTTAAAAGTCATTATGTTTAGTTCTTACCAGGTCTCTTTAAAGTCATTATGTTTAGTTCTTACCAGGTCTCTTTAAAGTCATTATGTGTTAGTTCTTACCAGGTCTCTTTAAAGTCATTATGTTTAGTTCTTACCAGGTCTCTTTAAAGTCATTATGTTTAGTTCTTACCAGGTCTCTTTAAAGTCATTATGTTTAGTTCTTACCAGGTCTCTTTAAAGTCATTATGTTTAGTTCTTACCAGGTCTCTTTAAAGTCATTATGTTTTAGTTCTTACCAGGTCTCTTTAAAGTCATTATGTTTTAGTTTCTTACCAGGTCTCTTATAAAGTCATTATGTTTAGTTTCTTACCAGGTCCTCTTTAAAGTCATTATGTTTAGTTCTTACCAGGTCTCTTTAAAGTCATTTATGTTTAGTTCTTACCAGGTCTCTTATAAAGTCATTATGTTTCAGTTCTTACCAGGTCGCTTTAAAGTCATTATGTTCAGTTTCTTACCAGGTCTCTTTAAAGTCATTATGGTTTAGTTTCTTACCCAGGTCTCTTTAAAGTCATTATGTTTAGTTCTTACCAGGTCTCTTTAAGTCATTATGTTTAGTTCTACCAGGTCTCTTTCAAGTCATTATGTTTAGTTCTGTACCAGGTCCTTTAAAGTCATTATGTTTTAGTTTTCTTACCAGGTCTCTTTAAAGTCATTATGTTTAGTTCTTACCAGGTCTCTATAAAGTCATTATGTTCAGTTCTTACCAGGTCTCTTTAAGTCATTATGTTTAGTTCTTACCAGGTCTCTTTAAAGTCATTATGTTTAGTTCTTACCAGGTCTCTATAAAGTCATTATGTTCAGTTCTTACCAGGTCTCTTTAAAGTCATTATGTTCAGTTCTTACCAGGTCTCTTTAAAGTCATTATGTTCTTACCAGGTCTCTTTCAAGTCATTATGTTCAGTTCTTACCAGGTCTCTTTAAAGTCATTATGTTCAGTTTTACCAGGTCTCTTTAAAGTCATTATGTTTAGTTTTTAACAGGTCTCTTTAAAGTCATTATATTTAGTTCTTACCAGGTCTCTATAAAAGTCATTATGTTCAGTTCTTACCAGGTCTCTTTAAGTCATTATGTTTAGTTCTACCAGGTCTCTTTAAAGTCATTATGTTCTTACCAGGTCTCTTTAAAGTCATTATGTTTTGTTCTTACCAGGTCTCTTTTAAAATCATTATATTTAGTTCTTACCAGGTCTCTTTAAGTCATTATGTTTAGTTCTTTCCAGGTCTCTATAAAGTCATTATGTTTTAGTTCTTACCAGGTTCCCTTTTAAAGTCATTATGTTCAGTTCTTACCAGGTCCTTAAAGTCATTATGTTCAGTTCTTACCAGGCTCTTTAAAGTCATTAAAGTTATTTTACCAGGGCTCTTTAAAATATTATGTTCTTACCAGGTCTCTTTAAAGTCATTATGTTTAGTTCTTTCCAGGTCTCTTTAAAGTCCCTTATGTTTAGTTCTTACCAGGTCTCTTTAAAATCATTATGTTTAGTTCTTACCAGGTTTTTTAAAATCATTATGTTTAGTTCTTACAGGTCTCTTTAAAGCATTATGTTTAGTTTTTACCAGGTCTCTTTAAAGTCATTATGTCAGTTCTTACCAGGTCTCTTTTAAAGTCATATGTTGTCTACAGGTCTCTTTAAGTCATTAGTTATTCTTACCAGGTCTTTAAAGTCATATGTGTTCTTACCAGGTCTCTTAAGTCATTATGTTCAGTTTTAACAGTCTCTTTAAAGTTATTTTTAGTTTTACCAGGTCTCTTTAAAGTCATTAGTTCTTACAGGTCTCTTAAAGTCATTATGTTAGTTCTTACCAGGTCTCTTTAAAGTCATTATGTTCTTACCAGGTCTCTTCAAGTCATTATGTTTAGTTCTTACCAGGTCTCTTTAAAGTCATTATGTTCAGTTCTTTAAAGTCATTAGTTAAGTTATTAACCAGGTTCGTTAAAAGTATTTAGGTAGTTTTTTTTACCATGTCTCTTTAATCTTATGTTTAGTTATTACCATGTCTCTTTAAAGTATTATGTTCTTACCAGGTCTCTTTTAACGTCATTATGTCATTCGTACCAGGTCTGTTAAAGTCATTATGTTCAGTTCTTACCAGGTCTCTTTAAAGCATTAGTTAGTTTTAAGTCTCTTTAAAGTCATTATTGTTTTAGTTCTACCATGTCTCTTTAAAGTCATTATGTTCTTACCAGGTCTCTTTAAAAGTCTTATGTTTAGTTCTTACCAGGTCTCTTTAAAGTTCATTATGTTAGTTCTTACCAGGTCTCTTTAAAGTCATTATGTTTAGTTCTTACCAGGTCTCTTTAAAGTCATTATGTTTAGTTCTTACCAGGTCTCTTTAAAGTCATTATGTTTAGTTCTAAAACTGAGCAATTGTGAAACTATGGTAACCAATAATGTGTTTGAGTTCAATAGAAAGTATGTGTGATGGTGGGAGACAAAGCTGAGGATCAACATCAGACAGGCTGAACAATGGACCTCAGCAGGCGCAGGGCCAATCCTTCACTCTCCTCCGCGCTCTGCTCTGCACCTCACTGAGCTGGGCTGAGCCTCACTGCCCTCCCTCCCTCCCTCCCTCCCTCCCTCCCTCCCTCCCTCCCTCCCTGCTGCTGTATGGGACTGGAAACGCACGCTGTTCCCAAAATTAACCAAACACCTCGCTGCCGTTTTAATGCATAATACAATTACTGCCCTTCATACAATCATCCACAACAAATGTATACCATTGTTCCCACATTCCAATCTCATTCTGAGCCACAAAACGTGTAACCTACATATATTCCATTTTCACTGAGCTAATTAACCAGGAAGGATAAACCTGCATGCGCTTTTCAGGCATTTCTCTGCCTGTTCTCCTTCCTGCCTGATGAAAGCAGAGGAGGAAAGGTAGAATCACGGACGATGGGAGAAATGAGGAATGGTTTAGCAGGATTCCCAGTAGGCTCAGGACATGAAGAGCGTGGTACAGTGACACAGAGGCAGATCCTTTACAGTGGACAGTCCTATTGTAGGTCGAGTCTAATGCTTTCATTGTTTGTGTTCCTGCATTATATAGACAGTTTGAACTAGGGATTCAATTACTGCACATTAAATAAGACAAATGTATGTAGTTACTAAATGTGACAAAAAGCAAACACTTACTACGTTAAACACAAATTATCCACATTGTTTAAAAAGCTGTGACAGATCATTATAGAGGGCGGGGAACAAAAAATAAAAAATAATCCCCCAAAATCCCAAAAATAAATCCCTAAATGATATTAGCCGTGAGCTGCTGTATTGCACCAGTATCCAGTCTTACAGTACACATGCTTAGGTTAGTGTGACTAAAGCCTGCGGCTTGCAGAATAAGCAGGGGTGAGTCCGTGGTGTTCTGCTGAATAGCCCTAACTGGATCGGATCTGAGTAACAGGACAGGCACTCCACCAGAGAGAAGACTGCAGAATAAGCAGGGGTGAGTCCGTGGTGTTCTGCTGAATAGCCCTAACTGGATCTGAGTAACAGGACAGGCACTCCACCAGAGAGAAGACTGCAGAATAAGCAGGGGTGAGTCCGTGGTGTTCTGCTGAATAGCCCTAACTGGATCGGATCTGAGTAACAGGACAGGCACTACACCAGAGAGAAGACTGCAGAATAAGCAGGGGTGAGTCCGTGGTGTTCTGCTGAATAGCCCTAACTGGATCGGATCTGAGTAACAGGACAGGCACTCCACCAGAGAGAAGACTGCAGAATAAGCAGGGGTGAGTCCGTGGTGTTCTGCTGAATAGCCCTAACTGGATCGGATCTGAGTAACAGGACAGGCACTCCACCAGAGAGAAGACTGCAGAATAAGCAGGGGTGAGTCAGTGGTGTTCTGCTGAATAGCCCTAACTGGATCGGATCTGAGTAACAGGACAGGCACTACACCAGAGAGAAGACTGCAGAATATCGAGCAATTTACAAATGGACTTCAAAGTGTCGACAGAAGCACATCATCTATAAGAAAGGCTTATTTTACAGCAATGCAGCCTTCCTGTAGTGTAATTTAATTCTCTACAAGAGTCTCTTTCCGCTCCTCTTCTTCTATTTTCTATCTCATGGAGGGAACAGAAGGACCAAGCCAATTCCTACACCGCCAGCAAACTGCCCACTCTTCTTCCCCATCAAATTAGAAAAGCTGTTCATGTTTTTATCTTTCAGATTTCCTGGGTTGTATGGCTAAATACTGAAGCACTGGAGGCCGGTCATGCTTTAAGCTACTAGAAAAAGTTAAGCTTCAGCATTGGCTAGCCGAGATATCGGCAGTAAGCCGACAAGTAATTAAAGCAGCATATCTGTAACAACTGTCATCTCTTATTTCTGCTCAGCTTGGACGTAAACCAAAGGCGAGAAAAGCCAGGGAGGAAGAGGGAGAAAAAGAGAGTTGACATTACTGGGCAGAAAATATACTCTCTCTCTCTCTCTCTCTCTCTCTCTCTCTCTCTCTCTCTCTCTCTCTCTCTCTCTCTCTCTCTCTCTCTTTCTCTCTCTCTCTCTCTCTCTCTCTCTGAACAGTTTTGCAAACTGAGGCGTTTAGGGGATTGGGGAGCAGATCAAAAGGCCCCTCACCAATTAACAGCAGGGAGAAGAGCATCAAATAAGGTATACATTTCAGTTCAACACGTTTCAGTGTGCCAAGCAGGAAATGCATTCTAATAGTCCTGAGTGGCGGAAGCTTCGAACCCTCAGCGACGTCACAACTGGTTCTCTAAATGGGCTTAATGGCTCTCAGAATGGTGTGGTGCTGTAGAAGTCTTGTTGAGTATAATGTTGAGTCAGTCAGATAACAGTGGGACATTGATACTGTAGGTTCTGCCGTGTAGGAAGAACAGGACACAGGGGGCTAGCTCGGACACAGGTCTGACGGAGGTCAGAGGTGAGTGAATTCATTATTTTTCTGTGGTTGCAGCAAGCTTCCACACAATTTTCAACAGTCTTTGACAGCTTTGACAAGAAGATGTTCTCAAATGCAATCGTGCAATACACACTCTATGTACACAGTTTATTAGGTACACCACCCCGTTCACCAAAATGGAACGCTCCTCCAGACAGTGAGTCACTTGGCCGTGGCTTGCTATATAAAGCAGGCAGACAGGCATCGGTCCTTGTCACGGATGGGATATTGCAGCAGACGACCACACCGGGTTCCACTCCTATCAGCTAAAAACAAGAAGAAGCGGCTCCAGTGGGAAGGCCATCACCAACACTGGACAATGAGGAGTGGAAAAACATTGCTTAGAACATGACAGCGAGTTCAGTTTACTTGAGTGGCCTGATCACTAAGGAGCATCACTGTGGAGCATCACTGAGGAGCCTGCTCACCGAGGAGCCTGATCACTGAGGAGCTTCACAGAGGAGCTTCACTGAGGAGCCTGATCACTGGGGAGCCTGATCACTGAGGAGGGTGATCACTGAGGAGCCTGATCACTGAGGAGCTTCACAGAGGAGCTTCACTGAGGAGCCTGATCACTGGGGAGCCTGATCACTGAGGAGGGTGATCACTGAGGAGCCTGATCAATGGGGAGCCTGATCACTGAGGAGGGTGATCACTGAGGAGCCTGATCACTGGGGAGCCTGATCACTGAGGAGGGTGATCACTGAGGAGCCTGATCACTGAGGAGCCTGATCACTGAGGAGTCTGATCACTGAGGAACCTGATCACTGAGGAGTCTGATCACTGAGGAGCCTGATCACTGAGGAGCCTGATCAGTGTGTTCACATTAATAGCTGCCTGTTAGTGATCAATTCATTAAATACAATGTGTTTACCATATGCAAAGTCTTGAGCATTGATTATTTAACCCTAAATTAATATTAATTAATTAATTAATATTAATAATTAATATTAATTAATATGCCATTTAGCAGACGCTTTTATCCAAAGCGACTTACAGTCATGCGTGCATACATTTTCGTGTATGGGTGGTCCCGGGGATCGAACCCACTACCTTGGCGTTACAAGCGCCGTGCTCTACCAGCTGAGCTACAGAGGACCACGAGCTCCAACAGGGGTACATTTTGTCCCTTAAAGCTCCAACAGGGGTACATTTTGACCCTTAAAGCTCCAACAGAGGTACATTTTGTCCCCTAAAGCTCCAACAGGGGTACATTTTGACACCTAAAGCTCCAACAGAGGTACATTTTGTCCCTTAAAGCTCCAACAGGGGTACATTTTGACCCTTAAAGCTCCAACAGAGGTACATTTTGACCCCTAAAGCTCCAACAGGGGTAATTTTTTAAGCCAAATTGAAAATAATGGCAACATGACACTTTCTGTCAAACAGCAGCACTTTTTCTTTTATAACCTTTGTACATTTTAGTCATTTAGCAGACGCTCTTATCCAGAGCGACTTACAGTTAGTGAATACATATTATTTTATACTGGCCCCCCGTGGGAATCGAACCCACAACCCTGGCGTTGCAAACGCCATGCTCTATCAACTGAGCTACATCCCTGCCGGCCATTCCCTCCCCTACCCTGGACGACGCTGGGCCAATTGTGCGCCGCCCATGGGTCTCCCGGTCGCGGCCGGCTGCGACAGAGCCTGGCTTCGAACCAGGATCTCTAGTGGCACAGTTAGCACTGCGATGCAGTGTCTTAGATCACTGCGCCACTCAGGAGTACAGTAAATGGTTAAAATTCCCCAATATTTTAAAAAATGCACACATTTATAGTACATTTTGATGTTTCAAAATATACGTTTTTTTGTAAACTGAACAGAAATATAAATGTTAAGGGTTTACTATTCAGTTTAGCCGCTAGTATACAAATTATAGATCATTATTTCATTCCTCGACATTAACACACAAATTATCCTAAATGGTGTTATGACAGTAACTAGTTGCTTGGCAAAGTCATAACATTTCAGAAGGATAAAAAAAAGTGTTTTGAAATTATTCCATTATTGACCCCTTGGAGTCAGAATTGACCCCTGTTGGTGCTTTTAGGGATAAGCACTACGAAATGGGAGTCTAATCGCAATGTTGCACAGTAAGATTTATTCTGTGTAATGTGTATAATTTCTTCTGTGTGAGATTTCTACATTGGAGGAGTGTTGCTAGTTGCTACCGCTCCTTCGCTCTCCGTCTCCCCCCGCTCCCTCGCTCTCCGTCTCCCCCCGCTCCTTCGCTCTCCGGCTCCCCCCCGCTCCTTCGCTCTCCGTCTCCCCCCGCTCCTTCGCTCTCCGTCTCCCCCCGCTCCTTCGCTCTCCGTCTCCCCCCGCTCCTTCGCTCTCCGTCTCCCCCCCGCTCCTTCGCTCTCCGTCTTCCCCCGCTCCTTTGCTCTCCGTCTCCCCCCCGCTCCTTCGCTCTCGGTCTCCCCCCCGCTCCTTCGCTCTCCGTCTCCCCCCGCTCCCTCGCTCTCCGTCTCCCCCCCGCTCCCTCGCTCTCGGTCTCCCCCCCGCTCCTTCGCTCTCCGTCTCCCCCCGCTCCCTCGCTCTCCGTCTCCCCCCGCTCCTTCGCTCTCCGTCTCCACCCGCTCCTTCGCTCTCCGTCTCCCCCCGCTCCTTCGCTCTCCGTCTCCACCCGCTCCTTCGCTCTCCGTCTCCCCCCCGCTCCTTCACTCTCCGTCTCCCCCCCGCTCCTTCGCTCTCCGTCTCCCCCCGCTCCTTCGCTCTCCGTCTCCCCTCGCCTCGTTATGCATTCAGCAGTAAGAGTAAGTCAAATAATGGTTTGTAATTCAATAGAGCAATCTGAACATATTTAGTTGTGCTAAGGGCTGACTGAGGGAGACTAAGAGCTCAAAATGTTGCCGCTGTGCTCATTATGTATGTTTAAAACAATTAGCAATTCAAGGCCACACAGTGTGGTGGTGGGGGGGAGGGGAAGGGAGGAGAGGAGAGGAGAGGAGAGGAGAGGAGAGGAGAGGAGAGGAGAGGAGAGGAGAGGAGAGGAGAGGAGAGGAGAGGAGAGGAGAGATAGCGTCTCAGTTCTCTCCCTGGGTTAGGACAGCAATGCAGAGTTGGTAGAATCTATTCAAATTGAGGTGTTTCCACAAAGTATTAACTATGGTGTTGTAGACATACACAATCAAAACATCTTTGTTTAATAAAAAATAAAAAAATTATTTTCTTTCAGTTTGAAAATCTAGATCAGGTTGTGTATATCTGTAGGAAAATACATCTAATGTAATCCCTTCTTAGATGTAATTTTAAGGCAGAAACATGTACAACTGTGCAAGGGGTGTGTAGACTTTCACTAGGCACAACTGAAGTCACTTCTACTGTTCATTAAAATACCACTACACCAGGACTGTCCAACCCTGTTCCTGGAGAGCTACCGTCCTGTAGGTTTATGCTCCAACCCTGTTCCTGGAGTGCTACCGTCCTGTTGGTTTATGCTCCAACCCTGTTCCTGGAGAGCTACCGTCATGTAGGTTTATGCTCCAACCCTAATCTAGCACACCTGATTCTAATAATTAGCAGGTTGATAAGATGGATCAGGTTAGTAACACCTGGGGTTAGAGTGAAAACCTACAGGAGGGTAGCTCTCCAGGAACAGTGTTGGGCAACCCTGCACTACACTGTCTCTCAGTCCTGCTGAAACAAACACAAATTAAATTGTCATGTGGAAATAAAAGCAGCTGTTTCAAGATGCATCAGTGTGAGGTCATTACTTCAGCTCATGCTACAATAGCTCAGCCATGCTGGAAGTATATTAATAATTAATAATCTCTATGTCCTTATCTGCTCAGAGTCAATTCCATCTTCGCTGCTCTTCACCAGGACATCAGGGGAGAGGTTAATGTTGCTTCCAGTTTAGCTGCTCTTCACCAGGACATCAGGAGAGAGGTTAATGTGAGAACACAATGAGAACATGATGCCAATACCATGAGAACACGATGAGAACACAATGTGAATACAATGAGAATATAATGAGAACACGATGAGAACACAATGAGAACACAATGAGAACACAATGAGAATACAATGAGAACACAATGAGAACACAATGAAAACACGATGAGAACATGATGAGAACACGATGAGGACACAATGAGAAAATGATGAAAACACAATGAGAACACGATGAGAACACAATGAGAACACAATGTGAATACAAGTAGAACACAACGACAATACCATGAGAAAACGATGAGAACACAATGAAAACACAATGAGAACACGATGAGAACACAATGAGAATGCAATGACAACACATTGAGAACACGATGAGAACATAATGAGAACACGATGAGAACACAATGAGAATACAATGAGAACACAATGAGAATACAATGAGAACACAATGAGAACACAATGAAAACACGATGAGAACATGATGAGAACACGATGAGAACACGATGAGTACACAATGAGAAAATGATGAGAACACAATGAGAATACAATGAGAACACAATGAGAACCCAATGAGAATGCAATGAGAACACGATGAGAAAACAATGAGAACAAGATGAGAACACAATGAGAACACGATGAGAACACAATGAGAACACAATGAGAACACGATGAGAACCCAATCTACCACAATGAGAACACAATGAGAACACAATGAGAACACGATTAGAAAAGGATGAGAATACAATTGGAACACAATGAGAACAGAATGAGAACACGATGAGAACACAATGAGAACAGGATGAGAACACAATGAGAACACAATGAGAACACAATTAGAACACAATGAGAACAGGATGAGAACACAATGAGAATACATTGAGAACAGGATGAGAACACGATGAGACATGATGACAACACAATGAGAACACGATGAGAACACGATGAGAACACGATGAGAACACGATGAGAACACAATGAGATCACGATGAGAACACAATGAGAACAGGATGAGAACACAATGAGAACACAATGAGATCACCATGAGAACACGATGAGATCACCATGAGAACAGGATGAGAACACAATGAGAACACAATGAGATCACCATGAGAACACGATGAGAACACATTGAGAACACAATGAGAATACAATGCTAAACAAGCCTGTCTACTTAGCAGGGAGTAAGCTAAATGATTTCAATGCTAAACATGCACACTAGCATGGAGTAAACTATATGATATCAATGCTAAACAAGCCCACTAGCAGGGAGTAAGATATATGATATCAATACTAAACAATAGCTCAGCCATGCTGGAAGTATATTAATACTTAATCATCTCTATGTCCTTATCTGCTCAGAGTCAATTCCATCTTCGCTGCTCTTTACCAGGACATTAGGGGAGAGGTTAATGTTGCTTCCGGTTTAGCTGCTCTTCACCAGGACATCAGGAGAGAGGTTAATGTGAGAACACAATGAGAACATGATGCCAATACCATGAGAACACGATGAGAACACAATGAGAACACAATGAGAACACAATGTGAATACAATGAGAATATAATGAGAACACGATGAGAACACAATGAGAACACAATGAGAACACAATGAGAATACAATGACAACACAATGAGAACACAATGAAAACACGATGAGAACATGATGAGAACACGATGAGGACACAATGAGAAAATGATGAAAACACAATGAGAACACGATGAGAACACAATGAGAACACAATGTGAATACAATGAGAACACAACGACAATTCCATGAGAAAACGATGAGAACACAATGAAAACACAATGAGAACACAATGAGAACACAATGAGAACACGATGAGAACACAATGAGAATGCAATGACAACACATTGAGAACACGATGAGAACATAATGAGAACACGATGAGAACACAAAGAGAATACAATGAGAACACAATGAGAATACAATGAGAACACAATGAGAACACAATGAAAACACGATGAGAACATGATGAGAACACGATGAGAACACGATGAGTACACAATGAGAAAATGATGAGAACACAATGAGAATACAATGAGAACACAATGAGAACCCAATGAGAATGCAATGAGAACACGATGAGAAAACAATGAGAACAAGATGAGAACACAATGAGAACACGATGAGAACACAATGAGAACACAATGAGAACACGATGAGAACACGATGAGAACCCAATCTACCACAATGAGAACACAATGAGAACACAATGAGAACACGATTAGAAAAGGATGAGAATACAATTGGAACACAATGAGAACAGAATGAGAACACGATGAGAACACAATGAGAACAGGATGAGAACACAATGAGAACACAATGAGAACACAATGAGAACACAATTAGAACACAATGAGAACAGGATGAGAACACAATGAGAATACATTGAGAACAGGATGAGAACACGATGAGACATGATGACAACACAATGAGAACACGATGAGAACACGATGAGAACACGATGAGAACACGATGAGAACACAATGAGATCACGATGAGAACACAATGAGAACAGGATGAGAACACAATGAGAACACAATGAGATCACCATGAGAACACGATGAGATCACCATGAGAACAGGATGAGAACACAATGAGAACACAATGAGATCCCCATGAGAACACGATGAGAACACATTGAGAACACAATGAGAATACAATGCTAAACAAGCCTGTCTACTTAGCAGGGAGTAAGCTAAATGATTTCAATGCTAAACATGCACACTAGCATGGAGTAAACTATATGATATCAATGCTAAACAAGCCCACTAGCAGGGAGTAAGCTATTTACATTTTACATTTCAGTCATTTAGCAGATGCAGGTATTCCTTAAAGAGGTAGGGTTTAAAATGTCTCTGGAAGGTAGTCAGTGACGCCGCTGTCCTGGCATCGTGGGGGAGCTTGTTCCACCAGTGGGGTGCCAGAGCAGCAAATAGCTTTGACTGGGCTGAGCGGGAACTGTGCTTCCGTAGAGGTAGGGGAGCTATCAGGCCAGAGGTGGATGAACGTAGTGCCCTCGTTTGGGTGTATGGTCTGATCAGAGCCTGAAGGTAAGGAGGTGCCGTTTCCCTCACAGCTCCATAGGCAAGCACCATGGTTTTGTAGTAGATGCGAGCTTCAACTGGAAGCCAGTGGAGTGTTTGAAGGAGCGGGGTGACATGAGAGAACTTGGGAAGGTTGAACATCAGACGGGCTGCAGCGTTCTGGTGAAGTTGTAGGGGTTTAATGGCACAGACAGGGAGCCCAGCCAACAGCGAGTTGCAGTAATCCAGACGGGAGATGACAAGTGCCTGGATTAGGACCTGTGCCGCTTTCTGTGTAAGGTAGGGTCGTACTCAATGAATGTTGTAAAGCATGAACCTACAGGATCGGGTCACCGCTTTGATGTTAGCGGAGAATGACAGGGTGTTGTCCAGGGTCACGCCAAGGTTCTTTGCACTCTGGGAGGAGGACACAACGGAGTTGTCAACCGTGATGGCGAGATCAACAAGCGGTCAGTCCTTCCCCGGGAGGAAGAGCAGCTCCGTCTTGCCGAGGTTCAGCTTGAGGTGGTGATCCGTCATCCACACTGATATGTCTGCCAGACATGCAGAGATGCGATTCGCCACCTGGTTATCAGAAGGGGGAAAGGAGAAGATTAATTGTGTGTCGTCTGCGTAGCAATGATAGGAGAGACCATGTGAGGATATGACAGAGCCAAGTGACTTGGTGTATAGAGAGAATAGGAGAGGGCCTAGAACTGAGCCCTGGGGGACACCAGTGGTGAGAGCACGTGGTGCGGAGACAGATTCTCGCCACGCCACCTGGTAGGAGCAACCTGTGAGGTAGGATGGAATCCAAGAGTGAGCCGTGCCGGAGATGCCCAACTCGGAGAGGGTGGAGAGGAGGATCTGATGGTTCACAGTATCAAATGCAGCAGACAGGTCTAGAAGGACAAGAGCAGAGGAGAGAGAGTTAGCTTTAGCAGTGCGGAGAGCCTCCGTGACACAGAGAAGAGCAGTCTCAGTTGAATGACCAGTCTTGAAACCTGACTGGTTTGGATCAAGAAGGTCATTCTGAGAGAGATAGCAAGAGAGTTGGCTAAAGATGGCACGTTCAAGAGTTTTGGAGAGAAAAGAAAGAAGGGATACTGGTCTGTAGTTGTTGACATCGGAGGGATCGAGTGTAGGTTTTTTGAGAAGGGGTGCAACTCTCGCTCTCTTGAAGATGGAAGGGACATAGCCAGTGGTCAAGGATGAGTTGATGAGCGAGGTGAAGTAAGGGAGAAGGTCTCCGGAAATGGTCTGGAGAAGAGAGGAGGGGATATGGTCAAACGGGCAGGTTGTTGGGCGGCCGGCCATCACAAGTCGCACAATTTCATCTGGAGAGAGAGGGGAGAAAGAAGTCAAAGCATAGGGTAGGGCAGTGTGAGCAGGACCAGCGGTGTCATTTGACTTAACAAACGAGGATCGGATGTCGTCAACCTTCTTCTCAAAATGGTTGACAAAGTTATCCACAGAGAGGGAGGAGGGAGGGGGAGGAGGAGGAGGAGGAGGAGGATTCAAGCAGAGGCTTGAAATTTAGAGTGGTAGAAAGTTGCTTTAGCAGCAGAAACAGAGGAAGAAAATGTAGAGAGGAGGGAGTGAAAAGATGACAGGTCCGCAGGGAGTCTAGTTTTCCTCCATTTCCGCTCGGCTGCCCAGAGCCCTGTTCTGTGAGTTCGCAATGAGTCGTCAAGCCACGGAGCTGGAGGGGAGGACCGAGCCGGCCGGGAGGATAGGGGACACAGAGAGTCAAATGATGCAGAAAGGGAGGAGATATGATGTCAATGTTAAACAAAGCCACTAGCATGGAGTAAGCTATATGATGTCAATACTAAACAAGCCCACTAGCAGGGAGTAAGCTATATGATATCAATACTAAACAAGCCCACTACAGCGTTGACATCTAGCACACCTTGATATGCTCTTCCACCAGACGATAGTGTTTGGTGTGATCTGATATAACTATAAGTGTCATAGTTGATATAGAGGCTGGTCAGAATACTCTGTGAGTTCTCCACCAAGTGTCATAGTTGATATAGAGGCTGGTCAGAATACTCTGTGAGTTCTCTACCAACCACCGCAGACACCTGGGATGGATAGCACTATCATACTACAGGCTAACCACAGACACCTGGGATGGATAGCACTAACATACTACAGGCTAACCACAGACACCTGGGATGGATAGCACTAACATACTACAGGCTAACCACAGACACCTGGGATGGATAGCACTAACATACTACAGGCTAACCACAGACACCTGGGATGGATAGCACTAACATACTACAGGCTAACCACAGACACCTGGGATGGATAGCACTAACATACTACAGGCTAACCACAGACACCTGGGATGGATAGCACTAACATACTACAGGCTAACCACAGACACCTGGGATGGATAGCGCTAACATACTACAGGCTAACCACAGACACCTGGGATGGATAACGCTAACACACTACAGGCTAACCACAGACACCTGGGATGGATAGCACTATCATACTACAGGCTAACCACAGACACCTGGGATGGATAGCACTAACATACTACAGGCTAACCACAGACACCTGGGATGGATAGCACTATCATACTACAGGCTAACCACAGACACCTAGGATGTATAGCACTAACATACTACAGGCTAACCACAGACACCTGGGATGGATAGCACTATCATACTACAGGCTAACCACAGACACCTGGGATGGATAGCACTAACATACTACAGGCTAACCACAGACACCTGGGATGGATAGCACTAACATACTACAGGCTAACCACAGACACCTGGGATGGATAGCACTAACATACTACAGGCTAACCACAGACACCTGGGATGGATAGCACTAACATACTACAGGCTAACCACAGACACCTGGGATGGATAGCACTAACATACTACAGGCTAACCACAGACACCTGGGATGGATAGCGCTAACATACTACAGGCTAACCACAGACACCTGGGATGGATAACGCTAACACACTACAGGCTAACCACAGACACCTGGGATGGATAGCACTAACATACTACAGGCTAACCACAGACACCTGGGATGGATAGCACTAACATACTACAGGCTAACCACAGACACCTGGGATGGATAGCACTAACATACTACAGGCTAACCACAGACACCTGGGATGGATAGCACTAACATACTACAGGCTAACCACAGACACCTGGGATGGATAGCACTAACATACTACAGGCTAACCACAGACACCTGGGATGGATAGCACTAACATACTACAGGCTAACCACAGACACCTGGGATGGATAACACTAACATACTACAGGATAACCACAGACACCTGGGATGGATAGCGCTAACACACTACAGGCTAACCACAGACACCTGGGATGGATAGCACTAACACACTACAGGATAACCACAGACACCTGGGATGGATAACACTAACACACTACAGGCTAACCACAGACACCTGGGATGGATAGCACTATCATACTACAGGCTAACCACAGACACCTGGGATGGATAGCACTAACATACTACAGGCTAACCACAGACACCTGGGATGGATAACACTAACATACTACAGGCTAACCACAGACACCTGGGATGGATAGCACTAACATACTACAGGCTAACCACAGACACCTGGGATGGATAACACTAACATACTACAGGCTAACCACAGACACCTGGGATGGATAGCACTAACACACTACAGGCTAACCACAGACACCTGGGATGGATAGCACTAACATACTACAGGCTAACCACAGACACCTGGGATGGATAGCACTAACATACTACAGGCTAACCACAGACACCTGGGATGGATAGCACTAACATACTACAGGCTAACCACAGACACCTGGGATGGATAGCACTAACATACTACAGGCTAACCACATACACCTGGGATGGATAGCGCTAACACACTACAGGCTAACCACAGACACCTGGGATGGATAGCACTAACATACTACAGGCTAACCACAGACACCTGGGATGGATAACACTAACATACTACAGGCTAACCACAGACACCTGGGATGGATAGCACTAACATACTACAGGCTAACCACAGACACCTGGGATGGATAGCACTAACATACTACAGGCTAACCACAGACACCTGGGATGGATAGCACTAACACACTACAGGATAACCACAGACACCTGGGATGGATAGCACTAACATACTACAGGCTAACCACAGACACCTGGGATGGATAACACTAACATACTACAGGCTAACCACAGACACCTGGGATGGATAGCACTAACATACTACAGGCTAACCACAGACACCTGGGATGGATAACACTAACATACTACAGGCTAACCACAGACACCTGGGATGGATAGCACTAACATACTACAGGCTAACCACAGACAACTGGGATGGATAGCACTAACATACTACAGGCTAACTACAGACACCTGGGATGGATAGCACTAACATACTACAGGCTAACCACAGACACCTGGGATGGATAACACTAACATACTACAGGCTAACCACAGACACCTGGGATGGATAGCACTAACATACTACAGGCTAACCACAGACACCTGGGATGGATAACACTAACATACTACAGGCTAACCACAGACACCTGGGATGGATAGCACTAACATACTACAGGCTAACCACAGACACCTGGGATGGATAGCACTAACATACTACAGGCTAACCACAGACACCTGGGATGGATAGCACTAACATACTACAGGCTAACCACAGACACCTGGGATGGATAACACTAACATACTACAGGCTAACCACAGACACCTGGGATGGATAACACTAACATACTACAGGCTAACCACAGACACCTGGGATGGATAGCACTAACATACTACAGGCTAACCACAGACACCTGGGATGGATAACACTAACATACTACAGGCTAACCACAGACACCTGGGATGGATAGCACTAACACACTACAGGATAACCACAGACACCTGGGATGGATAGCACTAACATACTACAGGCTAACCACAGACACCTGGGATGGATAGCACTAACATACTACAGGCTAACCACAGACACCTGGGATGGATAACACTAACATACTACAGGCTAACCACAGACAACTGGGATGGATAGCACTAACATACTACAGGCTAACTACAGACACCTGGGATGGATAGCACTAACATACTACAGGCTAAAGCTACATACACACTGAACAATTTTCCGTTAACCGACTGATGGAAGCTGGAATTCTATATTCATCATTAATAACAAAAACAAAAGATATTAGGGTGTCATGAATATCAGATGCTGAGCGACAGGCAGAGTTATTCATCCCAGCTGCTGCTTCAATAATGAAGAAGAACAGGCTGTGTTACGCTGAGGAGGAGGGGAGAGGAGAGAGGAGAGGAGAGGAGAGGAGAGGAGAGGAGAGGAGAGGAGAGGAGAGGAGAGGAGAGGAGAGGAGGGAGAGGAGAGGAGAGGAGGAGAGGAGAGGAGAGGAGAGGAGAGGAGAGGAGAGGAGAGGAGAGGAGAGGAGAGGAGAGGAGAGGAGAGGAGAGGAGAGGAGAGGAGAGGAGAGGAGAGGAGAGGAGAGGAGAGGAGAGGAGTCTGTTATCACCAGCAGACTGATCGTGACTGTACTGACAGAGACACCAGACATTCATCATGTCATCAGGGGTCTGAGGGATGGAGCAGGGCCTCAACCTCAGCTCTCTCTGTGTGCATGAGGGTGTAGAGAGGCAGGGAGGGCTGTGTAGTACGGACTTAACTCGCTCTGGAGCACTATATGGGGGGCGGGGGGTAAACAGCCACAAGGTAAGCATCACTTAACCCCTGGTACCTACTGACACCTGCTCCTTCTTCCTGCCACCTCCTGCCACCTCCTCCTGAGGCCAACTGCCACCTCCTCCTGAGGCCTCCTGCCACCTCCTCCTGAGGCCTCCTGCCACCTCCTCCTGAGGCCTCCTGCCACCTCCTCCTGCCACATCCTCCTGAGGCCTCCTGCCATCTCCTCCTGCCACCTCCTCCTGAGGCCTCCTGCCACCTCCTCCTGAGGCCTCCTGCCACCTCCTCCTGCCACCTCCTCCTGAGGCCTCCTGCCACCTCCTCCTGAGGCCTCCTGCCATCTCCTCCTGCCACATCCTCCTGCCAGCACCTCCTGCGGACTCCTCTACTCCTCCACAAGAGACCTGGCAACGCTGCTGACAGAAAATCTAGACCAACTCAAACAAATCTCCAATCAGGACCAAGTCATAAACTGTGTCTATAATATCCATGTTTTAGTGCCCATCTTTAGACGGGACAGATCTGACTGTATCATGTAGGACAGATCTGACTGTATCATGTAGGACAGATCTGACCGTATCGTGTAGGACAGATCTGACCGTATCGTGTAGGACAGGTCTGACTGTATCATGTAGGACAGATCTGACCGTATCATGTAGGACATCTGATGGTTGGTAGAAGCTTTGGGATGTAATCAATGCAAGTAAAACCATCCCAAAACATAATTTAAGTCCCTTATTCATGCAAGGAACTGAAATAAATATTTGAGGAGATGTGGCCCCTTATGACAAGGTCAAGACATCCATGTAGAATGAGCAGTTGAACACTAGTTCATCCTAGTGTCACTGATCTTGGATAGATTCCATCCCCTCACAGACTCAGGTTGAAATAAAACACTTTGGCACGTGACAAGAAAGAAGAGTCCTGTATTTTTTATCCCGAGTCGCTAGGATCCCTAACAGAGTATTCAGTGACCGTTTGTTGTTCTTTAATGATAGAATGACTTTCATCTCTATGGTTTCCCACATAGCTTTAACTGAACACGTGTCCAGTCTGTCTGTAATATATATGTGTCATGGAGAGGATGTCCGTGACTTACAGACAATGACACTGGAACTAATGACTGGGTGGAGAAAGACTCTATATTCTATCTCTTCAAGGTATAGCCAAGAATCCTGAAACAAAAGACAATATGTTGGTTAGAGTTGCGAATTCCGCTTGCCAACAATGCTTTGACATAAGGCGCCAAAGTCGAGTGTTTGTTGCGTATGCCAGTATGTAAAAAAAATTAAAAATATATCTGTTTTATTGTCACATCCACCGGATAGGTCAGCCATAGTAGTATGATAGGTGGAGTGTAATGTGTTGTTTTACAGGGTCAGCCATAGTAGTATGATAGGTCCAGTGTAATGTGTTGTTTTACAGGGTCAGCCATAGTAGTATGATAGGTGCAGTGTAATGTGTTGTTTTACAGGGTCAGCCATAGTAGTATGATAGGTCCAGTGTAATGTGTTGTTTTACAGGGTCAGCCATAGTAGTATGATAGGTCCAGTGTAATGTGTTGTTTTACAGGGTCAGCCATAGTAGTATGATAGGTGCAGTGTAATGTGTTGTTTTACAGGGTCAGCCATAGTAGTATGATAGGTCCAGTGTAATGTGTTGTTTTACAGGGTCAGCCATAGTAGTATGATAGGTGCAGTGTAATGTGTTGTTTTATAGGGTCAGCCATAGTAGTATGATAGGTGTTGTTTTACAGGGTCAGCCATAGTAGTATGATAGGTCCAGTGTAATGTGTTGTTTTATAGGGTCAGCCATAGTAGTATGATAGGTGTTGTTTTACAGGGTCAGCCATAGTAGTATGATAGGTCCAGTGTAATGTGTTGTTTTACAGGGTCAGCCATAGTAGTATGATAGGTCCAGTGTAATGTGGTGTTTTACAGGGTCAGCCATAGTAGTATGATAGGTGCAGTGTAATGTGTTGTTTTACAGGGTCAGTCATAGTAGTATGATAGGTCCAGTGTAATGTGTTGTTTTACAGGGTCAGCCATAGTAGTATGATAGGTGTTGTTTTACAGGGTCAGCCATAGTAACATATCAATATTTTTTCAAAGACATATTTTTTCCATCTTCATAACATTGCAAAAATCAGAAACGTTTTGTCCAAAAATGATGCAGAAAATCTTATCCATGCTTTTGTCACTTCTAGATTAGACTAATGCAATGCTCTACTCTCCAGCTACCCGGATAAATCACTAAATAAACTTTAGTTAAACACGGCTGCTAGAATCTTGACTAGAACCAAAACATGTGATCATATTACCCCAGTGCTAGCCTCTCTACACTGGCTTCCTGTTAAGGCTAGGGCTGATTTCAAGGTTTTACTGCTAACCTACAAAGCATTACATGGGCTTGCTCCTACCTATCTCTACGATTTGGTCCTGCCGTACATACCTACACGTACGCTACGGTCACAAGACGCAGGCCTCCTTATTGTCCCTAGAATTTCTAAGCAAACAGCTGGAGGCAGGGCTTTCTCCTATAGAGCTCCATTTTTATGGAATGTTCTGCCTATCCATGTGAGAGACGCAGACTTGGTCTCGATCTTTAAGTCTTTACTGAAGACTCCTCTCTTCAGTAGGTCCTATGAGTGAGTGTAGTCTGGCCCAGGGGTGTGAAGGTGAATGGCAAGGCACTGGAGCGACAAACCGCCCTTGCTGTCTCTGCCTGGCCGGTTCCCCTCTCTCCACTGGGATTCTCTGCCTCTGACCCTATTACGGGGGCTGAGTCACTGGCTTACTAGTGCTCTTCCATGCCGTCCCTAGGAGGGGTGCTTCACTTGAGTGGGTTGAGTCACAGACGTGATCTTCCTGTCCGGTTTGTCGCTCCCTCAGGCTCGTGCGGTGGAGGAGATCTTTGTGGGCTATACTCAGCCTTGTCTCAGGGTAGTAGGTTGGTGGGCTATACTCAGCCTTGTCTCAGGGTAGTAGGTTGGTGGGCTATACTCAGCCTTGTCTCAGGGTAGTAGGTTGGTGGTCTGTTGATATCCCTCTAGTGATGTGGGGGCTGTGCTTTGGCAAAGTGGGTGGGGTTATATCCTGCCTGGTTGGCCCTGTCCGGGGGTATGGTCGGACGGGGCCATAGTGTCTCCCGACCCCCCCCCCCCCCCCCCCGCCCCCTGTCTCAGCCTCCAGTAGTTATGCTGCAATAGTCTATGTGCCAGGGGGCTAGAGTCAGTCTGTCATAACTGGTGTTATTCTCATTTTACATTTAAGTCATTTAGCAGACGCTCTTATCCAGAGTCACTTACAGTTAGTGAGTGCATACATTTTTATTTTTTCATAACTAGGATATTGTTGACACAAAAGTAACTTATGACAACAGAAGAACAGTTTTTTCTCTCTGGAGTAAATCCAGCACATTCTGTGCCTGATGACCTTGGGTTACTGTTTATTCACAGTAGGCTACAGGTCTTAAGACCACTGACAGACTTTCTCTCCACTCTCTGGTCCTGAGCCTGTCTCATTCTCCTGTCTTATCCGGTGTGAATTTAAGTATGCTTCCTCTAATTCTCTCTAGAGAGATTTTCCTAGCCATCGTGTTTCTACATCTGCATTGCTTGCTGTTTGGGGTTTTAGGCTGTATAGTACTTTGTGACATCTGCTGATGTAAAAAGGGCTTTATAAATACATTTGATTGAGTGATTGATTGATAGTATGACAGGTGCAGTGTAATGTGTTGTTTTACAGGGTCAGACATAGTAGTATGATAGGTACAGTGTAATGTGTTGTTTTACAGGGTCAGCCATAGTAGTATGATAGGTCCAGTGTAATGTGTTGTTTTACAGGGTCAGCCATGGCAGTATGATAGGTCCAGTGTAATGTGTTGTTTTACAGGGTCAGTCATGGCAGTATGATAGGTCCAGTGTAATGTGTTGTTCTACAGGATCAGTCATGGCAGTACAGCGCCCCCTGGAGGGTTAAGTGCCTTGCTCAAGGACACATCCACAGATGCGGTTTGGGTATTCGAACCAGCGGCCTTTAGTTACCGAAGCTCTGCTCTGTTTCCTTGTTGAGGCGCTTGTGTGTGTTACGCATGACGCTCATTAGTCTGCAAGTCATCCAGGAACAGTCATTGGTTGATGGGAATAACCAAAGTGCTGAATTATCCCAGGGGTAAATTACTACATGAATGTGACTTAAAGAAGTTATTGCACCAGTTACTGAAGTGTGGGTTTATGTAAAACTGTTGTTTATGGGATGTCCATGTGAAATTATGCATTGATGATAGAAATGTATTGTGGGCTATCATGATGGAATATTTCTAGCGGAACGGAGTTCCTGGAAAGAGTACTTTGTGCTCAGAGGCCCCGAAGCCAGGACAGTGACTACTGTAAGGGTTGGTGTGAGGTGTCACCCAGGTGCTGCGACCCCGTCCTGTCACACTAACACCCTACAAACATGGCTGGAAAAGGGCGAAAACAACAATGTCTGTCAGGAGAAGTAGAATGTTATCATAAAGAGACATACACTTGGAATATGGAGGAGGAATGGAGGGAAAAAGAGAGGCAGAGGAGGTCTAAGAGAGAGAGGGAGGAAGAGGGTGAGATTGAGTCATGTAATGGAGATGGTTTGTTGAACAGAAATGGTAGAAAGTGTGAGCAGTACGCCGGATCGAAGACAGGATGAGAAATGGAAGTGAATGAGGGAGAATTATCGGAGG
>LR778269.1:52925184-53010098 GCA_902810595.1 Coregonus sp. 'balchen'
GCGCTAAGGTGTGTGGTAGCTAGGTGTTTAGCTAGGTGTTGTGTTGTAGCTAGGTGTAGCTAGGTGTAACTAGTAAATGTAGCTAGGTGGAGCAAGGGGGAGCTAGGTGGTGTAGCTAGGTGTAGATATTTCGATCTATGGGGCGCTAGGTAGAGTTAGGTGGAGCTATTGCAGCTAGTAGAGGCAGGTGTTGGAGCTAGGTGGAGCTAGGCAATAGAGCTAGGTGTAGCTAGGTGGTGTAGCTAGGTAGAGGTAGGTGGTGAAGCTAGGTGGAGCTAGATGCAGCTAGGTTATGGCGTTAGGTGGTGTAGCTAGGTGGAGGTAGGTCGTGTAGCTAGATATAGCTAATTGGAACTAGGTGGTGTAGCTAGGTGGTATAGCTAGGCAGAGTAGCTAGGTGAAGCTAGTTTTAGCTATGTGGAGCTAGGTGGTGTAGCAAGGTGTAGCTAGGCATAGCTAGGTGGAGTAGCTAGGTGTAGCTGGGTGTAGCTAGGGTGGAGTAGCTAGGTGTAGCTAAGCGGTGTAGCTAGATGGAGTACCTAGGCGGAGCTAGATAGTGTAGCTAGGTGTAGCTAGTTGGTGTAGATAGGTGGAGTAGCTAGGTGGTGGAGCTAGGTATAGCTAGGTGTAGCTACGTGGAACTAGGTGGTGTAGCTAGGTGGTATAGTTTGGTAGTGTAGCTAGGTGTAGCTAGGTGGACTACCTAGGATAAGCTAGGTGGATGTAGGTGGTGGAGCTAGGTGGAGCTAGATGGTGGAACTAGTTGGTGTAGCTAGGTGGAGTAGCTAGGTGTAGCTAGGTGGTAGAGCTAGGTGTAGATAGGTGGTGTAGCTAGGTGGAACTAGGTGGTGTAGCTAGGTGGAGTAGCTAGGTTAAGCTAGGTGGATGTAGGTGGATGAGCTAGGTGGCGCTAGATGCAGCTAGTTGATGGAGCTAGGTGGTGTAGCTAGGTGTAGCTACATGGTGGAGTTAGGTGTAGCTAGGTGGAACTAGGTGGTGTAGCTAGGTGGCGTAGCTAGGTGGAGTAGTTAGGTGAAGCTATGTTAAGCTAGGTGGAGCTAGGTGGTGTAGGAAGATGTAGCTAAGTGTATTTAGGATGGAGTTGCTAGGTGTAGCTAGGTGGTGTAGCTAGATGGATTAGCTAGGTGTAGCTAGGTGGTGTAGCTAGGTGTTGCTAGTTGGTGTAGCTAGGCGGAGTAGCTAGGTGGAGCTAGAATGTGTAGCTAGGTGGAGCTAGGTGGTGTAGCTAACTGGTGTAGCTAGGTATAGCTAGGTGTAGCAAGCTGGAACTAGGTGGTGTAGCTAGGTGAGGTAGCTAGGTGTAGCTAGGTAGAACTAGGTGATGTAGGTAGGTGGAGTAGATAGGTTAATCTAGGTGGATTTAGGAGGTGTAGCTAGTTGTAGCTAGGTGGTGTAGCTAGGTGGTGGAGCTACACTACCGGTCAAAAATTTAAGAACACCTACTCATTCTTTATTTTGACTATTTTCTACATTGTAAAATAATAGTGAAGACATCAAAACTATGAAATAATAAATATGGAATCATGTTGTAACCAAAAAAGTGTAAAATAAATAAAAATATATTTGAGATTTGAGATTCTTCATATAGCCACCCTTTGCCTTGATGACAGCGTTGCACACTCTTGGCATTCTCTCAACCAGCTTCACCTGGAATGCTTTTCCAACAGTCTTGAAGGAGTTCCCACATATGCTGAGCACTTGTTGGCTGCTTTTTCTTCACTCTGCGGTCCGACTCATCACAAACCATCTCAATATGGTTGAGGTCGGGGGATTGTGGAGGCAAGGTCATCTGATGCAGCACTCCATCACTCTCCTTCTTGGTAAAATAGCCCTTACACAGCCTGGAGGTGTGTTGGGTCATTGTCCTGTTGAAAAACAAATGATATTCCCACTAAGCCCAAACCAGATGGGATGGTGTATCGCTGCAGAATGCTGTGGTAGCCATGCTGGTTAAGTGTGCCTTGAATTCTATATAAATCACAGACAGTGTCACCAGCAAAGCACCCCCACACCATAGCACCTCCTCCTCCATGCTTTACAATGGGAAAAACAAATGCGGAGATCATGCATTCACCCACACCGCATCTCACAAAGACACGGTGGTTGGAACCAAAAATCTCAAATTTGGACTCCAGACCAAAGCACAAATTCCCACTGGTCTAATGTCCATTGCTCGTGTTTCTTGGCCCAAGCAAGTCTCTTCTTATTATTGGTGTCCTTTAGTAGTGGTTTCTTTGCAGAAATTCGACCATGAAGGCCTGATTCACACAGTCTCCTCTGAATAGTTGATGTTGAGATGCGTCTGTTACTTGAACTCCGTGAATCATTTATTTGGGCTGCAATTTCTGAGGCTGGTAACTCTAATGAACTTATCCTCTGCAGAAGAGGTAACTCTGGATCTTCCATTCGTGTGGCAGTACTCATGAGTGCCAGTTTCATCATAGCGCTTAGATGGCTTTTGCGATTGCACAAAGGTCTTGACATTTTCCGGATTGACTGACCTTCATGTCTTAAAGTAATGATGGACTGTCGTTTCTCTTTGCTTATTTGAGCTGTTCTTGCCATAATATGGACTTGGACTTTTACCAAATAGGGCTATCTTCTGTATACCCCCACTACCTTGTCACAACACAACACATTGGCTCAAAACCATTAAGAAGGAAATAAATTCCACAAATTAACTTTTAAGAAGGCACACCTGTTAATTGAAATCCATTCCAGGTGACTACCACATGAAGCTGGTTGAGAGAATGCCAACAGTATGCAAAGTTGTCATCAAGGCAAAGGGTGGCTTTTTGAAGAATCTCAAATGTAAAATATATTTTGATTCATTTAACACTTTTTTGGTTACTACATAATTCCATATGTGTTATAGTTTAGATGTCTTCACTATTGTTCTGCAATGTAGAAAATAGTAAAAATAAAGAAAAACCCTTGAATGAGAAACAGAAAAAAACCATGAAAAACAGCCCCAGACCATTATTCCTCCTTCACCAAACTTTACATTTGGCACTATGCATTGGGGCAGGTAGCGTTTCCTGGCATCCGCCAAACCCAGATTCGTAAGTCAGACTGCCGGATGGTGGAGCTTGATTTATCACTCCAGAGAACACGTTTACACTGCTCCAAAGTCCAATGGCTGTGAACTTTACACCATTCCAACCGACGCTTGGCATTGTGCATGGTGATCTTAGGCTTGTGTGCGGCTGCTCAGCCATGGAAACCCATTTCATGAAGCTCCCGACAAATAGTTGTGCTGACGTTGCTTCCAGAGGCAGTTTGGAACTCAGTAGTGAGTGTTGCAACCGCGGACAGACGATTTTTACACGCTACGCTCTTCAGCACTCGGCGGTCCCGTTCTGTGAGCTTGTGTGGCTTATCACTTCGCGACTGAGCCGTTGTTGCTCCTAGACGTTTCCACTTCACAATAACAGCACTTACAGTTGACCGGGGCAGCTCTAGCAGGGCAGAAATTTGACCAACTGACTTGTTGGATAGGTGGTATCCTATGACGGTGCCACGTTGAAAGTCACTGAGCTCTTCAGTAAGGACATTCTATTGCCAACTACACTGGACTTTGTGTATATCCTGATGCCACATTTATTGTAGCTGGGGACTTTAACAAAGGAAATCTGAGGAAAACGCTACCAAAGTTCTATCAACACATTGCCTGTAGTACTTTCAGACATTTTTACTCTCCCTTCCTGGATGGCTACAAGGCCCTCCCCCACCATTCCTTCGGCAAATCAGATCACGACTCCATTCTGCGCCTCCCTTCCTGTAGGCAGAAACTCAAACAGGAAGTACCTGTACTAAGGTCTATTCAACGCTGGTCTGAACAATCGGAATCCCATGCTTCAAGATTGTTTTGATCACACGGACTGGGATATGTTCCGGGTTTCCTCTGAGAATAGCATTGACGTATACACTGACACGGTGACTGAGTTCAACAGGAAGTGTATAGGGGATGTTCTTCCAACTACTATGAAAACCTAGCCAAACCAAAAACCTTAAAGTGCGAACCACCTCATTTAACCATGGCAAGGTGACTGGGAATATGGTCGAATGCAAACAGTGCAGTTATGCCCTCTGTAAGGCAATCAAATAGGCAAAGCGTCAGTACAGAGACAAAGTGAGGTCGCAATTCAACGGCTCAGACACGAGACGTATGTGGCAGGGACTCCAGACAATCACAGATTACAAAGAGAAAACCAGCCATGTCGCGGACACCGACGTCTTGCTCCCGGACAAGCTAAACACCTTCTTCGCCCTCTTTGAGGATAACACAATGCCACCAACGCGGGCCGCTCCCGAGGACTGTGGGCTCTCATTCTCTGTGGCCGATGTGAGTAAGACATTTAAGCGTGTTAACCCTTGCAAGAATGCCGGCCCAAACAGCATCCCTAGCCGCGTCCTCAGAGATTGCACAGACCAGCTGGCTGGAGTGTTTACGGACATATTCAATCTCTCCCTATCCCAGTCTGCTGTCCCCACTTGCTTCAAAATGTCCACCATTGTTCCTTTACCCAAGCAAGCAAAGGTAACTGAACTAAATGACTATAACCCTGTAGCCCTCACTTCTGTCATCATGAAGTGCTTTGAGAGGCTAGTTAAGGATCATATCACCTCCACCTTACCTGACACCCTAGACCCACTTCAATTTGCATACCGCCCCAGTAGATCCACAGACGACGCAATCGCCATCGCAATGCACACTGCACACTGCCCTATCCCATCTGGACAAGAGGAATACCTATGTAATAATGTTGTTCATTGACTACAGCTCACCCTTCAACACCATAGTACCATCCAAGTTCATCATTAAGCTGGGAGTCCTGGGTCTGAACCCTGCCATGTGCAACTGTCTTGGACTTCCTGATGGACCGCCCTCAGGTGGTGAAGGTAGGAAACAACACCTCCACTACGCTGATCCTCAGAAAAGGGGCCCAACAAGGGTGCGTGCTCAGCCCCCTCCTGTACTCCCTTTTCACCCATGACTGCGTGGCCACGCACGCCTCCAACTCAATCATCAAGTTTGCAGACGACACAACAGTAGTAGGCCTGATTACCAACAATGACGAGACAGCCTACAGGGAGGAGGTGAAGGGCCCTGGCAGAGCGGTGACAGAAAAACAACCTTTTCCTCAATGTCAACAAAACGAAGGAGCTGATCGTGGACTTCAGGAGACAGCAGAGGGAGCACGCCCCCATCTACATAAACGGGGCCGCAAAGGAGAAGGTGAAAAGCTTCAAATTCCTCTGCGTACACAACACTGACAATCTGAAATGGTCCACCCACGCAGACAGTTTGGTGAAGAAGGCTCCAGCGCCTCTTCAACCTTAGGAGGCTGAAGAAATCCGTCTTGGTCCCAAAGACCCTCACAAACTTTTACAGCTGCACCATTGAAAGCATCCTGTCGGGCTGTATCACAGCCTGGTACGGCAACTGCACTGCCCGCAGCCTCGGGCTCTCCAGAGGGTGGTGAGGTCTGCCCAACGCATCACCGGTGGCACACTACCTGCCCTCCAGGACACCTACAGCACCCGATGTCACAGGAAGGCCAAAAAGATCATCAAGGACATCAACCACCCGAGCCATGTCCTGTTCACCCCGCTATCATCCATAAGGCGAGGTAAGTACAGGTGCATCAAATCTAGGACCAAGAGACTGAAAAACTGCTTCTATCTCAAGGCCATCAGACTGTTAAATAGCCATCACTAGCCGGCCTCCACCCAGTACCCTGCCCTGAACTTAGTCACTGTCACTAGCCGACTACCACCCGGTTACTCAACCCTGCACCTTAGAGGCTGCTTCCGTATGTACATAGACATGGAATCATTGGTCACTTTAATAATGGAAAACTGGTCACTTTAATAATGTTTGCATAATGTTTTACTAATTTCATATGTATATAATGTATTCTAGTCAATGCCATCCTATTCAACTATTGCTGTATATATACAATTTATGTTCCGACCTCCGACATTGCTCGTCCTAATATTTATATATTTTTTTATTCCATTCTTTTACTTTTAGATTTGTGTGTATTGTTGTGAATTGTTAGATATTACTGCACTGTTGGAGCTAGAAACATAAGCATTTCGCTACACCCAAAATAACATTGCTAAATATGTATGCAAACAATAAAATTAGATTTATGTGGCCTATCACTTCGCGGCTGAGCCGTTGTTGCTCCTAGTTGTTTCCACTTCACAATAACAGCACTTACAGTTGACCGGGGCAGCTCTAGCAGGGCAGACGAACTGACTTGTTGGAAAGGTGGCATCCTATAACGGTGACACGTTGAAAGTCACTGAGCTCTTCAGTAAGGCCATTCTACTGTTTGTCTATGGAGATTGCATGGCTGTCAGCAATGGGTGTGGCTGAAATAGCCAAATCCACTAATTTGAAAGGGGTGTCCACATACTTTTGTATATATAAACTCAGCAAAAAAAGAAACGTCCCTTTTTCAGGACCCTGTCTTTCAAAGACAATTTGTAAAAATCCAAATAACTTCACAGATCTTCATTGTAAAGGGTTTAAACACCGTTTCCTATGCTTGTTCAATGAACCATAAACAATTAATGAACATGCACCTGTGGAACGGCCGTTAAGACACTAAGAGCTTACAGACGGTAGGCAGTTAAGTTCACAGTTATGTAAACTTAGAACACTAAAGAGGGATTTCCACTGAATCTGAAAAACACCAAAAGAAAGATGCCCAGGGTCCCTGCTCATCTGCGTGAACGTGCCTTAGGCATGCTGCAAGGAGGCATGAGGGCTGCAGATGTGGCCAGGGCAATACATTGCAATGTCCATACTGTGAGACGCCTAAGACAGCTCTACAGGGAGACAGGACGGACAGCTGATCGTCCTCGCAGTGGCAGACCACGTGTAACAACACCTGCACAGGATCGGTACATCCGAACATCACACCTGCGGGACAGGTACAGGATGGCAACAACAACAGAAAAGCACAATCCCTCCATCAGTGCTCAGACTGTCCGCAATAGGCTGAGAGAGGCTGGACTGAGGGCTTGTAGGCCTGTTGTAAGGCAGGTCCTCACTAGACATCACCGGCAACAACGTCGCCTATGGGCACAAACCCACCGTCGCTGGACCAGACAGGACTGGTCGCGGTTTTGTCTCACCAGGGGTGATGGTCGGATTCGCGTTTATCGTCGAAGGAATGAGCGTTACATCGAGGCCTGTACTCTGGAGCGGGATCGATTTGGAGGTGCAGGGTCCGTCATGGTCTGGGGCGGTGTGTCACAGCATCATCGGACTGAGCTTGTTGTCATTGCAGGCAATCTCAACGCTGTGCGTTACAGGGAAGACATCCTCCTCCCTCATGTGGTACCCTTCCTGCAGGCTCATCCTGACATGACCCTCCAGCATGACAATGCCACCAGCCATGCTGCTCGTTCTGTGCGTGATTTCCTGCAAGACAGGAATGTCAATGTTCTGCCATGGCCAGCGAAGAGCCCGGATCTCAATCCCATTGAGCACGTCTGTGACCTGTTGGATCGGAGGGTGAGGGCTAGGGCCATTCCCCCCAGAAATGTCCGGGAACTTGCAGGTGCCTTGGGGGAAGAGTGGGGTAACATCTCACAGCAAGAACTGGCAAACCTGGTGCAGTCCATGAGGAGGAGATGCACTGCAGTACTTAATGCAGCTGGTGGCCACACCAGATACTGACTGTTACTTTTGATTTCGACCCCCCCTTTGTTCAGGGACACATTATTCCATTTCTGTTAGTCACATGTCTGTGGAACTTGTTCAGTTTATCTCTCAGTTGTTGAATCTTGTTATGTTCATACAAATATTTACACATGTTAAGTTTGCTGAAAATAAACGCAGTTGACAGTGAGAGGACATTTCTTTTTTTGCTGAGTTTAGTTTATTTGTTATTGTCAGATGTGATTTCCTCATATGAACTGTAACTCAATAAAATAAATTCAATATATTGGGGGGGTGGGGTGATAAATGTATGCAGGTGTAGGCATTCTACTCAGGTGAGATAATGTATGGATCCTCTTCAGGTAGATAATGTATTGACCCTCTTCAGATAGATAATGTATGGATTCTCTTCAGGTAGATAATGTATGGATCCTCTTCAGACATATAATGTATGGATCCTCTTCAGATAGATAATGTATGGATCCTCTTCAGATAGATAATGTATGAATCTCTTCAGATAGATAATGTATGCATATTCCTCATTGTGTGGTAATGCATTCCTCCTCATAATGTATGCATCATCCACAGCGTTCTCAGTGTAAAGTTGAAAGTGACAACTGTGACCTCCATCTCACTTCAGGTTCTGAGAATGGATTTAAACTAATTAATTTCTCACTCACTGGAACAGCTCTGTGCTATTGTACTGTGGAAATATGAAACGATACCAGAGTCTCCTTTCTCTTAACGTGAGCTTAGCCAAGTCATTAGAAATCCATACAAGGGAAAATATTTCCTGAGAGGACTTTGAAAGTGGTGTCAATCTGGGAGAATGAAATGTAGCAGAGTAAACTGGGTTGTTATGGCTGACAGGGCCTTCAGGGTGTGTCCCAGACGGCCCCATATTCCCTACATACTGACCTACTGTTGGGTGTTCAGAGGAAGCAACATCAGTGCACTAAGTAGGGAATAAGGTGTTATTTTGGACATTGACAATACAACTCCCTGGCACCATTAAAACTAAGGGGAGAATAGAAAGACAGAACTGTCACACTGTATATATAGCTACTCTACTAAGGACAACACAGACACATCATTTCATACATCTTCATGTCAATGAATGGCTTATCTGCTGCTGTAGATAGTACTGATCTCTGTCAGTCAGTCAGGGGATTATTAACCACTTAACTCTTTAAAGAAAAAACATCTGGGTAATGTTCCATGAATTCTATTGATGTATTAATTAACCTCTTAATAAAAAATTATAATACACTGATTGCATTCATGAAGGAATCATCAGATTATTTCAAAACGAAATACTGTACATGACCAATTCATGTACCATATGGTAACAACATACTGCATTACACAGAAACATTATGGTAACAACAGACTGTATTACACAGAAACATAATGGTAACAACATACTGTATTACACAGAAACATTATGGTAACAACATACTGTATTACACAGAAACATTATGGTAACAACATACTGTATTACACAGAAACATAATGGTAACAACATACTGTATTACACAGAAACCATAATGGTAACAACATACTGTATTACACCAGAAACTAATGGATAACAAACATACTGTATTACACGAACATTGATGGTAACAACATACTGTATGTACACAGCAAACATAATGGTAACCACATACTGTAATTACAAGAAACAGTATGGTAACACCCAGAATAACATTATAGCGTAACAACATACTTGTATTACACATGAAACATTAGGGTAACACATACTGGTATTACACAGAAACATATGGTAACAACACATACTGTATTACACAGAAACATTATGGTAACAAATACTGTATTTAACCAGAAAACATTATGGTAACATACCTTGTATACACATAAAATTATGGTAACATACTTGTATTACACAAGAAACATTATGGTAACAAACATACTGTATTACACAGAAACATTATGGTAACAACATACTGTATTACACAGAAACGTTAATTGGTAACAACATACTGTATTACACCAGAAAACATTATGGTAACAACATACTGTATTACACAGAAACATTATGGTAACAACATACTGTATTACACAGAAACATTATGGTAACAACATACTGTATTACACAGAAACATTATGGTAACATACGTATTACACAGAAACATAATGGTAACAAAATACTGTATTACACAGAAACATTATGGTAACAACATACTGTATTACACAGAAACATTATGGTTACAACATACTGTATTACACAGAAACATTATGGTAACACCATACTGTATTACACATAAACATTATGGTAACAACATACTGTATTACACAGAAACATTATGGTAACATACTGTATTACACAGAAACATAATGGTAACAACATACTGTATTACACATAAACATAATCGTAACAACATACTGTATTACACAGAAAAATGATGGTAATAACATACTATTTTACCAGAAACATTATGGTAACAACATACTGTATTACACAGAAACATAATGGTAACAACATACTGTATTACACATAAACATTATGGTAACAACATACTGTATTACACAGAAACATAATGGTAACAACATACTGTATTACACAGAAACATTTGGTAACAACATACTGTATTACACATAAACATTATGGTAACAACATACTGTATTACAAAGAAACATTATGATAACAACATACTGTATTACACAGAAACATAATTGTAACAACATACTGTATTTCACATAAACATTATGGTAACAACATACTGTATTACACAGAAACATTATGGTAACATACTGTATTTCACAGAAACATAATGGTAAGAACATACTGTATTACACAGAAACATAATGGTAACAACATACTTTATTACACAGAAACATTATGGTAACAACATACTGTATTACACAGAAACATTATGGTAACAACATACTGCATTACACAGAAACATTATGGTAACATACTGTATTACAAAAAACATTATGGTAACAACATACTGTATTACACAGAAACATTATGGTAACAACATACTGTATTACACAGAAACATTATGGTAACAACATACTGTATTACACAGAAACATAATGGTAACAACATACTCTATTACACAGAAACATTATGGTAAAAACATACTGTATTACACAGAAACAAAATGGTAACAACACACTGTATTACACATAAACATTATGGTAAAAACATACTGTATTACACAGAAACATTATGGTAACAACATACTGTATTTCACCGAAATATTATGGTAACATACTGGATTACACAGAAACATTATGGTAACAACATACTGTATTACACAGAAACATTATGGTGACAATGGATTACACAGAAACATTATTTTAACAACATACTGTATTACACATAAACATTATTTTAACAACATACTGTATTACACAGAAACATTATGGTAAGAACATACTGTATTACACAGAAACATTTAGGTAACATACTGTATTACACAGAAACATAATGGTAACAACATACTGTATTACACAGAAACATTATGGTAACATACTCTATTACACAGAAACATTATGGTAACAAAACATACTGTATTACACAAACATTATGGTAACAACATACTGTATTACACAGAAACATTATGGTAACATACTGTATTACACAGAAACATTATGGTAACATACTGTATTACACAGAAACATTATGGTAACAAAACATACTGTATTACACAAACATTATGGTAACAACATACTGTATTACACAGAAACATAATGGTAACATACTGTATTACACAGAAACATAATGGTAACAACATACTGTATTACACAGAAACATAATGGTAAAAACATATTGTATTACACAGAAACATTATGGTAACAACATACTGTATTAAACAGAAACATTATGGTAACAACATACTGTATTACACAGAAACATTATGGTACCAACATACTGTATTACACAGAAACATTATGGTAACAACATACTGTATTACACAGAAACATTATGGTAACATACTGGATTACACAGAAACATTATGGTAACAAACATACTGTATTACACAGAAAACTGATGGTAAAAACATACGTATACACAGAAACATTATGGTAAACAACATACTGTATTACACAGAAACATTATGGTAACACCACTGTATTACACATGAACATTATGGTAACAACATACTGTATTACACAGAAACATTATGGTAACATACTGTATTACACAGAAACATAATGGTAACAACATACTGTATACACAGAAACATATGGTAACAACATACTGTATTACACAGAAACATAATGGTAACAAACATACTGTATTACACAGAAACATAATGGTAACAACATACTGTATTACACAGAAACATATGGTAACAACATACTGTATTACACAGAAACATAATGGTAACAACATACTGTATTACACAGAAACATTATGGTAAACAACATACGTATTACACAGAAACATTATGGTAACATACTGGATTACACAGAACATTATGGATACAAACATACTGTATTACACAGAAACATGATGGTAAAAACATACTGTATTACACAGAAACATTATGGTAACAACATACTGTATTACACAGAAACATTATGGTAACACCATACTGTATTACACATGAACATTATGGTAACAACATACTGTATTACACAGAAACATTATGGTAACATACTGTATTACACAGAAACATAATGGTAACAACATACTGTATTACACAGAAACATAATGGTAACAACATACTGTATTACACAGAAACATAATGGTAACAACATACTGTATTACACAGAAAAATAATGGTAACAACATACTGTATTACACAGAAACATTATGGTAACAACATACTGTATTACACAGAAACATAATGGTAACAACATACTGTATTACACAGAAACATTATGGTAACAACATACTGTATTACACAGAAACATTATGGTAACATACTGTATTACACAGAAACATTATGGTAACAACATACTGTATTGTACAGAAACATTATGGTAACAACATACTGTATTACACAGAAACATTATGGTAACATACTGTATTACACATAAACATTATGGTAACATACTGTATTACACAGAAACATTATGGTAACAACATACTGTATTACACAGAAACATTATGGTAACAACATACTGTATTACACAGAAACGTAATGGTAACAACATAATGTATTACACAGAAACATTATGGTAACAACATACTGTATTACACAGAAACATTATGGTAACAACATACTGTATTACACAGAAACATTATGGTAACAACATACTGTATTACACAGAAACATTATGGTAACAACATACTGTATTACACAGAAACATTATGGTAACATACTGTATTACACAGAAACATAATGGTAACAACATACTGTATTACACAGAAACATTATGGTAACAACATACTGTATTACACAGAAACATTATGGTTACAACATACTGTATTACACAGAAACATTATGGTAACACCATACTGTATTACACATAAACATTATGGTAACAACATACTGTATTACACAGAAACATTATGGTAACATACTGTATTACACAGAAACATAATGGTAACAACATACTGTATTACACATAAACATAATCGTAACAACATACTGTATTACACAGAAAAATGATGGTAACAACATACTATTTTACCAGAAACATTATGGTAACAACATACTGTATTACACAGAAACATAATGGTAACAACATACTGTATTACACATAAACATTATGGTAACAACATACTGTATTACACAGAAACATAATGGTAACAACATACTGTATTACACAGAAACATTTGGTAACAACATACTGTATTACACATAAACATTATGGTAACAACATACTGTATTACAAAGAAACATTATGATAACAACATACTGTATTACACAGAAACATAATTGTAACAACATACTGTATTTCACATAAACATTATGGTAACAACATACTGTATTACACAGAAACATTATGGTAACATACTGTATTTCACAGAAACATAATGGTAAGAACATACTGTATTACACAGAAACATAATGGTAACAACATACTTTATTACACAGAAACTTTATGGTAACAACATACTGTATTACACAGAAACATTATGGTAACAACATACTGCATTACACAGAAACATTATGGTAACATACTGTATTACAAAAAACATTATGGTAACAACATACTGTATTACACAGAAACATTATGGTAACAACATACTGTATTACACAGAAACATTATGGTAACAACATACTGTATTACACAGAAACATAATGGTAACAACATACTCTATTACACAGAAACATTATGGTAAAAACATACTGTATTACACAGAAACAAAATGGTAACAACACACTGTATTACACATAAACATTATGGTAAAAACATACTGTATTACACAGAAACATTATGGTAACAACATACTGTATTTCACCGAAATATTATGGTAACATACTGGATTACACAGAAACATTATGGTAACAACATACTGTATTACACAGAAACATTATGGTGACAATGGATTACACAGAAACATTATTTTAACAACATACTGTATTACACATAAACATTATTTTAACAACATACTGTATTACACAGAAACATTATGGTAAGAACATACTGTATTACACAGAAACATTTAGGTAACATACTGTATTACACAGAAACATAATGGTAACAACATACTGTATTACACAGAAACATTATGGTAACATACTCTATTACACAGAAACATTATGGTAACAAAACATACTGTATTACACAAACATTATGGTAACAACATACTGTATTACACAGAAACATTATGGTAACATACTGTATTACACAGAAACATTATGGTAACATACTGTATTACACAGAAACATTATGGTAACAAAACATACTGTATTACACAAACATTATGGTAACAACATACTGTATTACACAGAAACATAATGGTAACATACTGTATTACACAGAAACATAATGGTAACAACATACTGTATTACACAGAAACATAATGGTAAAAACATATTGTATTACACAGAAACATTATGGTAACAACATACTGTATTAAACAGAAACATTATGGTAACAACATACTGTATTACACAGAAACATTATGGTACCAACATACTGTATTACACAGAAACATTATGGTAACAACATACTGTATTACACAGAAACATTATGGTAACATACTGGATTACACAGAAACATTATGGTAACAACATACTGTATTACACAGAAACATGATGGTAAAAACATACTGTATTACACAGAAACATTATGGTAACAACATACTGTATTACACAGAAACATTATGGTAACAACATACTGTATTACACAGAAACATAATGGTAACACAGCACAGCCAGAGACTGTTACCAGTTTCATAATGATCTCTCATCAGAACGTAGGAACGGAGACGGAGTGGCAGTGGTGTCTTAATGGTTATGAGAGGTGAGAGGAGCTCTCCAAAGACTGTCTTATGGCCCTGCTGTCTCCCTGCATCCAGCCAGGCATCTGGCCATGTCTTACATGATGTGATTAGGTGTAAATGAAAGCTTTATTCACTGTCACTGAGGATTAGCTGAACAGCTTTAGGAAGCCCTTTGTTCTAGACCACCACATTCTGTCCTTCCTCTGCTGATATCATCAGTTATGACGGTAATAATTATCATTTCCATATTATAAAGCTTTCATATCAATGTCTCATTACAACTGGAATTGCACACTTTGCATAAAATGATTACTTCACATTTGTAAAATGTATGTAAATAAAGAATCCTTAGTTTTATGAGGTCAATGCGTGGTTCTGATATTTCCGTCATATCATTAACAACAGTTATGGTATTAAACTGGTGTGATGCTGTACATAATCATTTCTGTGCAGAGAAGACTACTGCTGTTGTTCCTGTGTTGTGTGGACAATTATATGCCCTGGTTTATGAGGACTATTCTAGGTTATGCTTTATGAGGACAATTCTATAACATGCTTTATGAGAACAATTCTATGGCATGCTTTATGAGGACAATTCTATGCCATGCTTTATGAAGAACATTTTATACCATGCTTTAAGTTGACAATTCCATAAAAATGCTTTAGATTGACAGTTCCATATGCATAACATACATACACTATAGCCATGCTATTAATTATAGACACAAAGCCCTGGGTGATGTGTTATAGATTGACTGTTCTGGCCCCTGTAGTTGGGTTTGAGTTCTTTTAGGCTATTGTGTAATTCCATTGATGACCACTTGGGGGCCACTGTCCTGTGTTGATGTGTTTTGTTCGTTTAATATGCTAAATCCTGTAGAAGAAGAATTGTTTACATTCCAAAATGGTGAAAGTCACTCTGTGGAGCTGCACACATTATCAAAGTATATCCTTCTTGCTATCATTTTGTATCAATTCATGAAGATATTTTGTACGGATGATCGTTTTAATGGGATTGATGAATCTTCTTGATAGCCGCATGGATATCTATTCAGTGCATTTGATCTTGTCATGTTGTGGGGAATTATTTACATCTGATTTAATGCATAATGCTGCATATTTCTGTGTTTATGGACATGTATACAGATACATGCTGTGTTATTATTGAGAATGAAGCCTAGTAATCAGCTAGCATACAATGTCATACTGTGTTGTTATTGAGAATGAAGCCTAGTTATCAGCTAGCATACAATAACATTTTTTACATTTTTACATTTTAGTCATTTAGCAGACGCTCTTATCCAGAGCGACTTACAGGAGCAATTAGGGTTAAGTGCCTTGCTCAAGGGCACATTTACGTCATTTAGCAGACGCTCTTATCCAGAGCGACTCACAAATTGGTGCATTCACCCTATAGCCAGTGGGATAACCACTTTACAATTTGGGGGGGGGGGGGGGGGGGGGTAGAAGGATTACTTTATCCTATCCCAGGTATTCCTTAAAGAGGTGGGGTTTCAATTGTCTCCGGAAGGTGGTGAGTGACTCCGCTGTCCTGGCGTCGTGAGGGAGCTTGTTCCACCATTGGGGTGCCAGAGCAGCGAACAGTTTTGACTGGGCTGAGCGGGAACTATGCTTCCGCAGAGGAAGGGGAGCCAGCAGGCCAGAGGTGGATGAACGCAATGCCCTCGTTTGGGTGTAGGGACTGATCAGAGCCCGAAGGTACAGCGGTGCCGTTCCCCTCACTGCTCCATAGGCAAGCACCATGGTCTTGTAACGAATGCGAGCTTCAACTGGAAGCCAGTGGAGTGTGCGGAGGAGGGGGGTGACGTGAGAGAACTTGGGAAGGTTGAACACCAGACGGGCTGCGGCATTCTGGATGAGTTGTAGGGGTTTAATGGCACAGGCAGGGAGGCCAGCCAACAGCGAGTTGCAGTAATCCAGACGGGAGATGACAAGTGCCTGGATTAGGACCTGTGCCGCTTCCTGTGTAAGGCAGGGTCGTACTCTCCGAATGTTGTAGAGCATGAACCTGCAGGAGCGGGTCACCGCCTTGATGTTAGCGGAGAACGACAGGGTGTTGTCCAGGGCCACGCCAAGGCTCTTCGCACTCTGGGAGGAGGACACAACGGAGTTGTCAACCGTGATGGCGAGATCATGGAACGGGCAGTCCTTCCCCGGGAGGAAGAGCAGCTCCGTCTTGCCAGGGTTCAGCTTGAGGTGGTGATCCGTCATCCATACTGATATGTCTGCCAGACATGCAGAGATGCGATTCGCCACCTGGTTATCAGAAGGGGGAAAGGAGAAGATTAGTTGTGTATCGTCAGCGTAGCAATGATAGGAGAGGCCATGTGAGGATATGACAGAGCCAAGTGACTTGGTGTATAGGGAGAAAAGGAGAGGGCCTAGAACTGAGCCCTGGGGGACACCAGTGGTGAGAGCACGTGGTGCGGAGACAGCTTCTCGCCACGCCACTTGGTAGGAGCGACCGGTCAGGTAGGACGCAATCCAGGAGTGAGCCGCGCCGGAGATGCCCAGCTCGGAGAGGGTGGAGAGGAGGATCTGATGGTTCACAGTATCAAAGGCAGCAGACAGGTCTAGAAGGACAAGAGCAGAGGAGAGAGAGTTAGCTTTAGCAGTGCGGACAGCCTCCGTGACACAGAGAAGAGCAGTCTCAGTTGAATGACCAGTCCTGAAACCTGACTGGTTTGGATCAAGAAGGTCATTCTGAGAGAGAT
This sequence comes from Coregonus sp. 'balchen', assembly GCA_902810595.1. Lineage (NCBI taxonomy): Eukaryota > Metazoa > Chordata > Actinopteri > Salmoniformes > Salmonidae > Coregonus > Coregonus sp. 'balchen'. Next base: position 52,942,997 of record LR778269.1, read on the forward strand.
AGCAAGAGAGTTGGCTAAAGACGGCACGCTCAATAGTTTTGGAAAGAAAAGAAAGAAGGGATACTGGTCTGTAGTTGTTGACATCAGTGGGATCGAGTGTTGGTTTTTTGAGAAGGGGAGCAACTCTCGCTCTCTTGAAGACGGAAGGGACATGGCCAGCGGTCAAGGATGAGTTGATCAGCGAGGTGAGGTAGGGGAGAAGGTCACCGGAGATGGTCTGGAGAAGAGAGGAGGGGATGGGGTCAAGCGGGCAGGTTGTTGGGCGGCCTGCAGTCACAAGTCGCAGGATTTTATCTGGAGAGAGAGGGGAGAAAGAAGTCAAAGCATAGGGTAGGGCAGTGTGAGTAGGACCAGCAGTGTCATTAGACTTAACAAACGAGGATCGGATGTCGTCAACCTTCTTTTCAAAGTGGTTGACGAAGTCATCCACAGAAAGAGAGGGGGGGGGGGAGGATTCAGCAGGGAGGAAAATGTGGCAAAGAGCTTCCTAGGGTTAGAGGCAGATGCTTGGAATCTAGAGTGGTAGAAAGTGGCCTTAGCAGCAGAAACAGATGAAGAAAATGTAGAGAGGAGGGAGTGAAAAGATGCCAGGTCGGCAGGGAGTTTAGTTTTCTTCCATTTCCGCTCCGCTGCCCGGAGCTCTGTTCTGTGAGCTCGCAATGAGTCATCAAGCCACGGAGCTGGAGGGGAGGACCGAGCCGGCCGGGAGGATAGGGGACACAGAGAGTCAAAGGATGCAGAAAGGGAGGAGAGGAGGGTTGAGGAGGCAGAATCAGGAGATTGGAGGGAGAAGGATTGAGCAGAGGGAAGAGATGATAGGATGGAAGAGGAGAGAGTAGTGGGAGAGAGAGAGCGAAGGTTGCGGCGGCGCATTACCATCTGTGTAGGGGCAGAGTGAGTAGTGTTGGAGGAGAGCGAGAGAGAAAAGGAAACAAAGTAGTGGTCGGAGACATGGAGGGGAGTTGCAGTGAGATTAGTAGAAGAGCAGCATCTAGTAAAGATGAGGTCAAGCGTATTGCCTGCCTTGTGAGTAGGGGGGGACGGTGAGAGGGTGAGGTCAAAAGAGGAGAGGAGTGGAAAGAAGGAGGCAGAGAGAAATGAGTCAAATGTGGACATAGGGAGGTTGAAATCCCCCAAAACTGTGAGGGGTGAGCCATCCTCAGGAAAGGAACTTATCAAGGCGTCAAGCTCATTGATGAACTCTCCAAGGGAACCTGGAGGGCGATAGATGACAAGGATATTAAGCTTAAATGGGCTAGTGACTGTGACAGCATGGAATTCAAATGAGGAGATAGACAGGTGGGTTAGGTGAAAAATTGAGAATGTCCACTTGGGAGAGATGAGGATTCCTGTGCCACCACCCCTCTGACCAGATGCTCTCGGGGTATGCGAGAACACATGGTCAGACGAGGAGAGAGCAGTAGGAGTAGCAGTGTTTTCAGTGGTAATCCATGTTTCCGTCAGCGCCAGGAAGTCGAGGGACTGGAGGTTAGCATAGGCTGGGATGAAGTCAGCTTTGTTGGCAGCAGAACGGCAGTTCCAGAGGCTGCCTGAGACCTGGAACTCCAGGTGTGGGGTGCGTGCAGGGACCACCAGGTTAGAGAGGCAGCAGCCACGCGGTGTGAGGCGTTTGTGTAGCCTGTGCAGAGAGGAGAGAACAGGGATAGGCAGAGGCATAGTTGACAGGCTGTAGCAAATGGCTACAATAATGCAGAGGAGATCGGAATGAAATGAACTAAACATCTGGGAGAGGAGAGAGCAGGGCCTCCCTCACCAAAACTTCCACCTCAGAAATAAGTCATACTGTGTTATATTGAGAATTAAGCCTAGTAATCAGCTAGCATACAATAAGTCATACTCATAGTTATTTCTTTCTATATTTCAGTTTGACTCATTTCAGTCACTATTACCGTACCTATGAAGCGGTGGCAATAAATAATCCTTCAACACTACAGTAGCTGTACCGGGTTTATCTATCTGCTAAGCTTAAGAAGGGGACTCTTTTGCGAGGGCAGAATAGTAATAAAAGACAGTGATTGCATCCTCCGGTAGACAAGATATCCAGTTGGCTCTACTCCTTTGCACACGTCTAAAGCAAGATGTCAGCTTCGGAACGTAAGGGCCTTGCAACCAGGTCAGAGTGTTCTCATTAATCTAAGTCGTCAAGACGCTCCTGCAAGTCTACAGCAAGCTTGGCTGCATTAGAAGCTCGTGCCAAGGCTGAAGCAGCACTAGGTAGAGCATCATACTCTCAGAGAGAAATAGAGGTGAAGGTTAAGAAAGACCAGCTTAAAGGGGAGGAGACCCGGCTGGAGGCCACATTAGAGGCTCTTCAGCATGAAAAGGAGGCAGCAGTAGATGCAGCTGAACAGTTGTCTGGGGTAGATGGCAAACAAGGCTCATCCCTTGAGAGGACTGAGAGGTATGTAGAAGATCAGCAAGCCTACATGAACTGCCATCAGCCCCAAACATACAAGGAGGTCTCACAGCTACAGTTGAAGTCGGAAGTTTACATACACTTAGGTTGGAGTCATTAAAGCTAATTTTTCAACCACTCCGCAAATGTATTGTTAACAAACTATAGTTTTGGCAAGTCGGTTAGGACATCTACTTTGTGCATGACATAAGTCATTTTTCCAACAATTGTTTACAGACAGATTATTTCACTTATAATTCACTGTATCATAATTCCAGTGGGTCAGAAGTTTACATACACTAAGTTGACTGTGCCTTTAAACAGCTTGGAAAATTCCAGAAAATTATGTCATGGCTTTAGAAGCTTCTTATAGGCTTATTGACATCATTTGAGTCAATTGGAGGTGTACCTGTGGATGTATTTCAAGGCCTACCTTCAAACTCACAGTGAATCTTTGCTTGACATCATGGGAAAATCAAAAGAAATCAGCCAAGACCTCAGATTATTATTTTTTTGACCTCCACAAGTCTGGTTCATCCTTGGGAGCAATTTCCAAACGCCTGAAGGTACCACGTTCATCTGTACAAACAATAGTACGCAAGTATAAACACCATGGGACCACGCAGCCGTCATACCGCTCAGGAAGGAGACGCGTTCTGTCTCCTAGAGATGAACATACTTTGGTGCGAAAAGTGCAAATCAATCCCAGAACAACAGCAAAGGACCTTGTGAAGATGCTGGAGGAAACAGGTACAAAAGTATCTATATCCACAGTAAAGAGTCCTATATCGACATAACCTGAAATGCCGCTCAGCAAGAAAGAAGCCACTGCTCCAAAACCGCCATAAAAAAGACAGATTACGGTTTGCAACTGCACATGGGGACAAAGATCGTACTTTTTGGAGAGATGTCTTCTGGTCTGATGAAACAGAAATAGAGCTGTTTGGCCATAATGACCATCGTTATGTTTGGAGGAAAAAGGGGGTACTTGCAAGCTGAAGAACACCATCCCAACCGTGAAGCATGGTGGTGGCAGCGTCATGTTGTAGGGGTGCTTTGCTGCAGGAGGGACTGGTGCACTTCACAAAATAGATGGCATCATGAGGAAGGAAAATTATGTGGATATATTGAAGCAACATCTCAAGACATTAGTCAGGAAGTTAAAGCTTGGTCGCAAATAGGTCTTCCAAATGGACAATGACCCCAAGCATACTTCCAAAGTTGTGGCAAAATGGCTTAAGGACAACAAAGTCAAGATACTGGAGTGGCCATCACAAAGCCCTGACCTCAATCCTATTGAAAATGTGTGGGCAGAACTGAAAAAGCGTGTGCGAGCAAGGAGGCCTACAAACCTGATTCAGTTACACCAGCTCTGTCAGGAGGAATGGGCCAAGATTCACCCAACTTATTGTGGGAAGCTTATGGAAGGCTACCCGAAACGTTTGACCCAAGTTAAACAATTTAAAGGCAATGCTACCAAATACTAATTGAGTGTATGTAAACTTCTGACCCACTGGGAATGTGATGAAAGAAATAAAAGCTGAAATAAATCATTCTCTCTACTATTATTCTGACATTTCACATTCTTAAAATGAAGTGGTGATCCTAACTGACCTAAGACAGGGAATTTGTACTAGGATTAAATGTCAGGAATTGTGAAAAACTGAGTTGAAATGTATTTGGCTAAGGTGTATGTAAACCTCCGACTTCAACTGTAGATGTCAATGTTGAATGTTGGTTACCTCCAGCCACACAAACCCTATCCCTCCCACAGCAAGCCCAGAGCTACAACCACTACCACATACTCTCTCTCATGCCAACAGTAACAACGAAGCACCAGCCACCTCAGTACTCCAAAAGACTCACTGCATGCCTAGACCCACTTATAGGCTCCACACTGGGCGCTACACAGAAGACGACGGCCAGCCACCTGGTGTAGAACGACAAAAGTCCAGTGGGGTCCATCCTGATCGGGCCGTTGCTGACCTGGCGAAATTCCTAGCACTCCGTGACCTCCTCACTGCCAGACTAACCAAGTTCAACGACAAGCCAGAGAACTACTGGGCTTGGAAGTCAACTTTCACCAACACAATTGAAGGCCTCGACCTGAAGCCTAGTGAGGAACTCGACCTACTGATCAAGTGGCTTGGACCAGTCCGCTGAAAACGTGAGAGGAATGAGGTCTGTCCATGTCAATCACCCTGCTGCAGCCCTCAGTATGGTCTGGCCATGGCTAGAGGAGAGCTATGGGTCTGCTGAAGCTGAGGCAGCCCTCTTCAACAAGCTTGAACGCTTTCCAAAAATCTCCAACAAAGACCACCAGCGTCTGAGAGAGCTAGGTGACCTTCTGCTCGAGTTGGAGGCAGCCAAAGCTGAAGGTTACCTACCCGGTTTGTCCTACCTTGACACTGCAAGAGGCATCAGTCCTATCCTGGAAAAACTTCCCTTCAGCCTACAGGAGAAGTGGATATCACAGGGGACCAGATACAACAGGACGGTGTCAGCTTCCCACCCTTCTCACTATTCTCCAGTGTAATCCGTGCTGAAGCAAAGATGAGGAATGACCCCAGTTTCATCACTTCCACTTCCGGCCAACTACCATATAAAGGAGAGAAATTCTCAATGAGAACGGCAAGAGCCCCTATCACAGTGCACAAGACAGATGTGGACAATGCCATCCAGAAAGATGAATCTAAGATGGATGACCCTAACAAACAGTGCCCTATCCACAAAAAGCCACACCCCCTGCTAAAGTGCAGAGGATTTAGGGAATAACTCCTTGAAGAGAGGAAAACGTTCCTTAAAGAGAAATAAATGTATGTATGCTTCGGTGTGTCTCCTCAACCGCAGGAGAAGAACTGTAAATCATCCAGTGCTCAGAGTGTGGAAGCGACAGACACATTGCAGTTCTTCACGCGGGTCCTTCCCCTTGGTCTCAGAAAGAAGCCGTCAGCTCCTCCACACAGCATGGCGGGCAGGAAGACGAGTCTCCCTCCTCTCCAGTTGCCACTTCCACCTGCACTGAGGTCTGTGGGGACGCCCAGGGAAAATCTTGCTCCAAGATCTGTCTTGTTAATGTCCTCTGTAGCTCAATTGGTAGAGCATGGCGCTTGTAACGCCAGGGTAGTGGGTTCAATCCCTGGGACCACCCATACGTTTAAAAAAATGTATGCACACATGACTGTAAGTCGCTTTGGATAAAAGTGTCTGCTACTGTAAATGGCGTATTATAAAATGAAAATGTACGCCATTCTGGACAACCAAAGTAATACGTCCAGATCAGCCTTCTTGAAGATATGCAACATAGCCGACAACGCCTCACCTTACACCCTCAAAACGTGTGCAGGTGTTTCAGAGACCATGGGCTGGAGAGCGAGAGGCTTGATTGTGGAATCAGCTGATGGAAAGGCCTGTTTACCTCTTCCCACACTCATCGAGTGCAATGAGGTTCCGAACAATAGGGCAGAAATCCCTACACCAGATGCTGCAAGGTACCACCCTCACCTCAAGTTCTTAGACACCAAGATACCTCCCCTGGAACCTCAGGTTGAGATCCTGATACTACTAGGGAGAGACATAAAGGTGCTAGAGCAGCGCAACGGGCCCCTGCACGCCCCCTTCGTACAGCGCCACAACCCTCGGCTGGGTGATAGTGGGAGATGTCTGTCTCGGAGGGGCACACAAGCTTTCACCAGTCAATGCCTTAAGGAAACATTCTTGAGAATGGGGCGCCCCAGCCTCACGAGTCCATGTCTCAGCATCTTCCATGTCAAGGAGAGCTTCAGCCATACCCATCAGCCTCAAAGTTCTGCCACCCCGTCCCTGAAGCTGAGAGTCTCAGCATCTTCCATGTCAAGGAGAGCTTCAGCCATACCCATCAGCCTCAAAGTTCTCCCACCCCGTCCCTGAAGCTGATAGTCTCAGCATCTTCCATGTCAAGGAGAGCTTCAGCCATACCCCTCAGCCTCAAAGTTCTCCCACCCCATCCCTAAAGCTGAGAGTCTCAGCATCTTCCATGTCAAGGAGAGCTTCAGCCATACCCATCAGCCTCAAAGTTATCCCACCCTGTCCCTGAAGCTGAGAGTCTCAGCATCTTCCATGTCAAGGAGAGCTTCAGCCATACCCCTCAGCCTCAAAGTTCTCCCACCCCGTCCCTGAAGCTGAGTGAAATGCCAGCCGACGCAGTAAGACTCATGGGTGAGTCTGTATTCTGCTACACAAAGGATAAAGACAAACCAGCTCCCTCAATGGAAGATCTCACCTTCCTGAAGATGATGGAGAAAGAGTTCCATCAGGATGCATCAAACAGCTGGGCTGCTCCGCTCCCTTTCCGTAGCCCACGGCAACCGCGCCCAGGCCAACAATCACCTCACGTCACTCACACGCATGTCCAGAGATGAAGGACCACTTCATTGAGTTTATGCGCAAGATATTCAAGAATGAGCACGCTGAAATCGCTCCACCCTTACAAGCAGATGAAGAGTGCTGGTATCTTCCAATCTTCGGGGTGTATCTATCATCCACAAAAACCCGGACAGATAAGAGTGGTATTTGACTCCGCCGCCCAGCACCACAGGGTATCGCTGAACAACGTCCTGCTTACCGGTCCCAACATGAACAACAGTCTGCTTGGGGTACTTCTGCGGTTCAGAAAGAGCCAGTGGCTGTGACAGCAGATGTGCAGCAGATGTTTCACTGTTTTGTGGCTCGTGAAGACCATCGGAACTACCTGCGATTCCTCTGGTACCGCAACAACGGCCTGGATGATGATATTATGGAGTACAGGATGCGGGTCGCGTCTTCGGTAACAGCCCATCCCCACCAGTGGTCACGTATGGGCTCAGGAAAGCCACCTTAGACGGCAAGAGGGATCACGGAGCAGAGGCAAGGCACTTTGTGAGAGGAACTTCTACTTCGACGACAGTCTCGTATCCCTCCCCACAGAGAAAGAAGCCATCACTCTTCTCCACAATGCTCAAGAGATGTTGGCCCTCTCCAACTTACGCTTGCACAAGATCGCCTCTAACAAGGTAGAGATTGTGAGAGCCTTTCCTCCAGACAACCTAGCTAACGGGGTGAGCTGGGATGTCGCAGAGGATGTCTTCACATTTCAGGTGTCCTTAGCAGAGAAACCATACACTAGACGTGGAGTCTTGTCAACGATCAAGAGCCTGTTCGAGCCGCTTGGATTTGCAGACCCAGTAAGCATTCAAGAGATTCCCAGAATGAGTTTGAGCAGGTCAAGATTTCCCACACATACACCTCCACCTCCCTCAGCCTAGCACACAAGAAAGAGATGTGCGTCTTCTGTGATGCATCCACAAACGCCATCGCAGCAGTACCTTACCTGAAGACCACCGATGCCAGTGGGAACATAGATGTCGGCTTCATCTTTGGCAAGGCCAAGCTCGCTCCACGTCCTGAGATCACTGTTCCAAGACTCGAGCTATGTGCTGCTGTTCTAGCTGTGGAAATAGCAGAAGCAATCATCCTCCTCCTCCCCCTCCCTCCTCCCTCTCTGTGGATGACTTCGTCAACCATTTTGAAAAGAAGGTTGACGACATCCGATCCTCATTTATTAAGTCAAATGACACCGCTGGTCCTGCTCACACTGCCCTACCCTATGCTTTGACTTCTTTCTCCCCTCTCTCTCCAGATGAAATATTGCGACTTGTGATGGCCGGACGCCCAACAACCTGCCCGCTTGACCCTATCCCCTCCTCTCTTCTCCAGACCATTTCCGGAGAAAACCTTCTCCCTTACCTCACCTCGCTCATCAACTCATCCTTGACCGCTGGCCATGTCCCTTCCGTCTTCAAGAGAGCGAGAGTTGCACCCCTCCTCAAAAAACCTACACTCGATCCCTCCGATGTCAACAACTACAGACCAGTATTCCTTCTTTCTTTTCTCTCCAAAACTCTTGAGTGTGCCGTCTCTAGCCAACTCTCCTGCTATCTCTCTCAGAATGATCTTCTTGTTCCAAACCAGTCAGGTTTCAAGACTGGTCATTCAACTGAGACTGCTCTTCTCTGTGTCACGGAGGCTCTCCGCACTGCTAAAGCTAACTCTCTCTCCTCTGCTCTTATCCTTCTAGACCTATCCGCTGCCTTTGATACTGTGAACCATCAGATCCTCCTCTCCACCCTCTCCGAGTTGGGCATCTCCGGCGCTGCTCACTCTTGGATTGTGTCCTACCTGACAGGTCACTCCTACCAGGTGGTGTGGCGAGAATCTGTCTCCGCACCACGTGCTCTCACCACTGGTGTCTCCCAGGGTTCAGTTCTAGGCCCTCTCCTATTCTCTCTATACAACAAGTCACTTGGCTCTGTCATATCCTGACATGGTCTCTCCTATCATTGCTACGCAGATGACACACAATTCATTTTCTCCTTTCCCCCTTCTGATAACCAGGTGGCGAATCGCATCTCTGCATGTCTGGCAGACATATCAGCGTGGATGTCGGATCACCACCTCAAGCTGAACCTCGGCAAGACGGAGCTGCTCTTCCTCCCGGGGAAGGACTGCCCGCTCCATGACGGTTGACAACTCCATTGTTTCCCCCTCCCAGAGTGCAAAGAACCTTGGCGTGACCCTGGACAACACCCTGTCATTCTCCGCTAACATCAAAGCGGTGACCCGATCCTGCAGGTTCATGCTCTACAACATTCGCAGTGTACGAACCTACCTTACACAGAAAGCGGCACAGGTGCTAATCCAGGCACTTGTCATCTCCCGTCTGGATTACTGCAACTCGCTGTTGGCTGGGCTCCCTGCCTGTGCCATTAAACCCCTATAACTTATCCAGAACGCTGCAGCCCGTCTGGTGTTCAAACTTCCCAAGTTCTCTCATGTCACCCCGCTCTTTCCGCACACTCCACTGGCTTCCAGTTGAGGCTCGCATCTACTACAATACCATGGTGCTTGCCTACGGAGCTGTGAGGGGAACGGCACCTCCTTACCTTCAGGCTCTGATCAGACCCTACACCCAAACGAGGGCACTACGTTCATCCACCTCTGGCCTGCTAGCTCCCCTACCTTTACGGAAGCACAGTTCCCGCTCAGCCCAGTCAAAGCTATTCGCTGCTCTGGCACCCCAATGGTGGAACAAGCTCCCCCACGACGCCTGGACAGCGGAGTCACTGACCACCTTCCGGAGACACTTGAAACCCTACCTCTTTAAGGAATACCTGGAATAGTATAAAGTAATCCTTCTTCCCCCACCCCCCATACAAAAAAAAAAAAAAAAAAAAAAGGTGGTTGTCCCACTGGCTATCATAAATTGAATGCACCAATTTGTAAGTCACTCTGGATAAAAGCGTCTGCTAAATGATGTAAATGTAAATGTAAATATCCAACTTGGCGCTGTCACATTCTACTCAGACAGTAAAGTAGTCCTGGGTTACATTCACAATGACTTCAGACTATTCTATGTGTATGTAAACAACAGGGTGCAGCGTATCAGGTGATCAACCAACCCAGAGCAGTGAAAGCACGTTCCTATTGACCAGAACCCTGCTGATCCTTAATCGAGATTAGTCCCAGCAGGCAGCCTGACTCACAGCACATGGTTGACAGGACCAGCTTCCTTGCTAAGGTCAGCAGAGCCAGAAACCCCTCAGACACCTTTCGACTTGGTTGACTCCAGATCTGATGTTGAGATCCGCCCCCCAAGTTGCTTGCCACGCCACCAACGTCTCCAGTAAGAGGTTCGACCCCCAGTTCTTTGAGAGGCTCTCAAGCTGGCGAGCACGAGCAAGAGCTCGGCTTGTGCACATTGCTCACTCCTTCAAACAAAGCAGCAGCTGCAAAGGATGGCACATCTGTGACAAACCCTGCTCCATCGAGGACCTGGATCAGGCCAAGACCACCATAATACGCAGTCTGCAACACAGCACCATTCAAAAGAAAATGGAATGCATCAGAGAAGGTCTACTGAGGATTGGAGGACGCCTGTCCCAAGCAAACCTTGGCCAAGATTAAATCAACCCTCTCATCCTCCCTTGAAGGAGCCACGTCACTACTCTACTCATCTGCCACCACCACGAGCATGTCCACCATCAAGGGAGCCACTTCACTGAGGGTGCTTTGAGAGAAGCTGGTCTGTGGGTAATTGGTGGGAAACGCCGCATCAGCATCACACTCTACCAATGCGTCATTTGCTGAAGACTACGTGGAAAGACGGAATCTCAGAAGATGTCTGACCTGCCCGTGGATCGCCTTAGCACTGTCCCTCCCTTCTCCTTTGTCGGGTTGGATGTGTTTGGGCCATGGATGGTTACAGCACATCGCACCATAGGTGGCCTAGCAAGCAGTAAGTGCTGTGCTGTGCTGTCTACATGTATGAGCACCAGGGCCATACACATTGAAGTCATTGAATCAATGAACTCCTCGAGCTTCATAAATGTTCTGTGGTGGTTCTTTTCTATCAGAGGACCAGCCAAACAAATCAGGTCCGATTGTGGCACAAACTTAATCGGGGCTTGCAGAGAGCTAAATATGGAGGCCGTTCAGAATGAAAAGCAAGTTCAAGAGTTCCTTAGTAACAAGGGGTGTCTTGGGTCTTCAACCCACCGCACTCATCTCACATGGGAGGCAGCTGGGAGAGAATGATCGGAGTCACGAGGCGCATCCTGGATTTCTTGTTGCTGAAGGTGTGTCCATCCAAGCTTACTGACCACATTTATGGTGGAAGTCTCCGCAATTGTGAATGCTTGTCCACTGGTTCCTGTGTCTACGGATCCAGACTCCCCCCTCATATTGACACCAGCGACACTCCTTACCCAAAAGGTCGCTGCCGATCCCCCTCCACAAGGGGAATTCAACCAGAAAGACCTCTTCAGCCGTCAATGGAGGAAAGTACAGAGCCTGGCCGACACCTTCTGGCACCATTGGAATAAATCATATCTTCCTTCCCTGCAGAGTCGTCGGAAGTGGCAAAATGAGAAGCCCAACCTTCAGCCAGGAGACATTGTGGTGTTGAAAGACAGCCAAACAAAAAGAAACGACTGGCCCATGGACATCGTCACAAAGACCTTTCCCTGCACAGATGGAAAGGTGAGAAAGGTAGAAGTCAAGACAGCAAGAGAGGGGTCATGCAAGACCTTCCTGCGTCCAATCTCAGAGACTATCCTACTCCTCTCTCCTGAGACTGATAAGTAACATTGAAGTTCTAACCTGCATAGTCTTAATGGTTAATGGTGGCATCCTTACAGATATCAGGCGGGGAGTGTTCTGGCCCCTGTAGTTGGGTTTGAGTTCCTTTAGGCTATTGTGTAATTCCATTGTTGACCACTTGAGGGCCACTGTCCTGTGTTGATGTGTGTTGTTCGTTTAATATGCTAAATCCTGTAGAAGAATTGTTTACATTCCAAAATGGTGAAAGTCACACTGTGGAGCTGCACACGTTATCAAACTCCGTCCTTCTTGCTATCATTTTGTAGAAGCATTGTCTGTAAGTAAAATTAATCATAACATATTTGGCGTTCAATTCATGATGATATTTTGTACGGATGATCGTTTTAATTAGATTTATGAATCTTCTTGACAGCCGCATGGATATATGTTCAGTGCATTTGATCTTGTCATGTTTTGGGGAATTATTTACATCCATTTAATGCATAATGCTGCATATTTCTGTATACAGATACATGCTGTGTTATTATTGAGAATGAAGCCTAGTAATCAGCTAGCATACAATAAGTCATACTGTGTTGTTATTGAGAATGAAGCTTAGTAATCAGCTAGCATACAATAAGTCATACTGTGTTATTATTGAGAATGAAGCCTAGTAATCAGCTAGCATACAATAAGTTATACTGTGTTGTTATTGAGAATGAAGCTTAGTAATCAGCTAGCATACAATAAGTCATACTGTGTTATTATTGAGAATGAAGCCTAGTAATCAGCTAGCATACAATAAGTCATACTGTGTTGTTATTGAGAATGAAGCCTAGTAATCAGCTAGCATACAATAAGTCATACTCAAGTTCTTTTCTTTCTATATTTCAGTTTGACTCATTTCAGTCACTATTACCGTACCTACGAAGCGGTGGCAATAAATAATCCTTCAACACTACAGTAGCTGTACCGGGTTTATCTATCTGCTAAGCTTAAGAAGGGGACTCTTTTGCGAGGGCAGAATATGGACAGTTCCATATGAATAACATACATTTACATACACTATAGCCATGCTATTAATTATAGACACAAAGCCCTGAGCGATGTGCTTTAGATGGACAGTTCTGTTAACCCTAACCCTGGTCAATCTTCCAGATCCACAGGCCCTAACCCTAACCCTGGTCCACAGGCCCTAACCCTAACCCTGGTCCACAGGCCCTAACCCTAACCCTGGTCCACAGGCCCTAACCCTAACCCTGGTCCACAGGCCCTAACCCTAACCCTGGTTCACAGGCCCTAACCCTAACCCTGGTCCACAGGCCCTTATCCTAACCCTGGTCCACAGGTCCTAACCCTAACCCTGGTCCACAGGCCCTAACCCTAACCCTAACCCTGGTCCACAGGCCCTAACCCTAACCCTGGTCCACAGGCCCTAACCCTAACCCTGGTCCACAGGCCCTAACCCTAACCCTGGTCCACAGGCCCTAACCCTAACCCTGGTCCACAGGCCTGGGAGAACTGGTCAATCCCCCTGCCTCTGTCTTCCCTCGGCAGGCCCTGATAACCTACAGGCTATCCTGGGTCCAGTCTTCCATCTGTTTAGGATCTGCCGGCGGGCCCTGATAACCTACAGGCTGTCCTGGGTCCAGTCTTCCCTCTGTTTAGGATTGCCGGCAGGCCCTGATAACCTACAGGCTGTCCTGGGTCCAGTGTATCTGTGTACCTGTATGCTGCAGGCTTGCATTAAGCATCCTGACACCGCCACTCACTAGCCCTTGTCTAACATCTGAAACAGACTAACAGACTGATTCACAGACTAACATCTGAAACAGGCTGGTTCACAGACTAACATCTGAAACAGACTAACAGACTGGTTCACAACTGAGTCCTGTGTAGCTCAGTTGGTAGAGCATGGCAAGTATGAAAATGTATGCACTCACTAACTGTAAGTCGCTCTGGATAAGAGTGTCTACTAAATTACTCAAATGTAAAAACGTACTACTAACCTTGGGCCCTTCATTTAGCCTGATCTAAACACTGAGACTCCTGACCACCTCTTCATTTGGCCTGGTCTAAACACTGAGACTCCTGACCACCTCTTCATTTAGCCTGATCTAAACACTGAGACTCCTGACCACCTCTTCATTTAGCCTGGTCTAAACACTGAGACTCCTGACCACCTCTTCATTTAGCCTGGTCTAAACACTGAGATTCCTGACCACCTCTTCATTTAGCCTGGTCTAAACACTGAGACTCCTGACCACCTCTTCATTTAGCCTGGTCTAAAGACTGAGACTCCTGACCACCTCATCATTTAGCCTAGTCTAAACACTGAGACTCCTGACCATCTCTTCATTTAGCTGGATCTAAACACTGAGACTCCTGACCACCTCATCATTTAGCCTGGTCTAAACACTGAGACTCCTGACCACCTCCTCATTTAGCCTGGTCTAAACACTAAGACTCCTGACCACCTCTTCATTTAGCCTGGTCTAAACACTGAGACTCCTGACCACCTCTTCATTTAGCCTGGTCTAAACACTGAGACTCCTGACCACCTCTTCATTTAGCCTGGTCTAAACACTGAGACTCCTGACCACCTCTTCATTTAACCTGGTCTAAACACTGAGACTCCTGACAACCAACTCATTTAGCCTGGTCTAAACACTGCGACTCCTAACCACCTCTTCATTTAGCCTGGTCTAAATACTGAGGCTCCTGACCACCTCTTCATTTAGCCTGGTCTAAACACTCCTGACCACCTTCATTTAGCATGGTTTAAACACTGAGACTCGTGACTACCACTTCATTTAGCCTGGTCTAAACACCGAGACTCCTGACCACCTCTTCATTTAGCCTGGTCTAAAGATACTCCTGACCACCTCCTCGTTTAGCCTGGTCTAAACACTGAGACTATTGACTACCTCTTCATTTAGCCTGGTGTAAACATGAGACTCCTGACCACCTCTTCATTTAGCCTGATCTAAACACTGAGACTCCTGACCACCTCTTCATTTAGCCTGATCTAAACACTGAGACTCCTGACCACCTCTTCATTTAGCCTGGTCTAAACACTGAGACTCCTGACCACCTCTTCATTTAGCCTGGTCTAAAGACTGAGACTCCTGACAACCTCATCATTTAGCCTGGTCTAAACACTGAGACTCCCGACCACCTCTTCATTTAGCCTGGTCTAAACACTAAGACTCCTGACCACCTCTTCATTTAGCCTGGTCTAAACACTGAGACTCCTGACCACCTCTTCATTTAGCCTGGTCTAAACACTGAGACTCCTGACCACCTCTTCATTTAGCCTGGTCTAAACACTGAGACTCCTGACCACCTCTTCATTTAACCTGGTCTAAACACTGAGACTCCTGACAACCTCCTCGTTTAGCCTGGTCTAAACACTGCGACTCCTAACCACCTCTTCATTTAGCCTGGTCTAAATACTGAGACTCCTGACCACCTCTTCATTTAGCCTGGTCTAAACACTCCTGACCACCTTCATTTATTATGGTCTAAACACTGAGACTCATGACTACCACCTCATTTATCCTGGTCTAAATACCGAGACTCCTGACCACCTCTTCATTTAGCCTGGTCTAAAGATACTCCTGACCACCTCCTCATTTAGCCTGGTCTAAACACTGAGACTATTGACCACCTCTTCATTTAGCCTGGTGTAAACATGAGACTCCTGACCACCTCTACATTTAGCCTGCTCTAAACACTGAGACTCCTGACCACCTCTTCATTTAGCATGGTCTAAAGACTGAGACTCTTGACCACGTCTTCATTTAGCCTGGTCTAAACACTGAGACTCCTGACCACCTGTTCATTTAGCCTGTTCTAAACACTGAGACTCCTGACCACCTTCATTTAGCCTGGTTTAAACACTGAGACTCCTAACATTCTCTTCACTTAGCCTTGTCTAAAGATACTCCTGACCATCTCCTCATTTAGCCTGGTCTAAACACTGAGACTCCTGACCACCTTATCATTTAGCCTGGTCTAAACACTGAGACTCCTGACCAACTCTTCATTTAGCCTGGTCTAAACACTGAGACTCCTGACCACCTCCTCATTTAGCCTGGTCTAAACACTGAGACTCCTGACCATGTCTTCATTTAGCCTGGTCTAAACACTGAGACTCCTGACTAACTCTTCATTTAGCCTGGTCTAAACACTGAGACTCCTGACCACCTCTTCATTTAGCCTGGTCTAAACACTGAGACTCCTGACAACCTCTTAATTTAGCCTGGTCTAAACACTGAGACTCCTGACCACCTCTTCATTTAGCCTGGTCTAAACACTGAGACTCCTGACCACCTTCATTTAGCCTGGTCTAAACACTGAGACTCCTGACCACCTTCATTTAGCCTGGTCTAAACACTGAGACTCATGACCACCTCTTCATTTAGCCTGGTCTAAACACTGACACTCCTGACCACCTCTTCATTTAGCCTGGTCTAAACACTGAGACTCCTGACCACCTTCATTTAGCCTGGTCTAAACACTGAGACTCATGACCACCTCTTCATTTAGCCTGGTCTAAACACTGATACTCCTGACCACCTCTTCATTTAGCCTGGCCTAAACACTGAGACTCCTGACCATGTCTTCATTTAGCCTGGTCTAAACACTGAGACTCCTGACCACCTCTTCATTTAGCCTGGTCTAAACACTGAGACTCCTGACCACCTCTTCATTTAGCCTGGTCTAAACATTGAGACTCCTGACCACCTCTTCTTTTAGCCTGGTCTAAACACTGAGACTCCTGACCACCTCTTCATTTAGCCTGGTCTAAACACTGAGACTCCTGACCACCTCTTCATTTAGCCTGGTCTAAACACTGAGACTCCTGACCACCTCTTCATTCAGCCTGGTCTAAACACTGAGACTCCTGACCACCTCTTCATTTAGCCTGGTCTAAACACTGAGACTCCTGACCACCCCTTCATTTAGCCTGGTCTAAAGACTGAGACTCCTGACCACCTCTTAATTTAACCTGATCTAAACACTGAGACTCTTGACCACCTCTTCATTTAGCCTGGTCTAAAGATACTCCTGACCACCTTTTCATTTAGCCTTGTCTAAACGTCTGAGAAGAGGAATATGAGTAAGCACATGAATTTAACACTTCAAAGCTGCCTCATGGCCTCTCTCAGCCAATGACAGATAGGTTAGAGCCCACTAGAATTAATGACTTTGACAAATTGGAGCAGCACCTGGGTTGTGATTTATCAAGCTGTAGTCCCAGGGCCTGGGGGGGAATTCTAAAGCAGTATTCCTTCAGAACCTCGCCCAGGGAAACACTGACTTTAAACTAAACTTATTAATAGGATTCTTGCCCACAATTCATTTTGACAAATGTGTACTCCAGGTATTAGTCTCGTTTGACTGTGTGTAACAGTGACTCCCACTCCTGGTTTGATAACCTCCCACCTTGAAAGCTCAGCGAGGATATTTGATGGAACGATAAGGCCAGATGGAAAAGATACATTTTTGCAGGAAATGTAGTGAAATTCTCTGGGCAATGAGGACATGAAGAGGAAGTGGGAGGGTGGTTAGAACACTGATATCTCCCTCAGCTGTCACTCAAGGTCGTCAAGGTAACGCATAAAGAGAAATAAGAAATGAGCAATTAGCCAACTGTCATGTTGAGGTGTGTAACACGTTGTGATGTTCAGGACGGGATGTGGGTCAGAGTAGACACTCCTCAAGCAGAGAAGTGTTAATGAGAAGTCTTTAATGAAAGCATATGAAAAATATAGCTTTGCTTAAAATAATTGCAACATTTTAAAAAAGTCCATGGTAATTGACATGATCATAACTTCCAGACATGCAACAGTATAATCGTTATCATATTCTACAGTAATTGTCTTCTAAAACCATTCAAAACCTAAGTAGACATGGGTATGAAACCTTCATCCCATCAGTCATCAGACATCATAAAACACAAGAAGCACAACTAACACATCAGATATGATTTAACAGTTCCAGGGTATTATCAGGTAGGCATACCTACAGTGCCTTCGGAAAGTATTCAGACCCCTTGACTTTTCACACATTTTGTTACGTTATAGCCTTATTCTAAAATGGATTAAATACAATGTTTTCCTCATCAATCTACACACAATACCCTATATTGACGAAGTGAAAACAGGTTTTTAGAAATTTTAGCAAATGTATTAAAAGTAAAAAACAGATACCTTATTTACATAAGTATTCAGACCTTTTGCTATGAGACTCTAAATTGAGCTCAGGTGCATTCTGTTTCCATTGATCATCCTTGAGATGTTTCTACAACTTGATTGGAGTCCACCTGTGGTAAATTAAATTGATTGGACATGATTTGGAGAGGTACACACCTGTCTATATAAGGTCCCACAGATGACAGTGCATGTCAGCGCAAAAACCAAGTAATGAGGTCGAAGGAATTGTCCGTAGAGCTCTGAGACAGGATTGTGTCAAGGCAGAGATCTGGGGAAGGGTACCAAAACATTTATGCAGCATTGAATGTCCTCAAGAACACAGTGGCCTCCATTATTCTTAAATGGAAGAAGTTTGGAACCACCAAGACTCTTCCTAGAGCTGGTACAGTGGCCAGACGGAAGCCACTCCTCAGTAAAAGGCACATGACAGCCAGCTTGGAGTTTGCCAAAAGGCACCTAAAGACTCTCAGACCATGAGAAACAAGATTCTCTGGTCTGATGAAACCAAGATTGAACTCTTTGGCCTGAATGCCAAGCGTCACGTCTGGAGGAAACCTGGCACCATCCCTACGGTGAAGCATGGTGGTGGCAGCATCATGCTGTGGGGATGTTTTTCAGCGGCAGGGACTGGGAGACTAGTCAGGATCTAGGAAAAGATTAACGGAGCAAAATACAGAGAGATCCTTGATGAAAACTTGCTCCAGAACTCTCAGGACTTCAGATTGGGGCGAACGTACACTTTTCAACAGGACAACGACCCTAAGCACACAGCCAAGACAACGTCCTTGAGTGGCCTAGCCAGAGCCCGGACTTAAACCCGATCGAACATCTCTGGAGAGACCTGAAAATAGCTGTTCATTGACGCTACCCATCAAACCTGACAGAGCTTGAGAGGATCTGCAGAGAAGAATGGGAGAAACTCCGCAAATACAGGTGTGCCAAGCTTGTAGCGTCATACCCAAGAAGACTCGAGGCTGTAATCACTGCCAAAGGTGCTTCAACAAAGTACTGAGTAAAGGGTCTGAATACTTATGTAAATGTGATATTTCAGAGTTTATTTGTATTTTTCTTTGCACCGATTTCTAAAAACCTGTTTTGGCTTTGTCATTATGGGGTATTGTATGTAGATTGAGATTTTTTATATTTATTAATCAATTTTAGAATAAGGCTGTAACGTAACAACATTTGGAAAAGGTCAAGGGGTCTGAATACTTTCCGAAGGCACTGTAAGTGGACTCAAATGGGTGGTCCCTGCAGGGCGATAACAGGTCAACTATCAACCCAGTCTTACCAGACCAGTCACTTGTCCAGTCTTACCAGACCAGTCACCTGTCCAGTCTTACCAGACCAGTCACCTGTCCATTCTTACCAGACCAGTCACCTCTCCAGTCTTACCAGACCAATCACCTGTCCAGTCTTACCAGACCAGTCACCTGTCTAGTCTTACCAGACCAGTCACCTGTCTAGTCTTACCAGACCAGTCACCTGTCCAGTCTTACCAGACAAATCACCTGTCCAGTCTTACCAGACCAATCACCTGTCCAGTCTTACCAGACCAATCACCTGTCCAGCCTTACCAGACCAATCACCTGTCCAGTCTTACCAGACCAATCACCTGTCCAGTCTTACCAGACCAGTCACCTGTCCAGTCTTACCAGACCAATCACCTGTCCAGCCTTACCAGACCAATCACCTGTCCAGTCTTACCAGACCAATCACCTGTCCAGTCTTACCAGACCAAAAACCTGTCCAGTCTTACCAGACCAAACACCTGTCCAGTCTTACCAGACCAATCACCTGTCCAGCCTTACCAGACCAATTACCTGTCCAGTCTTACCAGACAAATCACCTGTCCAGTCTTACCTGACCAATCACCTGTCCAGTCTTACCAGACCAATCACCTGTCCAGTCTTACCAGACCAATCACCTGTCCAGTCTTACCAGACCATCACCTGTCCAGTCTTACCAGACCAGTCACCTGTCCAGCCTCAGGACATTAGGTAGAGCTACTAGATAGACCTTGAACCACACATACAGCATATCAATAATCTTCACTATCTTAACCTGGGTCTGGGGAGGCTGAACCATGCAGCTCAGTGCTACCATTTCCATTGTGAACATACACCACAGGATTCATGCTACATATCATACTGCAGTAGCTTTCAATCAACACTCTCTGCGTCGCTATATTAGCTTAAATGCTACTAATTTAGCTGTTTGATAACAACTGAGCTCTATAAAGTTAGCCAACGTTGGGAGCTGTGAGGTATGGGAAATGTATCCATTTAAACTGCCACAGTGGGAAGGACTAAAGGCAAGGTTAGCTCTGTTGTTTGGCTCTCCTTGGTCTGCTTTAGTAGGTGCCTCTCCCCTCGGGGTGTTTGGAGCAGAACACGGCCCAGCCACCCAGCACCTCCCCGGGCCCTCAGCCCAGCCAAGGCTGTGGCATGTGCTTATCCTGCCCTGCCGCTAGCAAGGCTGCAGGAGACGTCTGGATGCACAACACAATGTCATTTTCTGTCATGAGCACAGAAATTTGTAGTGACAATGTTAAGGATTTTAGAGGCTTAGGACAGAGTACACTCTTAGAAAAAAAGGTGCTATATAGAACCTAAAATGGTTATTCGGCCGTCCCCGTAGGAGAACCCTTTGAAGAACCTTTTTTACTTTCAGGTAGTTTTAGTTCTAGTTTCCACAGAGGGTTCTATATGGAACCCAAAAGGGTTCTACCTGGAACCAAAATGGTTATACCTGGAACCAAAAGGGTTATACCTGAAACCAAAAAAGGTTTTCCCATGGGGACAGCTGAAGAACCCTTTTGGAAGCCTGTCTTGTAAGAGTGTAGCTAGACCAGTACACCTGTAGACCAGTGCAGCCTACACAGTACAGATGATATGGCTGCTTTATGTGGCTCATTCTCCAGCCAGCTCCAGGACCAGGACCAGTGCAGCCTACACAGTACAGATGATATGGCTGCTTTATGTGTCTCATTCTCCAGCCAGCTCCAGCCTACACAGTACAGATGATATGGCTGCTTTATGTGTCTCATTCTCCAGCCAGCTCCAGGACCAGGACCAGTGCAGCCTACACAGTACAGATGATATGGCTGCTTTATGT
Source organism: Coregonus sp. 'balchen' (assembly GCA_902810595.1). Classification (NCBI taxonomy): domain Eukaryota; kingdom Metazoa; phylum Chordata; class Actinopteri; order Salmoniformes; family Salmonidae; genus Coregonus; species Coregonus sp. 'balchen'. The sequence continues at coordinate 52,963,865 of LR778269.1, forward strand.
GTCTCATTCTCAAGCCAGCTCCAGGACCAGTGCAGCCTACACAGTACAGATGATATGGCTGCTTTATTTGTCTCATTCTCCAGCCAGCTCCAGGACCAGTGCAGCCTACACAGCACAGATGATATGGCTGCTTTATGTGTCTCATTCTCCAGCCAGCTCCAGGACCAGGACCAGTGCAGCCTACACATTACAGATGATATGGCTGCTTTATGTGTCTCATTCTCCAGCCAGGTCCAGGTCCAGGACCAGTGCAGCCTACACAGTAGAGATGATAAGGCTGCTTTATGTGTCTCATTCTCCAGCCAGCTCCAGCTCCAGGACCAGTGCAGCCTACATAGTACAGATGATATGGCTGCTTTATGTGTCTCATTCTCCAGCCAGCTCCAGGACCAGTGCAGCCTACACAGCACAGATGATATGGCTGCTTTATGTGTCTCATTCTCCAGGACCAGGACCAGTGCAGCATACACAGTACAGATGATATAGTGGTCCTCTGTAGCTCAGCTGGTAGAGCACGGCGCTTGTAACGCCAAGGTAGTGGGTTCGATCCCCGGGACCACCCATACACAAAAATGTATGCACGCATGACTGTAAGTCACTTTGGATAAAAGCGTCTGCTAAATGGCATATTATTTATTATTTATATGGCTGCTTTATGTGTCTCATTCTCCAGCCAGCTCCAGGACCAGTGCAGCCTACACAGTACAGATGATATGGCTGCTTTATGTGTCTCATTCTCCAGCCAGCTCCAGGTCCAGGACCAGTGCAGCCTACACAGTACAGATGATATGGCTGCTTTATGTGTCTCATTCTCCAGCCAGCTCCAGGACCAGTGCAGCCTACACACGACAATGATATGGCTGCTTTATGTGTCTCATTCTCCAGCCAGCTCCAGGACCAGTGCAGCCTACACATACAGATGATATGGCTGCTTTATGTGTCTCATTCTCCAGCCAGCTCCAGGACCAGGACCAGTGCAGCCTACACAGTAAGATGATATGGCTGCTTTATGTGTGCTCATTCTCCAGCCGTCCAGCTCCAGGACCAGTGCAGCCTACACAGTACAGATGATATGGCTGCTTTATGTGTCTCATTCTCCAGCCAGCTCCAGGACCAGTGCAGCCTACACAGCACAGATGATATGGCTGCTTTATGTGTCTCATTCTCCAGACCAGGACCAGTGCAGCCTACACAGTACAGATGATATGGCTGCTTTATGTGCTCATTCTCCAGCCAGCTCCAGGACCAGTGCAGCCTACACAGTACAGATGATATGGCTGCTTTATGTGTCTCATTCTCCAGCCAGCTCCAGGTCCAGGACCAGTGCAGCCTACACAGTACAGATGATATGGCTGCTTTATGTGTCTCATTCTCCAGCCAGCTCCAGGACCAGGACCAGTGCAGACTACACAGTACAGATGATATGGCTGCTTTATGTGTCTCATTGTCCAGCTAGCTCCAGGACCAGTGCAGCCTACACAGTACAGATGATATGGCTGCTTTATGTGTCTCATTCTCCAGCCAGCTCCAGCTCCAGGACCAGTGCAGCCTACACAGTACAGATGATATGGCTGCTTTATGTGTCTCATTCTCCAGCCAGCTCCAGGACCAGTGCAGCCTACACAGCACATATGATATGGCTGCTTTATGTGTCTCATTCTCCAGGACCAGGACCAGTGCAGCCTACACAGTACAGATGATATGGCTGCTTTATGTGTCTCATTCTCCAGCCAGCTCCAGGACCAGGACAATTGCAGCCTACACAGTACAGATGATATGGCTGCTTTATGTGTCTCATTCTCTAGCCAGCTCCAGGACCAGTGCAGCCTACACAGCACAGATGATATGGCTGCTTTATGTGTCTCATTCTCCAGGACCAGGACCAGTGCAGCCTACACAGTACAGATGATATGGCTGCTTTATGTGTCTCATTCTCCAGCCAGCTCCAGGACCAGGACCTGTGCAGCCTACACAGTACAGATGATATGGCTGCTTTATGTGTCTCATTCTCCAGCCAGCTCCAGGACCAGTGCAGCCTACACAGTACAGATGATATGGCTGCTTTATGTGTCTCATTCTCCAGCCAGCTCCAGGACCAGTGCAGCCTACACAGTACAGATGATATGGCTGCTTTATGTGTCTCATTCTCCAGCCAGCTCCAGGACCAGTGCAGCCTACACAGTACAGATGATATGGCTGCTTTATGTGTCTCATTCTCCAGCCAGCTCCAGGACCAGGGCCAGTGCAGCCTACACAGTACAGATGATATGGCTGCTTTATTTGTCTCATTCTCCTGCCAAATCCAGGACCAGTGCAGCCTACACAGTACAGATGATATGGCTGCTTTATGTGTATCATTCTCCAGCCAGCCCCAGGACCAGGACCAGTGCAGCCTACACAGTACAGATGATATGGCTGCTTTATGTGTCTCATTCTCAAGCCAGCTCCAGGACCAGTGCAGCCTACACAGTACAGTTGATATGGCTGCTTTATGTGTCTCATTCTCCAGCCAGCTCCAGCTCCAGGACCAATGCAGCCTACACAGTACAGATGATATGGCTGCTTTATGTGTCTAATTCTCCAGCCAGCTCCAGCTCCAGGACCAGTGCAGCCTATACAGTACAGATGATATGGCTGCTTTATGTGTCTCATTCTCCAGCCAGCTCCAGGACCAGTGCAGCCTACACAGTACAGATGATATGGCTGCTTTATGTGTCTCATTCTCCAGCCAGCTCCAGGACCAGGACCAGTGCAGCCTACACAGTACAGATGATATGGCTGCTTTATGTGTCTCATTCTCAAGCCAGCTCCAGGACCAGTGCAGCCTACACAGTACAGATGATATGGCTGCTTTATGTGTCTCATTCTCCAGCCAGCTCCAGCTCCAGGACCAGTGCAGCCTACACAGTACAGATGATATGGCTGCTTTATTTGTCTCATTCTCCAGCCGGCTCCAGGACCAGTGCAGCCTACACAGCACAGATGATATGGCTGCTTTATGTTTCTCATTCTCCAGCCAGCTCCAGGACCAGGACCAGTGCAGCCTACACATTACAGATGATATGGCTGCTTTATGTGTCTCATTCTCCAGCCAGCTCCAGGTCCAGGACCAGTGCAGCCTACACAGTAGAGATGATAAGGCTGCTTTATGTGTCTCATTCTCCAGCCAGCTCCAGCTCCAGGACCAGTGCAGCCTACACAGTACAGATGATATGGCTGCTTTATGTGTCTCATTCTCCAGCCAGCTCCAGGACCAGTGCAGCCTACACAGCACAGATGATATGGCTGCTTTATGTGTCTCATTCTCCAGGACCAGGACCAGTGCATCATACACAGTACAGATGATATGGTGGTCCTCTGTAGCTCAGCTGGTAGAGCACGGCACTTGTAACGCCAAGGTAGTGGGTTCGATCCCCGGGACCACCCATACACAAAAATGTATGCACGCATGACTGTAAGTCACTTTGGATAAAAGCGTCTGCTAAATGGCATATTATTTATTATTTATATGGCTGCTTTATGTGTCTCATTCTCCAGCCAGCTCCAGGACCAGTGCAGCCTACACAGTACAGATGATATGGCTGCTTTATGTGTCTCATTCTCCAGCCAGCTCCAGGTCCAGGACCAGTGCAGCCTACACAGTACAGATGATATGGCTGCTTTATGTGTCTCATTCTCCAGCCAGCTCCAGGACCAGGACCAGTGCAGCCTACACCGTACAAATGATATGGCTGCTTTATGTGTCTCATTGTCCAGCCAGCTCCAGGACCAGTGCAGCCTACACAGTACATATGATATGGCTGCTTTATGTGTCTCATTCTCCAGCCAGCTCCAGGACCAGGACCAGTGCAGCCTACACAGTACAGATGATATGGCTGCTTTATGTGTGTCATTCTCCAGCCAGCTCCAGGACCAGTGCAGCCTACACAGCACAGATGATATGGCTGCTTTATGTGTCTCATTCTCTAGCCAGCTCCAGGACCAGTGCAGCCTACACAGCACAGAGAATATGGCTGCTTTATGTGTCTCATTCTCCAGGACCAGGACCAGTGCAGCCTACACAGTACAGATGATATGGCTTGCTTTATGTGTCTCATTCTCCTGCCAGCTCCAGGACCAGTGCAGCCTACACAGTACAGATGATATGGCTGCTTTATGTGTCTCATTCTCCAGCCAGCTCCAGGACCAGTGCAGCCTACACAGCACAGATGATATGGCTGCTTTATGTGTCTCATTCTCCAGGACCAGGACCAGTGCAGCCTACACAGTACAGATGATATGGCTGCTTTATGTGTCTCATTCTCCAGCCAGCTCCAGGACCAGGACCAGTGCAGCCTACACAGTACAGATGATATGGCTGCTTTATGTGTCTCATTCTCCAGCCAGCTCCAGGACCAGTGCAGCCTACACAGTACAGATGATATGGCTGCTTTATGTGTCTCATTCTCCAGCCAGCTCCAGGACCAGTGCAGCCTACACAGTACAGATGATATGGCTGCTTTATGTGTCTCATTCTCCAGCCAGCTCCAGGACCAGTGCAGCCTACACAGCACAGATGATATGGCTGCTTTATGTGTCTCATTCTCCTGCCAGCTCGAGGACCAGTGCAGCCTACACAGTACAGATGATATGGCTGCTTTATGTGTCTCATTCTCCAGCCAGCCCCAGGACCAGGACCAGTGCAGCCTACACAGTACAGATGATATGGCTGCTTTATGTGTCTCATTCTCCAGCCAGCTCCAGGACCAGGACCAGTGCAGCCTACACAGTACAGCTGATATGGCTGCTTTATGTGTCTCATTCTCAAGCCAGCTCCAGGACCAGTGCAGCCTACACAGCACAGATGATATGGCTGCTTTATGTGTCTCATTCTCTAGCCAGCTCCAGGACCAGTGCAGCCTACACAGCACAGAGAATATGGCTGCTTTATGTGTCTCATTCTCCAGGACCAGGACCAGTGCAGCCTACACAGTACAGATGATATGGCTGCTTTATGTGTCTCATTCTCCTGCCAGCTCCAGGACCAGTGCAGCCTACACAGTACAGATGATATGGCTGCTTTATGTGTATCATTCTCCAGCCAGCTCCAGGACCAGGACCATTGCAGCCTACACAGTACAGATGATATGGCTGCTTTATGTGTCTCATTCTCCAGCCAGCTCCAGGACCAGTGCAGCCTACACAGCACAGATGATATGGCTGCTTTATGTGTCTCATTCTCCAGGACCAGGACCAGTGCAGCCTACACAGTACAGATGATATGGCTGCTTTATGTGTCTCATTCTCCAGCCAGCTCCAGGACCAGGACCTGTGCAGCCTACACAGTACAGATGATATGGCTGCTTTATGTGTCTCATTCTCCAGCCAGCTCCAGGACCAGTGCAGCCTACACAGTACAGATGATATGGCTGCTTTATGTGTCTCATTCTCCAGCCAGCTCCAGGACCAGTGCAGCCTACACAGTAGAGATGATAAGGCTGCTTTATGTGTCTCATTCTCCAGCCAGCTCCAGGACCAGTGCAGCCTACACAGCACAGATGATATGGCTGCTTTATGTGTCTCATTCTCCTGCCAGCTCGAGGACCAGTGCAGCCTACACAGTACAGATGATATGGCTGCTTTATGTGTCTCATTCTCCAGCCAGCCCCAGGACCAGGACCAGTGCAGCCTACACAGTACAGATGATATGGCTGCTTTATGTGTCTCATTCTCCAGCCAGCTCCAGGACCAGGACCAGTGCAGCCTACACAGTACAGCTGATATGGCTGCTTTATGTGTCTCATTCTCAAGCCAGCTCCAGGACCAGTGCAGCCTACACAGCACAGATGATATGGCTGCTTTATGTGTCTCATTCTCTAGCCAGCTCCAGGACCAGTGCAGCCTACACAGCACAGAGAATATGGCTGCTTTATGTGTCTCATTCTCCAGGACCAGGACCAGTGCAGCCTACACAGTACATATGATATGGCTGCTTTATGTGTCTCATTCTCCAGCCAGCTCCAGGACCAGTGCAGCCTACACAGTACAGATGATATGGCTGCTTTATGTGTCTCATTCTCCAGCCAGCTCCAGGACCAGGACCATTGCAGCCTACACAGTACAGATGATATGGCTGCTTTATGTGTCTCATTCTCCAGCCAGCTCCAGGATCAGTGCAGCCTACACAGCACAGATGATATGGCTGCTTTATGTGTCTCATTCTCCAGGACCAGGACCAGTGCAGCCTACACAGTACAGATGATATGGCTGCTTTATGTGTCTCATTCTCTAGCCAGCTCCAGGACCAGGACCTGTGCAGCCTACACAGTACATATGATATGGCTGCTTTATGTGTCTCATTCTCCAGCCAGCTCCAGGACCAGTGCAGCCTACACAGTACAGATAATATGGCTGCTTTATGTGTCTCATTCTCCAGCCAGCTCCAGGACCAGTGCAGCCTACACAGTACAGATAATATGGCTGCTTTATGTGTCTCATTCTCCAGCCAGCTCCAGCTCCAGGACCAGTGCAGCCTACACAGTACAGATGATATGACTGCTTTATGTGTCTCATTCTCCAGCCAGCTCCAGGACCAGGGCCAGTGCAGCCTACACAGTACAGATGATATGGCTGCTTTATGTGTCTCGTTCTCCTGCCAGCTCCAGGACCAGTGCAGCCTACACAGTACAGATGATATGGCTGCTTCATGTGTCTCATTCTCCAGCCAGCCCCAGGACCAGGACCAGTGCAGCCTACACAGTACAGATGATATGGCTGCTTTATGTGTCTCATTCTCCAGCCAGCTCCAGGACCAGGACCAGTGCAGCCTACACAGTACAGATGATATGGCTGCTTTATGTGTCTCATTCTCCAGCCAGCCCCAGGACCAGGACCAGTGCAGCCTACACAGTACAGATGATATGGCTGCTTTATGTGTCTCATTCTCAAGCCAGCTCCAGGACCAGTGCAGCCTACACAGTACAGTTGATATGGCTGCTTTATGTGTCTCATTCTCCAGCCAGCTCCAGGACCAGTGCAGCCTACACAGTACAGATGATATGGCTGCTTTACGTGTCTCATTCTCCAGCCAGCTCCAGCTCCAAGACCAATGCAGCCTACACAGTACAGATGATATGGCTGCTTTATGTGTCTCATTCTCCAGCCAGCTCCAGCTCCAGGACCAGTGCAGCCTATACAGTACAGATGATATGGCTGCTTTATGTGTCTCATTCTCCAGCCAGCTCCAGGACCAGTGCAGCCTACACAGTACAGATGATATGGCTGCTTTATGTGTCTCATTCTCCAGCCAGCTCCAGCTCCAGGACCAGTGTAGCCTACACAGTACAGATGATATGGCTGCTTTATGTGTATCATTCTCCAGCCAGCTCCAGGACCAGTGCAGCCTACACAGTACAGATGATATGGCTGCTTTATGTGTCTCATTCTCCAGCCAGCTCCAGGACCAGTGCAGCCTACACAGTACAGATGATATGGCTGCTTTATGTGTCTCATTCTCCAGCCAGCTCCAGAACCAGTGCAGCCTACACAGTACAGATGATATGGCTGCTTTATGTGTCTCATTCTCCAGCCAGCTCCAGGACCAGGACCAGTTTAGCCTACACAGTACAGATGAAATGGCTGCTTTATGTGTCTCATTTTCCAGCCAGCTCCAGGACCTGTGCAGCCTACACAGTACAGATTATATGGCTGCTTTATGTGTCTCATTCTCCAGCCAGCTCCAGGTCCAGGACCAGTGCAGCATAAACAGTATAGATGATATGGCTGCTTTATATGTCTCATTCTCCAGCCAGCTCCAGGACCAGTGCAGCCTACACAGTACAGATGATATGGCTGCTTTATGTGTCTCATTCTCCAGCCAGCTCCAGGTCCAGGACCAGTGCAGCATAAACAGTACAGATGATATGGCTGCTTTATGTGTCTCATTCTCCAGCCAGCTCCAGCAGCACAACAGCATGCTGGTTACACTGTGTTCCTCTCTCTCTCTCTCTGTAGAAGACGCTTCTCTATCCCTATATTCATCCCTGGCTCTACCTCTCCTTTTCTCTCCTTCTCAACATGATTGACTTGTGTCCTAACCAATAGACACAGTGATTGACTTGTGTCCTAATCAATAGACACAGTGATTGACTTGTGTCCTAATCAATAGATGGAGGTATACTATAATGACACAGTGATTTACTTGTCCTAATCAATAGATGTAGGTATCTGATAATGTGGTCTAATACAGTGATTGACTTGTGTCCTAATCAATATACACAGTGATTGACTTTTGTCCTAATCAATAGACACAGTGATTGACTTGTATCCTAATCAATAGACACAGTGATTGACATGTGTCCTAATCAATAGATGGAGGTATACTATAATGACACAGTGATTTACTTGTCCTAATCAATAGATGTAGGTATCTGATAATGTGGTCTGATACAGTGATTGACTTGTATCCTAATCAATAGACACAGTGATTTACTTTTGTCCTAATCAATAGATGGAGGTATCCGATAATGTGGTCTGATACAGTGATTGACTTGTATCCTTATCAATAGACACAATGATTGACTTGTGTCCTAATCAATAAACACAGTGATTGACTTGTGTATCACGACACAGGATGAGACCAAGATGCAGACACAGGAGGCAGATGGTTCTCTGATATTTATTAATAAACAAGGGGCAGGTCGAGGACAGGCAGAAGTTCGTAAACCAGGTCAGAGTCAGATAGGTACAGGACGGCAGGCAGGCTCAGGGTCAGGTCAGGCAGAATGGTCAAAACCGGGAGAACTAGAAAACAGGGACTAAAGAGAACAGGAGTACGGGGAAAACACGCTGGTAGGCTTGAAGAGACTAAACGAACTGGCAACAGACAAACAGAAAACACAGGTATTAATACACTGGGGATAATGGGGAAGAATGGGAGACACCTGGTGTGGGGTGGAGACAAGCACAAGACAGGAGATACAGATCAGGGTGTGACATGTGTCCTAATCAATAGATGGATGTATCCGATAATGTGGTCTGATACAGTGATTGACTTGTGTCCTAACCAGTAGACACAGTGATTGACTTGTGTCCTAATCAATAGACACAGTGATTGACTTGTGTCCTAACCAATGATGGAGGTATCCTATAAAGCAGGGATGTTCAACAGATAATACACAGAAGACTAAACCAAACCAAATGCAACCCTGAAACCCCCAAGACATCCATACACAACAATATGTGGTGCTTGAATAACATTGAATAGCATTGAATAACATTGAATAGTATTGAATAGTATTGAAAAACATTGAATAGTATTGAACAACATTGAATAGCATTAACTAACATTGAGTAGTATTGGATAGTATTGAATAGTATTGAAAAGCATTGCATGGCACTGAATAACATTGAATAGTATTGAAACACATTGAATAGTATTGAATAGTACTGAATAGCATTGAATAGTATTGAAAAACATTGAATAGCATTGAATAACATTGAATAGCATTGAATAACATTGAAAAGCATTGAATAACATTGAATAGCATTGAATAGTATTGAGTAACATTGAATAGCATTTAATTGCATTGAATAGCATTGAATAAAATGTAATAATATTGAATAGCACTGAATAGCATTGAATAACATTGAAAAGCATTGAAAAACATTGAATAGCATTGAATAGTATTGAATAACATTGAATAGCATTTCATTGCATTGAATAGCATTGAATAAAATGTAATAATATTGAATAGCATTGAATAGTATTGAATAATACTGAATAACATTGAAACATTGAATAGCATTGAATAACATTGAATAGCATTTAATAACATTGGATAGTGTTGAATAATACTGAATAGCATTGAACACATTTGAATAACATTGAATTGCATTGAATTGCTTTGAATAGCATTGGATAATATTGGATAACATTGAATAGCATTGAATAGCATTGAATAGCATTGTAAAGCATTGAATAACATTGAATAACATTGAAAAACATTGAATAACATTGAATAGCTTTGAGTTAACCTCGACCTGGATGAAGATTTTTTCTTTAACGAGTCTGACGAAGGATATACTGCTTTCTCGAGACCAGGCCCAAATCCCCGTCATTTGTGTGAAGAATAGACAGAGAAAAAGAGGGCGGAGGTCGGGCTGCCATCTGAGCATTTATAGACCAGGGACTAAACCTCCACTTCCATCCGTTCTATTGGCCAACGTGCAATCATTGGAAAATAAAATGGATGATCTACGATTAAGACTATCCTACCAACGGGACATTAAAAACTGAACGACGACACGGAAAATATAGAGCTGGCTGAGTTTTCCGTGCATCGGCAGGACAGAGCAGCTACGTCTGGCCACCCGGCCTATTTACATTGACTCCCCCTTTGTTTTTACACTGGTGCTACTCGCTGTTTATTATATATGCATAGTCACTTTACCCCTACCTACATGTACAAATTACCTCGACTCACCTGTACTCCAGCACATTAACTCGGTACCGGTACCCCCTGTATATAGCCTCGTTATTGTTATTTACAGAAAAAGGTGGTTGTCCCACTGGCTATCATAAGTTGAATGCACCAATTTGTAAGTCGCTCTGGATAAGAGCGTCTGCTAAATGATGTAAATGTAATGTATTGTGTTACTTTTTATTTAATGTTTTACTTTAGTTTATTTAGTAAATATTTTCGTAACTCTATTTCTTGAACTGCATTGTTGGTTAAGGGCTTGTAAGTAAGCATTTCACGGTAAGGTCTACACCTGTTGTATTCGGCGCATGTGACAAATAAAATGTGATTTCATTTGATTTGAATAGCATTGAATAACATTGAATAGCATTGAATAACATTGAATAACATTGAATAGCATTGAATAACATTGAAAAGCATTGAAAAGCATTGAATAACATTGAAAAGCATTGCTCTTCCTACAGTGTGTACTGTCTAACCACAGCTGTGGCTGAAGGCTTGAAGCACTTTGCTGAATGTGTGATGAGATTAACTGGATCATTTGCATAGTAAGAAGTGAAATGTTCTTCTAAAGTCACCCCCTTATTAAAACCCAGCTGCCCCAGCTAGTCCCGGAGGGGAGGTCACTGAGGATGTTACTGGAAAATACGATTATTTGTGGACGTGGCGAGGCATGAGGCTGTTCTCCTGAACCCCAGAGATATAGTTCCAGCCTGTTCCCCACTGCTCATAGATATAGTTCCAGCCTGTTCCCCACCGCTCACAGATATAGATCCAGCCTGTTCCTCACCGCTCACAGATGTAGTTCCAGCCTGTTCCCCACCGCTCACAGATGTAGTGCCAGCCTGTTCCCCACCGCTCAAAGATATAGTTCCAGCCTGTTCCCCACTGCTCACAGATATAGTTCCAGCCTGTTCCCTACCACTCACATATATACTTCCAGCATGACGTTCCCCACCACTCACAAATATAGTTCCAGGCTGTTCCCCACCACTCACAGATATAGTTCCAGCCTGTTCCCCACCACTCACATATATAGTTCCAGCCTGTTCCCCACCACTCACAGATATAGTTCCAGCCTGTTCCCCACCACTCACATACATAGTTCCAGCCTGTTCCCCATCACTCACAGATATAGTTCCAGCCTGTTCCCCACCACTCACAGATATAGTTCCAGCCTGTTCCCAACTACTCACATACATAGTTCCAGCATGTTCCCCACCACTCACAGATATAGTTCCAGCCTGTTCTCAACCACTCACAGATATAATTCCATCCAGTTCCCCACCACTCACAGTTATCGTTCCAGCAAGAGGTTCCCCAACACTCACATATATAGTTCCAGCCTGTTCCCAACTATTCACGGATATAGTTCCAGCCAGTTACCCACCACTCACAGAAAAAGATCCAGCCTGTTCCCCACCACTCACAGATATAGTTCCAGCCTGTTCCCCAACACTCACAGATATAGTTCCAGCCTGTTCCCAACTACTCACAGATATAGTTCCAGCCAGTTCCCCACCACTCACAGAAAAATATCCAGCCTGTTCCCCACCACTCATCGATATAGTTCAAGGCTGTTCACCGCCACTCACATATATAGTTCCAGCCTGATCCCCACCACTCACAGATATAGTTCCAGCCTTTTCCATACCAATCACAGATATAGTACCAGCCTGTTCCCCACCACTCATAGATATAGTTCCAGCCTGTTCCCCATCACTCACAGAAAATATTCAGCCTGTTCCCCACCACTCATAGAAAATATCCAGCCTGTTCCCAACCACTCACAGATATAGTTCCAGTCTGTTCCCCACTACTCACAGATATAGTTCCAGCCAGTTTCCCATCACTCACAGATATATGTCCAGCCTGTTTCCAATTACTCACATACATAGTTCCAGCATGTTTCTGCCACACACATATATAGTTCCAGCATGTAACCCCACCATTCACAGATATAGTTCCAGGCTGTTCCCCACTACTCACAGATATAGTTCTAGACTGTTCCCCACCACTCACAAATATAGTTCCAGCCTGTTCCCCACCACTCACAGATATAGTTCCAGCCAGTTTCCCATCACTCACAGATATATGTCCAGCCTGTTTCCAATTACTCACATACATAGTTCCAGCATGTTTCTGCCACACACATATATAGTTCCAGCATGTAACCCCACCATTCACAGATATAGTTCCAGGCTGTTCCCCACTACTCACAGATATAGTTCTAGACTGTTCCCCACCACTCACAAATATAGTTACAGCCTGTTCCCCACCACTCACAGATATAGTTCCTGCCTGTTCCCCACCACTCACAGATATAGTTCCTGCCTGTTCCCCACCACTCACAGATATAGTTCCAGGCTATTCCCCACCACTCACAGATATAATTCCAGTCTGTTCCCCACTACTCACCGATATAGTTCCAGCCAGTTCCACACTTCTCACAGATATAGTTCCAGCCTGTGCCCCAACACTCACAGATATAGTTCCAGCCTGTTCCCCAACAACTCAGAAAGATGATATATACAGTGGGGGAAAAAAGTATTTAGTCAGCCACCAATTGTGCAAGTTCTCCCACTTAAAAAGATGAGAGAGGCCTGTAATTTTCATCATAGGTACACGTCAACTATGACAGACAAAATTATTTTAAAAAATCCAGAAAATCACATTGTAGGATTTTTTATGAATTTATTTGCAAATTATGGTGGAAAAGAAGTATTTGGTCAATAACAAAAGTTTCTCAATACTTTGTTATATACCCTTTTTTGGGAATGACACAGGTCAAACGTTTTCTGTCTTCACAAGGTTTTCACACACTGTTGCTGGTATTTTGGCCCATTCCTCCATGCAGATCTCCTCTAGAGCAGTGATGTTTTGGGGCTGTCGCTGGGCAACACGGACTTTCAACTCCCTCCAAAGATTTTCTATGGGGTTGAGATCTGGAGACTGGATAGGCCACTCCAGGACCTTGAAATGCTTCTTACGAAGCCACTCCTTCGTTGCCCGGGCAGTGTGTTTGGGATCATTGTCATGCTGAAAGACCCAGCCACGTTTCATCTTCAATGCCCTTGCTGATGGAAGAAGGTTTTCACTCAAAATCTCACGATACATGGCCCCATTCATTCTTTCCTTTACACGGATCAGTCGTCCTGGTCCCTTTGCAGAAAAACAGCCCCAAAGCATGATGTTTCCACCCCCATGCTTCACAGTAGGTATGGTGTTCTTTGGATGCAACTCAGCATTCTTTGTCCTCCAAACACGACGAGTTGAGTTTTTACCAAAAAGTTATATTTTGGTTTCATCTGACCATATGACATTCTCCCAAATCTCTTCTGGATCATCGAAATGCACTCTAGCAAACTTCAGACGGGCCTGGACATGTACTGGCCTAAGCAGGGGGAAACGTCTTGCACTGCAGGATTTGAGTCCCTGGCGGCGTAGTGTGTTACTGATGGTAGGCTTTGTTACTTTGGTCCCAGCTCTCTGCAGGTCATTCACTAGGTCCCCCCGTGTGGTCTGGGATTTTTGCTCACCGTTCTTGTGATCATTTTGACCCCACGGGTGAGATCTTGCGTGGAGCCCCAGATCGAGGGAGATTATCAGTGGTCTTGTATGTCTTCCATTTCCAAATAATTGCTCCCACAGTTGATTTCTTCAAACCAAGCTGCTTACCTATTGCAGATTCAGTCTTCCCAGCCTGGTGCAGGTCTACAATTTTGTTTCTGCTGTCCTTTGACAGCTCTTTGGTCTTGGCCATAGTGGAGTTTGGAGTGTGACTGTTTGAGGTTGTGGACAGGTGTCTTTTATACTGATAACAAGTTCAAACAGGTGCCATTAATACAGGTAACGAGTGGAGGACAGAGGAGCCTCTTCAAGAATAAGTTACAGGTCTGTGAGAGCCAGAAATCTTGCTTGTTTGTAGGTGACCAAATACTTATTTTCCACCATAATTTGCAAATAAATTCATTAAAAATCCTACAATGTGATTTTCTGGATTTTTTTTTCTCAATTTGTCTGTCATAGTTGACGTGTACCTATGATGAAAATTACAGGCCTCTCTCATCTTTTTAAGTGGGAGAACTTGCACAATTGGTGGCTGACTAAATACGTTTTTTCCCCACTGTATATACAGTGGGGAGAACAAGTATTTGATACACTGCCGATTTTGCAGGTTTTCCTACTTACAAAGCATGTAGAGGTCTGTAATTTTTATCATAGGTACACTTTAACTGTGAGAGACGGAATCTAAAACAAAAATCCCGAAAATCACATTGTATGATTTTTAAGTAATTCATTTGCATTTTATTGCATGACAAAAGTATTTGATACATCAGAAAAGCAGAACTTAATATTTGGTACAGAAACCTTTGTTTGCAATTACAGAGATCATACGTTTCCTGTAGGTCTTGACCAGGTTTGCACACACTGCAGCAGGGATTTTGGCCCACTCCTCCATACAGACCTTCTCCAGATCCTTCAGGTTTCGGGGCTGTCGCGGGGCAATACAGACTTTCAGCTCCCTCCAAAGATTTTCTATTGGGTTCAGGTCTGGCGACTGGCTAGGCCACTCCAGGACCTTGAGATGCTTCTTACGGAGCCACTCCTTAGTTGCCCTGGCTGTGTGTTTCGGGTCGTTGTCATGCTGGAAGACCCAGCCACGACCCATCTTCAATGCTCTTACTGAGGGAAGGAGGTTGTTGGCCAAGATTTCGCGATACATGGCCCCATCCATCCTCCCCTCAATACGGTGCAGTCGTCCTGTCCCCTTTGCAGAAAAGCATCCCCAAAGAATGATGTTTCCACCTCCATGCTTCACAGTTGGGATGGTGTTCTTGGGGTTGTACTCATCCTTCTTCTTCCTCCAAACACGGCGAGTGGAGTTTAGACCAAAAAGCTCTATTTTTGTCTCATCAGACCACATGACCTTCTCCCATTCCTCCTCTGGATCATCCAGATGGTCATTGGCAAACTTCAGACGGGCCTGGACATGCGCTGGCTTGAGCAGGGGGACCTTGCGTGCGCTGCAGGATTTTAATCCATGACGGCATAGTGTGTTACTAATGGTTTTCTTTGAGACTGTGGTCCCAGCTCTCTTCAGGTCATTGACCAGGTCCTGCCGTGTAGTTCTGGGCTGATCCCTCACCTTCCTCATGATCATTGATGCCCCACGAGGTGTGATCTTGCATGGAGCCCCAGACCGAGGGTGATTGACCGTCATCTTGAACTTCTTCCATTTTCGAATAATTTCGCCAACAGTTGTTGCCTTCTCACCAAGCTGCTTGCCTATTGTCCTGTAGCCCATCCCAGCCTTGTGCAGGTCTACAATTTTATCCCTGATGTCCTTACACAGCTCTTTGTTCTTGGCCATTGTGGAGAGGTTGGAGTCTGTTTGATTGAGTGTGTGGACATGTGTCTTTTATACAGGTAACGAGTTCAAACGGGTGCAGTTAATACAGGTAATGAGTGGAGAACAGGAGGGCTTCTTAAAGAAAAACTAACAGGTCTGTGGGAGCCGGAATTCTTACTGGTTGGTAGGTGATCAAATACTTATGTCATGCAATAAAATGCAAATGAATTACTTAAAAATCATACAATGTGATTTTCTGGATTTTTGTTTTAGATTCCGTCTCTCACAGTTGAAGTGTACCTATCATAAAAATTACAGACCTCTACATGCTTTGTAAGTAGGAAAACCTGCAAAATTGGCAGTGTATCAAATACTTGTTCTCCCCACTATATATATATATATATATATATATATATATATATATATATATATATATATATATATCAGCTTGTCAGATCTTCTCCTGTTAGCGCCGGGTCACCCAGCTAAACAAAACAATTGTCTCTCCCATTGGTTAATTGGGCCAATCCTATAACGCAGCACAGCAAAGTGCTTGATTAGGCATAAAATGATGATTAATTAATTTACTGCTCTGTTGATCATCAAACTGAGAGGTTTATGGAGCTCACAGCGGTCAGCGCTTTCCGCTCAATGAGCAGCAGCAGGAATACAGCAGGCAGAGCCAGACTGTCCAACAAGATATAACAGAGTATGTTACAGCCCAACACTATTCAATGAGCAGCAGCAGTAACAGAGCAGGCAGACTGATATAGGAAAATGCTCTGTTCCTCTATCAGTCTGCCTGCTCTGTTTCTCTATCAGTCTGCCTGCTCTGTTCCTCTATCAGTCTGCCTGCTCTGTTCCTCCATCAGTCTGCCTGCTCTGTTCCTCTATCAGTCTGCCTGCTCTGTTCCTCTATCAGTCTGCCTGCTCTGTTCCTCTATCAGTCTGCCTGCTCTGTCCCTTTATCAGTCTCTGCCTGCTCTGTCCTCTATCAGTCTGCCTGCTCTGTTCCTCTATCAGTCTGCCTGCTCTGTTCCTCTATCAGTCTGGCTGCTCTGTTCCTCTATCAGTCTGCCTGCTCTGTCCCTCTATCAGTCTGCCTGCTCTGTTTCTCTATCAGTCTGCCTGCTCTGTTCCTCTATCAGTCTGCCTGCTCTGCTCCTCTATTAGTCTGCCTGCTCTGTTCCTCTATCAGTCTGCCTGCTCTGTTCCTCTATCAGTCTGCCTGCTCTGTTCCTCTATCAGACTACCTGCTATGTTCCTCGTTCAGTCTGCCTGCTCTGTTTCTCTATCAATCTGCCTGCTCTGTTCCTCTTAGTCTGGACCAGTAAGCAGAGTCTACGGTGTGGATCAGAGTACTATTACTATAGACAACACTAAAGACATAGGTTTATTCTGTTTGCTATGAAATAGCCTTTCCTCTGTGTTACACAACAAGGAAACAACAAACAAGAATTTGATGCCAGGTCCAAAGCACACAGGTGACATCTTTAATGTAGTTACTACAATATGATACATTCAATTCTTCAGAAAACAGCATCATGATTGAGATGCCTGGTCTGAAACAGGCTGTCCTCATTCCTTCCAGTTAGTTTCTAGTCTGTCATGTTGATTAATTGGCTGATGTACCTGCAGCAATCTGCAGAATAACCTTTTCTCCCCGTCCTCACCTCACAGATACAAACAGCATTGAGAACAGAACAGCCAAGCCATATATTGTAAGTGCCGTCGTTATGAGAGCATTTATGGTAACAATGATCTCTTCATTCACATCAAAGGCTTAGCATCAGGATGACCTACCATACATATCATTGTATATACTGCACAATACGTTTCCTCAGCTTTGATCACGTCTTATGTTTACTGTAATGTGTGCCCTTTACAATTACACATTGAATTGGATCAACGTACGTTACCGTCTTATAATTCAGGTTTTGTAAATAGCTTACCAATAAAGCAACAATGCCATTGTAATGTTGTTAGTTAACATCAATCCATTCTACCCCCACATTATTGAAGTTGCTCTGTGTTATACGACTTCTCTATATCGCTATTGTGTTCTCAACTGAAGAAGGAATACAGGCAACACAACATCTACCTTGGATTCAATTCTTCAGCTCCGTCTATTATTTGAGGCTGCCGTCAGAGCTAGGAGAGGCTTTTCAGAGAAAGTGCCAGAGTTAGTGAGGGGAGGGAGTATTCTGCAGGATGTGAGATGACAGGGCTCAGAGCTAGGAGAGGCTTTTCAGAGAAAGAGAGAGTTAGTGAGGGGAGGGAGTATTCTGCAGGATGTGAGACGACAGGGCTTCAGGCTACAGCAGGTACCTGGAGAGCCCTCTAAACAAACACATTATAATTTAAAGCTCTCCATTTACGCACCAGCAAATAGCAAGCTCCTGTTCTCAGGGGCAACTGACTATTGATTTTCCTCCTGGAGACATCAGGTGAGATCCAGAGTAACAGTACCTGTCTTCAGGAGACGTCAGGTGAGATCCAGAGTAACAGTACCTGTCTTCAGGAGACGTCAGGTGAGATCCAGAGTAACAGTACCTGTCTTCAATAGATGTCAGGTGAGATCCAGAGTAACAGTACCTGTCTTCAGGAGACGTCAGGTGTGATCCAGAGTAACAGTACCTGTCTTCAGGAGACGTCAGGTGAGATCCAGAGTAACAGTACCTGTCTTCAATAGATGTCAGGTGAGATCCAGAGTAACAGTACCTGTCTTCAGGAGACGTCAGGTGAGATCCAGAGTAACAGTACCTGTCTTCAGGAGACGTCAGGAGAGATCCAGAGTAAGAGTACCTGTCTTCAGGAGACATCAGGTGAGATCCAGAGTAACAGTACCTGTCTTCAGGAGACGTCAGGTGAGATCCAGAGTAACAGTACCTGTCTTCAGGAGACGTCAGGTGAGATCCAGAGTAACAGTACCTGTCTTCAGGAGACATCAGGTGAGATCCAGAGTAACAGTACCTGTCTTCAGGAGACGTCAAGTGAGATCCAGAGTAACAGTACCTGTCTTCAGGAGACGTCAGGTGAGATCCAGAGTAACAGTACCTGTTTTCAGAGACATCAGGTGATATCCAGAGTAAGAGTACCTGTCTTCAGGAGACGTTAGGTGAGATCCAGAGTAACAGTACCTGTCTTCAAGAGACGTCAGGTGAGATCCAGAGTAACAGTACCTGTCTTCAGGAGATGTCAGGTGAGATCCAGCGTAACAGTACCTGTTTTCAGAGACGTCAGGTGATATCCAGAGTAACAGTACCTGTCTTCAGGAGACATCAGGTGAGATCCAGAGTAACAGTACCTGTCTTCAGGAGACGTCAGGTGAGATCCAGAGTAACAGTACCTGTCTTCAGGAGATGTCAGGTGAGATCCAGAGTAACAGTACCTGTCTTCAGGAGACATCAGGTGAGATCCAGAGTAACAGTACCTGTCTTCAGGAGACGTCAAGTGAGATCCAGAGTAACAGTACCTGTCTTCAGGAGACGTCAGGTGAGATCCAGAGTAACAGTACCTGTTTTCAGAGACATCAGGTGAGATCCAGAGTAACAGTACCTGTCTTCAGGAGACGTTAGGTGAGATCCAGAGTAACAGTACCTGTCTTCAAGAGACGTCAGGTGAGATCCAGAGTAACAGTACCTGTCTTCAGGAGATGTCAGGTGAGATCCAGCGTAACAGTACCTGTTTTCAGAGACGTCAGGTGATATCCAGAGTAACAGTACCTGTCTTCAGTAGATGTCAGGTGAGATCCAGAGTAACAGTACCTGTCTTCAGGAGACATCAGGTGAGATCCAGAGTAACAGTACCTGTCTTCAGGAGACGTCAGGTGAGATCCAGAGTAACAGTACCTGTCTTCAGGAGATGTCAAGTGAGATCCAGATAACAGTACCTGTCTTCAGGAGACGTCAGGTGATATCCAGAGTAACAGTACCTGTCTTCAGGAGTTGTCAGGTGAGATCCAGAGTAACAGTACCTGTCTTCAGGAGATGTCAGGTGAGATCCAGAATAACAGTACCTGTCTTCAGGAGACGTCAGGTGAGATCCAGAGTAACAGTACCTGTCTTCAGGAGACATCAAGTGAGATCCAGAGTAACAGTACCTGTCTTCAAGAGACGTCAGGTGAGATCCAGAGTAACAGTACCTGTCTTCAGGAGATGTCAGGTGAGATCCAGAATAACAGTACCTGTCTTCAGGAGACGTCAGGTGAGATCCAGAGTAATAGTACCTGTCTTCAGGAGACATCAAATGAGATCCAGAGTAACAGTACCTGTCTTCAAGAGACGTCAGGTGAGATCCAGAGTAACAGTACCTGTTTTCAGAGACATCAGGTGAGATCCAGAGTAACAGTACCCGTCTTCAGGAGACGTCAGGTGAGATCCAGAGTAACAGTACCTGTCTTCAGGAGACATCAGGTGAGATCCAGAGTAACAGTACCTGTCTTCAGGAGACGTCAGAGAAGATCCAGCGTAACATTACCTGTTTTCAGAGACGTCAGGTGAAATCCAGAGTAACAGTACCTGTCTTCAGGAGAAGTCAGGTGAGATCCAGAGTAACAGTACCTGTCTTCAGGAGACATCAGGTGAGATCCAGAGTAACAGTACCTGTCTTCAGGAGACGTCAGAGAAGATCCAGCGTAACATTACCTGTTTTCAGAGACGTCAGGTGAAATCCAGAGTAACAGTAGCTGTCTTCAGGAGAAGTCAGGTGAGATCCAGAGTAACAGTACCTGTCTTCAAGAGACGTCAGGTGAGATCCAGAGTAACAGTACCTGTCTTCAGGAGACGTCAGGTGAGATCCAGAGTAACAGTACCTGTCTTCAGGAGAGGTCAGGTGAGATCCAGAGTAACAGTACCTGTCATCAGGAGACGTCAGGTGAGATCCAGCGTAACAGTACCTGTTTTCAGAGACGTCAGGTGAGATCCAACGTAACAGTACCTGTTTTCAGAGACGTCAGGTGAGATCCAGCGTAACAGTACCTGTCTTCAGGAGACGTCAGGTGAGATCCAGAGTAACAGTACCTGTCTTCAGGAGACGTCAGGTGAGATCCAGAGTAACAGTACCTGTCTTCAGGAGACATCAGGTGTGATCCAGAGTAACATTACCTGTCTTCAGGATACGTCAGGTGAGAGCCAGAGTAACAGTACCTGTCTTCAGGAGACGTCAGGTGATATCCAGAGTAACAGTACCTGTCTTCAGGAGACGTCAGGTGAGATCTAGAGTAGCAGTACCTGTCTTCAGGAGACGTCAGGTGAGATCCAGAGTAACAGTTCTTCTCTTCAGGAGACGTCAGGTGAGATCCAGAATAACAGTATCTGTCTTCAGGAGACATCAGGTGAGATCCAGAGTAACAGTACCTGTGTTCAGGAGACGTCAGTTGAGATCCAGCGTAACAGTACCTCTTTTCAGAGACGTCAGGTTATATCCAGAATAACAGTACCTGTCTTCAGAAGACGTCAGGTGAGATCCAGAGTAACAGTACCTGTCTTCAGGAGACGTCAGGTGAGATCCAGAGTAACAGTACCTGTCTTCAGGAGAGGTCAGGTGAGATCCAGAGTAACAGTACCTGTCTTCAGGAGACGTCAGGTGAGATCCAGCGTAACAGTACCTGTTTTCAGAGACGTCAGGTGAGATCCAACGTTAACAGTACCTGTTTTCAGAGATGTCAGGTGAGATCCAGCGTAACAGTACCTATCTTCAGGAGACGTCAGGTGAGATCCAGAGTAACAGTACCTGTCTTCAGGAGACGTCAGGTGAGATCCAGAGTAACAGTTCCTCTCTCCAGGAGACGTCAGGTGAGATTCAGAATAACAGTATCTGTCTTCAGGAGACATCAGGTGAGATCCAGAGTAACAGTACCTGTGTTCAGGAGACGTCAGTTGAGATCCAGCGTAACAGTACCTCTTTTCAGAGACGTCAGGTTATATCCAGAATAACAGTACCTGTCTTCAGAAGACGTCAGGTGAGATCCAGAGTAACAGTACCTGTTTTCTGGAAATGTCAGGTGAGATCCAGAGTAACAGTACCTGTCTTCAGGAGACGTCAGGTGAGATCCAGAGTAACAGTACCTGTCTTCAGGAGACGTCAGTTGAGATCCAGCGTAACAGTACCTCTTTTCAGAGACGTCCGGTTACATCCAGAATAACAATACCTGTCTTCAGAAGACGTCAGGTGAGATCCAGAGTAACAGTACCTGTCTTCAGGAGAAGTCAGGTGAGATCCAGAGTAACAGGAGCTGTCTTCAGGAGACGTCAGGTGAGATCCAGAGTAACAGTACCTGTCTTCAAGAGACGTCAGGTGAGATCCAGAGTAACAGTACCTGTCTTCAGGAGACGTCAGGTGAGATCCAGAGTAACAGTACCTGTCTTCAGGAGACGTCAGGTGAGATCCAGCGTTACAGTACCTGTTTTCAGAGACGTCAGTTGAGATCCAACGTAACAGTACCTGTTTTCAGAGACGTCAGGTGAGATCCAGCGTAACAGTACCTGTCTTCAGGAGACGTCAGGTGAGATCCAGAGTAACAGTACCTGTCTTCAGGAGACGTCAGGTGAGTTCCAGAGTAACAGTACCTGTCTTCAAGAGACGTCAGGTGAGATCCAGCGTAACAGTACCTGTTTTCAGAGATGTCAGGTGAGATCCAGCGTAACAGTACCTGTTTTCAGAGACGTCAGGTGAGAACCAGAGTAACAGTACCTGTCTTCAGGAGACGTCAGGTGAGATCCAGAGTAACAGTACCTTTCTTCAGCGGGACAGAACAGAGCTAGGGGGAATGTACTCTACCTGACGTTACATTGTCTAAACTTCACTGTGAAGATTTCTTTAAATCTTGGACTTTGGTGCTACTGCCAAAAAGCAGATCAAGATTACTGATCTTAGTGTGATCACGTATAGGAGGTGGAGACAGTTTTCAAATATGGTTCATCATTACATTACTCTCTGTATAAGTTTTTACAATAACTATGCCATGATATTACAGGAAACTATTTGTCTGTTCAGCTCTCTGATAGGGTGTTGGTAAAGGCTGTATAATATAGGACAAAATTATATCCAAACATATAGATATTACTGACCTATGCTCCAGAGTCTTTATGTCTTCTAAAACAGCTGATTGACAGAATGTGAACAGTCTCAGTCTAAGTGCTTAGTTCACAATGATAAAGGGGTGGAGGGCAACGCTGAGGTGTTCATAAAGAAGAAAAACAATGTAGGTTTCGCCGCCGGCCCTACGGCCTCTTCCAGCCTCTCCGTGGTTTTTAGAGGGTCATAATTGCTTTAGGACTTTGAATCCACTTTTGAATTCAAATCATCAGACGAATAATTGGATTCCCAGCAAACATGCTGAGCGGTGTTGCTCTCACTGTCCTGCCTTGTCCTCGGGGCTACACACAGATGAACAACAAACTGAGCCCAAGTACCCTATTCCCTATATAGTACACTACTTTTGACCTGGGCCCTAGTGCACTATATTGAGAATAGGGTGCCATTTGGGATGCACACTGAGCTCTGTAGCAGGCCGTACCCACTGTAGCACAGGGGAGGGGGAGCATTAAGGTGGTCATCCATTTAGATGAAATAACTCAAAACCTCTCTGCTGGATTAGGGGCAACATCATCATCTTTAGACTGTTTTGATAAAGAGGAAACTAATATACCTTTATCTATGCTAGACTGCAACGTAGACGCAGGGAGTCAGGAAGCAAGTGCAGTTAGTGAGTTTAATGAAGAAGCACATGGAACGATACAAAACAAGGGAAGCGTCTAACATGGAAACATAGACAATATTGCCTGGTGGGTGATAACAACGGAGTGCTAGATAAAGGGGAAGTCATCAGGGAGGTGATGAAGTCCAGGTCTGCCTAATGATGAGGCTTCAGGTGTGCGTAAAGATGGGTTGCCAGGACCGGTGGTTAGTAGACCGTTAACGTTGAGCACCAGAGAGGGGGAGCGTGAGTAGACGTGACAGTACCCCCGGACGGCGAAGGTGGAAATCTCGGATGATGTCCACCGGATCCCAACACCGCTCCTCTGGACCGTACCCCTCCCAGTCCACCAGGTACTAAACTAATATACCTTTATCTACAGTAAACTCCCTTTAGCTACACTATAACTACTGCCCAATCCACTAGAGATTATCCACATCCATTACTCCTGCCATATTTCTCATGCCCCTAACAATTACCCATCCTCCAGCAGGTTGACGTTGTATTTGCATCTCAAATGGCCTTTTTCCTGTATAGTGCACTACTTTTGACCAGGGCCCATAGTGCACTATGTAGGGAATAGGGTGCCATTTGGGATGCGCATTGTAGTATAGCTTCATGTCTGTCATGTCTGTAGGGCAGCTAGCTAGGTGCTAATGCTGCAGGGAGGAACTGACAGGTACGTCTACAGCTGCAGGTGGAGTAGAGGAGCTGATATCAGCTGATATCCTAATGCCAACCACCTGGCAGGCTGAGGACAGGCTATAGACAGGCTGACACCACAGATCACCTCACACCAAGCTACCAATGTCATGTTATACGAATAATAATGCCCCTTACAGTTGTACCACAACATACCTTAACCCCTTATAATCAACATTTAGAAATGTCCCACCTCTTTCCCATTGACAGTATTACTTGACTGACTATAGCAGGGAAAAGTAGCCTAACTCAATCAATTGGAGTTGAGTCCTGTAGTATTGATATGATAGGCAGAAATACATTCTGGGACCAGGCCCGTCAGTAAACAACACTAAATGAGGCCTAGATTCAATCGTTCTGGGACCAGGCCCGTCAGTAAACAGCACTAAATAAGGCCTAGATTCAATCATTCTGGGACCAGGCCCGTCAGTAAACAACACTAAATGAGGCCTAGATTCAATCGTTCTGGGACCAGGCCCGTCAGTAAACAGCACTAAATAAGGCCTAGATTCAATCATTCTGTGACCAGGCCCGTCAGTAAACAACACTAAATGAGGCCTAGATTCAATCATTCTGGGACCAGGCCCGTCAGTAAACAGCACTAAATAAGGCCTAGATTCAATCATTCTGGGACCAGGCCCTTCAGTAAACAACACTAAATACGGCCTAGATTCAATCATTCTGGGACAAGGCCCGTCAGTAAACAACACTAAATAAGGCCTAGATTCAATCATTCCGGGACCAGGCCCGTCAATAAACAACTCTAAATGAGGCCTAGATTAAATCATTCCGGGACCCGGCCCGTCAGTAAACAACACTAAATAAGGCCTAGATTCAATCATTCTGGGACCAGGCCCGTCAATAAACAACACCAAATAAGGCCTAGATTCAATCATTCTGGGACCCGGCCCTTCAGTAAACAACACTAAATAAGTGATGATTAAACAAAGGACACGAGACATGACATTGTGTTCTGTTTGCTGACAAGTGTTTCTGCGTGTCTCTACCTTTCTCACATGTTGGTTCACAGTTGCTTTTTTCTCCTGCAGGTGTGATTCTGTTCAATTACAGACAGCCCTGGTGGATTGAGGAACACAGAGGAACTAGGGATGCATCCAAAATGGCACCCTATTCCCTATATAGTGCATTACTTTTGACCAGCGCCCAGGTCAAAATGGTGCACTATGTAGAGAATAGGGTGCCATTTTAGACACATCAAAGGACCTGTGGTGTGTCTGTCTGAGTGTCTGTCTGTCCAGCTGCCTTCAGGCTATACTGTATATTGTCAGGAACCTGTACAGCACATCTCTGAGGACGTCAGTAGAAAATATTCAGATGGAGAGTAGGTCCATCAGACTCTCAGGATGTCAAGGCTGAAGCAGACAAGATGAGTGGTGTTGTCTGTTTAACTTCCTGTGTTCTATACAAACACAGCAGTCAGGTGGACATACCACATGCCACAGAGAAACTAGACTCAGGTAAGAACAAGTAAGAACAGGTAGCGACAGGTAAGGACAGGTAAGGACAGGTAAGGACAGGTAAGAACGGGTAAGGACAGGTAAGAATGGGTAAGGACAGGTAAGAACAGGCAAGGACAGGCAAGGAAAGACAAGGATAGGTAAAGACAGGTAAGGACAGGTAAGGACAGGCAAGGACAGGTAAGAACAGGTCAGGAAAGGTAAGGACATGTAAGGACAGGTAATAACAGGTAGGAACAGGTAAGGACAGGCAAGGACAGGCAAGGACAGGTTATATAGGTAAGAACAGGTAAGGACAGGTAAGGACAGGCAAGAACAGGCAAGAACAGGTAAGGACAGGCACGGACAGGTAAGTTCAGGTAAGGACAGGTAAGGATAGGTAAGAACAAGGACAAACAGGACTTCAGGGTCTCTCATAAAATACGAGCTTTGTTTCCTGTCATATTCACTCTACATCCCAACAGGACATAGATACTAAACTGTTTCCTGTCATAGGCACTCTAAATCCCAACAGGTTATAGAGACTACACTGTGTTTCCTGTCATAGTCACACTACATCCCAACAGGACATAGAGACTACACTGTGGTTCCTGTCATAGTCACACTACATCCCAACAGGACATAGAGACTACACTGTGTTTCCTGTCATAGTCACTCTACATCCCAACTGGACATAGAGACTACACTGTGTTTCCTGTCATAGTCACTCTACATCCCAACTGGACATAGAGACTACACTGTGTTTCCTGTCATAGTCACTCTACATCCCAACAGGACATAGAGACTACACTGTGTTTCCTGTCATAGTCACACTACATCCCAACAGGACATAGAGACTACACTGTGTTTCCTGTCATAGTCACACTACATCCCATCAGGACATAGAGACTACACTGTGGTTCCTGTCATAGTCATAGTCCAACAGGTATAGAGACTACTGTTTCGTCATATATCTAATCCCAACAGGTTATAGAGACCACACTGTGTTTCCTGTCATAGTCCACTACATCCCAACGGACATAGAGACACACTGTGGTTCCTGTCATAGTCACACTAAATCCCAAGGAAAGGAAAAGGGTTTCGTAAACAAAAACCCAAAGGAAAAAAAAAACCTTTTTTAAGGGCCCCGGGTAACAAAAAGGTGGGGGTTTTTTGGGGAAAAATAAACCAAAACCTTTTTAGAACAAAAAAACCCGAAAATTTTATTAAAAGGAAAACCCCCGGGGGCCCCAAAAAAAAAACCCCCAAAAAAAGGAAACGGGGTTTTTTCCCAAAAAAACCCCAAAAATTTTTCCCCGGCAAAACTCCCAAACCGTGTTTGGGCATTCAAAAACATCCCCAGGAATAACTCCCGGGTTCCTGTCAAGAAACTAAATCCAACAGGTTTAGAGGTACACTTTTTTGCATAGCCCTACACCCCAACGGGAAAGAGCCCACTGTTTTTTTTAAGAAACCAAACCCCCAAAGGTAAGTTTACCTTTTCCTTCCCAAGTTTTACCCCCCACGGCTAAAAATTTTCCGGTTTTTTGTCCCTTTAGAACCCCAAGGAAATAGAACTACATTTTTCCTTCATAGTCACCACCCCCCCCAAAAGGGGGACACACTGTGTTTTTTTTCCACCACCCCCCACAGGAATAGAAGGTTTCCCTTTTTTCCTTCATAAACTACACCCCCCCTTTGGGGAACCAACGTGGTTTTTTTCTGTCCCCCAATCCCACGGTTTTTAAAGAGACCACTTTTTTCTGTCCCCAAACCCACGGATGGCCCCCCCCTTTTCCCCCCAATCCCCCCCCCAATACTCTACCTTTTCCCCAAAACCAACCCCAACAAAAACACCCCCCCCCCCCATTCACACCCCCAAACCCCGGACTCTACATTTTCCCTTCCCACACCCCCCCTTGGGCCCCTTTTTTTCCCCCGCCCCACTCCCCCCCCCCCCAAAAACCTTTTTTTCCCCCCCAAGTCCCCCCCCCCCCCCCAAAAAAACCCCCCCCCTTAAACCCCCAACTCCCCCAAAAAAAAATTCCCTTTTCCCCTTCATACACCCCTCCCCCCCCCCAAACCCCCCCTTTCCCCCCCTTTTTCCCCCTTTTTTCCAATTCCCCAAAACCCGGCCCTTTTCCCCCCCCCACAAACCCCCCCCCCCCAACCCCAAAAACCCCCCCCCCCCCGGGGCCCGGGTTTTTTTCCCCCCCGGGTCACCTACATCCCAACAGGACATAGAGACTACACTGTGGTTCCTGTGCATAGTCACTCTACACCCCAAAAGTTATAGAGACTACACGTGTTTCTGTCATAGTCACTCTACATCCCAAAGGTTATAGAGACTACACTGTGGTTCTGTCATAGTCACTCTTATCTCCTCAATAACTTTAAGCATCAGTGTCAGAGCACCTTTACCGATCACTGCACCTGTACACAGCCCATCTGAAATTAGCCCACCCAACTACCTCATCCCCTATATTGTTATTATTTTGCTCTTTTGCACCCCAGTATCTCATGTTTGCACATTATCTCTTGCACATCTAGCATTTCCAGTGTTAATACTATTGTAAGTATTTTGCACATATAGCCATTTATTGCCTACCTCCATAACTTGCTACATTTGCACACACGTGTACATATATTTTTCTGTTGTATTTTTGACTTTATGTTTTGTTTACACCATATGTAAACCTGTGTTTTTTTTATTGCACTGCGTTTATTTTGGCCGGTCGCAGTTTTTAAAAGAACCTGTTTTTCAAGTTTCCCCGGGTTTAAAGGTGAAAAAAAAAATAAAAAAAAATCCCCCTGGAAATGAATACACTGTGGGCCCGTAAAAGCACACTAATCCCCCCAAAGGGCAAAAGACACACGTGTTTCCCTGTCATGTCATCAATCCAAGGACAACACGGGACTAGAATCAGTGGCAGAGAGACCAACCTGTCAAGAATGACTTTCGGCAGAGTTATCTTGCCAATCCCGTGTCTGAAAAAATTTTCTACATATTACTGACTACGGGGGATTATCTTATTAGTAGTTGATGGGATGACTCCTGTTTAGGAGGGGTTTTGGGGATGACCCTATTGTCATTGAGGGATGACTCCGTTGAGTCCGTTAGAGGATGAATCGTTTTAGTGAGTTGATGTGGATGACTCCATTGAGTCAGTTTTTGGAGAAAGACTCTGTTTTGGGGAGTGATGTGGGATCCTATAGCGTTTTTGATTGACTTATTGGTGTTTGATGTGAATCCTTTTGAGTTGTTTTATTATGCTATATGGTCATTAGAGGTTTTTGGTAATTTGGACCCCCAGTGGTGCAATACCAGCGGGGGGCTAAAGCCGGAGGAAAGGAGGGAGGGGATGCTTGGGTTTCGTTTTTGGTGGGTTTTTAGACCAGGAAAAAATACAGTTAAGTTTCCCCGGGGGTTTAGTCAGGCGGTAATTACAAGGAAAAAAGACCTATTTAGTTTTTTGGATGACTCCCTATTAAGTTTTATGAGGTGTCCTGAGCAGTTTTATAGGGTGTTTTATTAGTGGTTGATTGAATGACTCTTGAGTCAATGGATTTGGAGACCCTATTTATCAGTTATGAGGAGACCCATTATCGTTTTTTAGGGGATCCTATTTACGGATGAGGAGCTCCTTTTTAGTCGTTTTTTAGGGGGATCCATTTAGTCCGTTGATGGGATGGCCCTATTGAGTCAGTTGATTAGGGTGACTTCTATTGAGTCGGTTGATTAGGGTGACTCCTGTTGAGTCAGTTGATGAGGATGACTCCTATTGAGTCAGTTGATTTTATTTTTATTTATTTTATTTTTATTTCACCTTTATTTAACAGGAAAGCAGTTGAGAACAAGTTCTCATTTACAACTGCGACCTGGCCACGATAAAGCAAAGCAGTTGCGATAAAAACAACAACACAGAGTTACAAATGGGGTAAAACAAAACATAAAGTCAAAATACACCAGGAAAATATATATATACAGTGTGTGCAAATGTAGCAAAGTTATGGTGGTTAAGGCAATAATAGGCCATAGTGCAAAATAATGTCAAGGGCTGAGGTGTATGGTGTGTGGAAGTCAGGCGCAGGACACCGAAGCTAGTCCAACAAAGTTTACTGAAGTAATCCAAATGGCAAAATACAGAGAACGGACTCAACAAATAACAGAGGCGAGAAAATACGCAAACTGTGCGTAAAACAAAATGACACGAAAACAGGAACCAAAACACGCAGCCACAACGGACAGGCAAAAAACAACACACAATCTAGCCTAAGCAAACCAAGGAACTTATAGGACAAGCAATCAACACACAAATGGACACAGGTGTACAAGACAGACGAAAGCAATCACACCAAGAAACATAGAGCGGTGGCAGCTAGTACTCCGGGGACGGCGAACGCCGAAGCCTGCCCGAACCAGGAGGAGGAGCAGTCTCGGTAGAATCCGTGACAGTACCCCCCCCCTTGATGCGCGGCTCCAGCCGTGCGCCGACCCCGGCCTCGGGGACGGCCAGGAGGACGCGGACCCGGGCGCGTGGGATGCCCACGGTGGAACTCAGTCAGGAGGGATGGATCGAGGATGTCCCTCCTGGGCACCCAGCACCGTTCCTCCGGACCGTACCCCTCCCACTCCATGAGATACTGGAGACCACTCATCCGGCGCCTCGAGTCCAAGATGGTCCGGACCCTGTACGCCGGGGCCCCCTCGATGTCCAAAGGGGGCGGAGGGGTCTCTCCTATCTCATCTTCTTGGAGTGGGCCAGCTACCACCGGCCTGAGAAGAGACACATGGAACGAGGGGGTTAATATTTTTGTACTCAATAGGCAGTTGTAACCTGTAACACACCTCGTTCAATCTTCTCAGGACTTTGAAGGGCCCCACAAACCGCCGACCCAGCTTCCGGCAGGGCAGGCGGAGGGGCAGGTTTCGAGTCGAGAGCCAGACTCGATCTCCCGGTGCGTACACCGGTCCCTCACTGCGGTGGCGATCGGCGCTCGCCTTTTGTTGACGGATGGCACGCTGCAGATGGACATGGGCAGCGTCCCACGTCTCCTCCGAGCGCCGAATCCAATCGTCCACCGCAGGGGCCTCGATCTGGCTCTCGTGCCATGGGTGCCAGGACCGGCTGATAACCTAAAACACACTGGAAAGGTGTTAGATTGGTGGAGGAGTGGCGGAGAGAGTTCTGGGCCATCTCTGCCCAGGGGATGAACCTAGACCACTCCTCCGGCCGGTCCCGGCAATAGGACCTCAAAAACCTACCCACATCCTGGTTGACACGTTCAACCTGCCCATTGCTCTCTGGGTGGTACCCCCGAGGTAAGGCTTACCGAGACCCCCAAGCGTTCCATGAACGCCCCCCCAAACTCTGGAGGTGAACTGGGGACCTCGGTCAGACACAATATCCTCGGGGACCCCATAGTGCCGGAACACGTGGGTAAATAGGGCCTCAGCGGTCTGTAGGGCAGTAGGGAGACCCGGCATTGGGAGGAGACGACAGGCCTTGGAAAACCGATCCACAACGACCAAAATGGTGGTATTCCCCTGGGAGGGGGGTAGGTCGGTCACAAAATCCACCGATAGGTGGGACCATGGTCGTTGTGGAACGGGCAGGGGATGTAACTTACCCCTGGGCAAATGTCTAGGCGCCTTACACTGGGCGCACACCGAGCAGGAGGAGACATAAACCCTCACATCCCTAGCTAACGTTGGCCACCAATATTTCACGCTAAGGCAGTGCACTGTCCGGCCAATACCTGGATGTCCAGAGGAGGGTGATGTATGAGACCAATAAATCAGGCGATCACGAACCTCGAGCGGGACGTACGTCCGCCCCACAGGACACTCGGGGGGAGTAGGGTCGGTCCGCAGTGCCCGCTCGATTTCCGCATCGACCTCCCACACCACCGGTGCCACCAAACAAGACTCCGGCAGTATGGAAGTAGGCTCAATGGACCTCTCCTCTGTGTCATACAGCCGGGACAGGGCGTCTGCCTTACCGTTCTGGGACCCTGGGATGTATGTGATCTTAAAAACAAACCGGGTCAGGAACATGTTCCACCTAGCCTGACGAGGGTTCAATCTCCTAGCTGCCCTGATGTACTCCAGGTTACGCTGATCAGTCAGAATGAGGAAAGGGTGTTGAGCCCCCTCAAGCCAATGCCTCCACACCTTTAGGGCCTGGACTACAGCTAACAGCTCCCTGTCCCCAACGTCATAGTTTCGCTCCGCCGAGCTGAGCTTCTTGGAGTAGAACGCACAGGAGCGGAGCTTAGGTGGCGTGCCGGACCGTTGTGACAGGACTGCCCCAATGCCAGCCTCGGACGCGTCTACCTCTACTTGGAATGGTAAAGAGGGATCCGGATGCGCCAGCACCGGGGCCGAGGTGAACAGGTTCTTCAGTTTGGTAAATGCCCTGTCCGCCTCAGCTGACCACTGCAACCGAACCGGACCCCCCTTTAGCAAGGACGTAATGGGAGCTGCTACCTGTCCAAAGCCCCGGATAAACCTCCGGTAGTAATTAGCAAAACCCAAGAACTGCTGCACCTCTTTGACAGTAGTTGGAGTTTGCCAATTACGCACGGCCGACACACGGTCTACCTCTATCTCCACACCTAGACGCGGACAAACCGATAACCCCCAAAAACGAGACGGACTCCTGGAAGAACAGGCATTTCTCTGCCTTGACATACAAGTCATGCTCCAACAGTCTTCTCAACACTCGGCGCACCAGGGCTACATGCTCGGCTCGGGTGGAAGAGTACACTAGGATGTCGTCGATGTATACTACCACACCCTGCACATGCATGTCCCGGAAAATCTCGTCAACAAAGGATTGGAAAACTGAAGGAGCATTCATTAACCCGTATGGCATGACGAGATACTCGTAATGACCCGAGGTGGTGCTAAATGCGGTCTTCCATTCGTCCCCCTCCCTAATGCGTACCAGATTGTACGCGCTCCTGAGATCCAACTTTGTGAAGAACTGCGCTCCGCGTAATGATTCTGTCATAGTCGCAATCAGCGGAAGAGGGTAACTGTACTTAATTGTGATCTGATTGAGACTACGATAGTCAATACACGGGCGCAAACCCCCGTCCTTCTTCTTCACAAAGAAGAAACTCGAGGAAACCGGGGAAGTAGAGGACCATATGTATCCCTGTGCCAATGACTCGGCTATGTAAGTTTCCATAGCCGCTGTCTCCTCTTGAGACAGTGGATACACACGGCTCCGCGGAAGTGCCGCTCCTGTTTGGATATCTATCGCACAATCCCCCTGTCTATGAGGTGGTAGCCGTGTAGCCCTCGTCTTACTGAACACAAGTGCTAGATCCTCATACTCAGGGGGAATGTGCATTGCGGGCACTTGGTTCGGACTCTCTACCGAGGTCGCCCCTAAGGAAACACCTAGACATCTCCCTACACACTGGGCAGACCACTCCATAAGAGCCCTCTGTTGCCACGCAATGGTAGGATCATGGGTGCTTAACCAGGGAAGCCCCAGCACCACGGGATACGCAGGAGAGTCAATCAGATAAAACTGAATGGTCTCCTCATGACCCCCCTGCGTCGTCATCTTAAGTGGTGCTGTGACTTCTCTGATCAGCCCCGACCCCAACGGCCGGCTGTCTAGGGCGTGAACAGGAAAGGGGGCTTCTACCGGCCGAAGGGGAATTCCTAACTTATAACAAAAAGCTCGATCAACAAAATTCCCAGCTGCGCCTGAATCTACTAGCGCCTTATGCTGGGAATGAGGTGCCACCTGTGGAAATCTCACAGGTATACTCATGTGACCAACAGAGAGCTCTGGGTAAGTGGGGGCGCCTACTCACCTGAAATGACTCCCCAGTGCGTGACCTGTTGTCCCCTCTCCCAGGCGACCCTCCCCAGAACCTGGCCGCGGTGTGTCCTCCACGGCCACAGTTGGTGCAGGGGATGGCCCCCCTCGGGTTCTCTCTCCTCCTCTCTCTAGCGCCAGCACCCCCGAGCTCCATGGGAACCGGCTCGGAGGGTGCTGGAGGGTGGAATGGACGACCCCCACTCGGGACGTCCGCGGGTAGCCAGCAGGGTGTCTAGACGGATGGAGATGTCTACCAACTGATCGAAGGAAAGGTTGGTGTCCCTGCAGGCCAGCTCACGACGAACGTCCTCTCGTAGGCTACACCGGTATGGTTGATGAGGGCCCTCTCATTCCACCCCGCATCCGCCGCTAGAGTCCGGAACTCCAGGGCGAACTCCTGTGTGCTCCTCTTCCCCTGTCGGAGGTGGAACAGACGCTCCCCCGCCGCCTTCCCCTCAGGTGGGTGATCGAAGACAGCCCTGAAGCGACGGGAGAACTCCACGTAGGTGATGGTAGCGGCGTCTATTCCCCTCCATTCAGCGTTGGCCCACTCCAACGCCTTGCCGGATAGACAGGAGATGAGGGCGGAGACGCTCTCGTACCCCGAGGGCGCTGGGTGTATGGTAGCCAGGTAGAGTTCCACCTGCAGGAGGAACCCCTGACACCCGGCTGCAGAACCGTCATATGCCCTCGGGAGCGAGAGCCGTATGCCACTGGGTTCCGGTGCTGAGAGAGGAGGAACTGGCCGTTGGTGATGGGATGGTGTGAGAAGGCGTGGGCACCTCTCCAGTCACCAACCGGCGCAGAGTGTTGGACACCTCGTTCATGGCGGCCCCAAGTTGCCGGATCATGGTGTCTTGATCGCTGATCCGATCCTCCAGCGACTTGGGTGCCGCCACTGCTCCTGCTGACTCCATGATAAAGGTGTGTTGTTCTGTCAAGGGCTGAGGTGTATGGTGTGTGGAAGTCAGGCGCAGGACACCGAAGCTAGTCCAACAAAGTTTACTGAAGTAATCCAAATGGCAAAATACAGAGAACGGCCTCAACAAATAACAGAGGCGAGAAAATACGCAGCACAACGGACAGGCAAAAAACAACACACAATCTAGCCTAAGCAAACCAAGGAACTTATAGGACAAGCAATCAACACACAAATGGACACAGGTGTACAAGACAGACGAAAGCAATCACACCAAGAAACATAGAGTGGTGGCAGCTAGTACTCCGGGGACGGCGAACGCCGAAGCCTGCCCCGAACCAGGAGGAGGAGCAGTCTCGGTAAAATCCGTGACAAATAATTACAATTAGTATTAACACTGGAATGATAGATGTGCAAGAGATGATGTGCAAATAGAGATACTGGGGTGCAAATGAGCAAAATAAATAACAATATGGGGATGAGGTAGTTGAGTGGGCTAATTTCAGATGGGCTGTGTACAGGTGTCAGTGATCGGTAAGGTGCTCTGACAACTGATGCTTAAAGTTAGTGAGGGAGATAAGAGTCTCCAGCTTCAGAGATTTTTGCAGTTCGTTCCAGTCATTGGCAGCAGAGAACTGGAAGGAATGGTGGCCAAAGGAAGTGTTGGCTTTGGGGATGACCAGTGAGATATACAGTGAGGGAAAAAGTTGTGGAGTCCTATTGAGTCAGTTGATGAGGATGACTCCTATTGAGTCAGTTGATGAGGATGACTCCTATTGAGTGAGTGGTGTAACATCATCCTAGTGTTAGCGAGTCATGTTATGAAGCTATGCAGTGGTAACCAGAGGCAGGTAGCCCAGCAGCTAAGGAGTTGGACATCTAGCTGAAAGGTCACCTGTTTGAATCCCAGGCTGGGTAAATCGATCTGGTAACTGGAGGGCTGCTGGGTTCAGTTCAGCCCTTAACCCCACAACATGATCTCCATCCAGGGGCGCCGCACTGTGCTCATCTTAACTATATGTGTGCTAGGTGGGGGGGTTGAGAATGGAGCAGAAGAAACATTTTCATTGTTAGCTGAACATGGACAATACAGTTAAATTGTATTGTAACCATAACACGGTTCATTCCATTGTCTTAACTCACGCAGGCGTCAGGCCCTAATGTTCCCTCTAAACTGCGCGCATGCGCAAAATAAATGCCAGGCCGTGCAAGAGACGCAAGAGAGTGAACTTCACTGAGTTCGCCCCATTAGTTTGCACTATATAGAAAAAAATGTCTGTGATCGAATCAACATTATATCAGACCCTTTTCAATGCAACAACCCAAAAACAAATCTAACTTTGCAAGATTGAGTCTGATTTTGATGTATGCAGAGCAAGAGCGCAACGTAGTAGAATTCTATTGCCGGGGATAAGAGCGTCTGCTAAATGACTAAAATGTAAATATTGGCGGGGATAAGAGCCTCTGCTAAATGACTAAAATGTAAATATTGGCTGGGATAAGAGCCTCTGCTAAATGACTAAAATGTAAATATTGGCGGGGATAAGAGCGTCTGCTAAATGACTAAAATGTAAATATTGGCGGGGATAAGAGCCTCTGCTAAATGACTAAAATGTAAATATTGGCATGGATAAGAGCGTCTGCTAAATGACTAAAATGTAAATATTGGCGGGGATAAGAGCGTCTGCTAAATGACTAAAATGTAAATATTGGCGGGGTAGCCCACGAGCAGTCTTTCAATCATGCGCTTTTCAGATCAGTTCACATTTTTGATATTCTTTGCTAGTTAGTGAGTTATTAGCCCAATTATAGATAAGTATAAGTCAGCGATGGGGAGTTACTGCTTCCTACAAGAACACAAAACGTGTAGGCTACATTTCAAGCTGTCTTTGGAAAGCCAGTCAGGTAAAAAGCATATGTCTTAATTAAAGGGGCAGTGTTGTATTTTGAGACAGGTTTGAATATGCTAATAAGCAAATAGGCAGAGGGGTAGCCTATATTCTCTAATTCTCTGTATGATAATAATACATTTTATTTTGCAAAGTGGTTTCTTGCATCATACAACACAATACGATACAATTTACAGTCAGCTATTTGGTCCATAGTGTTACAGACCAAT
This sequence comes from Coregonus sp. 'balchen', assembly GCA_902810595.1. Taxonomy (NCBI): domain Eukaryota; kingdom Metazoa; phylum Chordata; class Actinopteri; order Salmoniformes; family Salmonidae; genus Coregonus; species Coregonus sp. 'balchen'. The sequence goes on from LR778269.1 coordinate 53,000,418, forward strand.
AAATAAATAAATCATTAATTAGTGTCAAGCCCTTCATAATGTGAAAACGTATTTAAAAGTCTCATGCAATGTAAGCCTTCATTGAACACCACATATAGGCCACAGTAGGCTATATTATAGATATCAAAAGCTTTTTCCATGTGAAAATGTTATGGGATTTGCTCCATTGGTTTTGTAGGCCTACATTATGCTCAAATAGCCACAATAGCCTACTGGAACGCGCACTGGAAGTTTCTCAGAATGTTCAAGTTTCCTAAAATTTGAGGGAACATTGGTCAGGCCTGCGGTCAAGGCTGTGACATGATTGGGTCTCACTGGTCATGAGTTAAGCTGTGTGTGTGACCTCCTGCCAGATGGCTTCTGTAGGCAGAGCAACACCATAAATTATTTATAAGCACCCCCCCTCAGTCTAATCTGTTTTCACCAGGCCAGTCGTCTCTAACTCTCCTCTTGACGCAGCAACAATGGCCGCTGAACTTTTGATCCAGTTAATAGTTAATGACAGATTTGATTACAGAGGTGGCCCGTTATGGGATGATCTCATTATCTGGTTGTGAGGGTGTCTGAAGAGAACCAAGTAGTACTCTGGGTATTTGATAGTACTCTGGGTATTACTGCTGTTGTTCCGCTGATACAACACAATACACTTACTACACCACCAATTATCTCTAGTTCACTATGAACAGGAACACCCTTCAGGTCCAGCTGCACTGGTGTTAGTTCACTATGAACAGGAACACCCTTCAGGTCCAGCTGCACTGGTGTTAGTTCACTATGAACAGGAACACCCTTCAGGTCCAGCTGTACTGGTGTTAGTTCACTATGAACAGGAACAGCCTTCAGGTCCAGCTGTACTGGTGTTAGTTCACTATGAACAGGAACACCCTTCAGGTCCAGCTGTACTGGTGTTAGTTCACTATGAACAGGAACACCCTTCAGGTCCAGCTGTACTGGTGTTAGTTCACTGTGAACAGGAACAGCCTTCAGGTCCAGCTGTACTGGTGTTAGTTCACTATGAACAGGAACACCATTCATGTTACATGCTGGTTGTAATACAGGCTGGTTGTGTTACAGGCTGGTTGTGTTACCGTCTGGTTGTATTACAGGCTGGTTGTGTTACAGGCTTGTTGTGTTAAAGGCTGGTTGTGTTAAAGGCTGGTTGTGTTACAGGCTGGTTGTGTTACCGGCTGGTTGTGTTACAGGCTGATTGTGTTACAGGCTGGTTGTGTTTCCGGCTGGTTGTGTACAGGCTGGTTGTGTTAAAGGCTGGTTGTTTTCAAGGCTGGTTGTGTTACAGGCTCGTTTTGTTAAAGGCTGGTTGTGTGAAAGGCTGGTTGTAGAGGCTGGTTATGTTACCGGCTGGTTGCGTTACCGGCTGGTTGTGTTACCGGCTGGTTGTGTTACCGGCTGGTTGTATTACAGGCTGGTTGTGTTAAAGGCTGGTTGTGTTACAGGCTGGTTGTGTTAAAGGCTGGTTGTGTTACAGGCTGGTTTTGTTAAAGGCTGGTTGTGTTAAAGGCTGGTTGTAGAGGCTGGTTAATGTTACCGGCTGGTTGTGTTACCGGCTGGTTGTGTTACCGGCTGGTTGTATTACAGGCTGGTTGTATTAAAGGCTGGTTGTGTTACAGGCTGGTTGTGTTAAAGGCTGGTTGTGTTAAAGTCTGGTTGTGTTACCGGCTGGTTGCGTTACCGGCTGGTTGTGTTACAGGGTGGTTGTGTTACAGGCTGGTTTGTTACCGGCTGGTTGTGTTACTGGCTGGTTGCGTTACAGGCTGGTTGTGTTACAGGCTGGATGTGTTACAGGCTGGTTGTGTTACCGGCTGGTTGTGTTAGAGGCTGGTTGTGTTACAGGCTGCTTGTGTTACCGGCTGGTTGTGTTAAAGGCTGGTTGTGTTACAGGCTGGTTGCGTTACCGGCTGGTTGTGTTAAAGTCTGGTTGTGTTACCGGCTGGTTGTGTTACCGGCTGGTTGTGTTAAAGGCTGGTTGTGTTACAGGCTGGTTGTGTTACCGGCTGGTTGCGTTACCGGCTGGTTGCGTTACAGGCTGGTTGCGTTACCGGCTGGTTGCGTTACCGGCTGGTTGCGTTACCGGCTGGTTGCGTTACAGGCTGGTTGTGTTACCGGCTGGTTGTGTTACAGGCTGGTTGTGTTACAGGCTGGTTGTGTTACAGGCTGGTTGTGTTACAGGCTGGTTGTGTTACAGGCTGGTTGTGTTACAGGCTGGTTGTGTTAAAGGCTGGTTGTGTTACTGGCTGGTTGTGTTACCGGCTGGTTTTGTTAAAGGCTGGTTGTGTTACAGGCTGGTTGTGTTAAAGGCTGGTTGTGTTACAGGCTGGTTGTGTTACCGGCTGGTTGCGTTACCGGCTGGTTGCGTTACAGGCTGGTTGCGTTACCGGCTGGTTGCGTTACCGGCTGGTTGCGTTACAGGCTGGTTGTGTTACCGGCTGGTTGTGTTACAGGCTGGGTGTGTTACAGGTTATAGTCTCCAGGAAAGCTTTGTCCGACACTCTGCTCTGGATTATTGAGAAGGGGAAAGAAAAGGAGCCTTGTTGTTGTGGATGCTGCCTAACAAAGCCTTTAGGAGCATGTATGGCCACACTGTCCAGGAGCAGTCTGGACACCCTAACCTAACCTAGCCTGTAGGAGCATGTATGGCCACACTGTCCAGGAGAGTGGAGGAGAGTGGAGGAGAGGAGCAGTCTGGCAGGCATGCAAATTTGACACCCATGATCTCTTTCTCACACACTCACCAAGTAATCAAAGACGCTACATAATCTGGGTAAAACAGCCTTGTCGTCCTGAATAGAGAAGTGATGCCTGTTAAGATGCACAGTGAAGGAACAGTGTAGGAACTTAGCGATAATGCACAACCATAAACAGTTAGTATCGTACAGTAAAGACAACAAGAATCAGTTAGCATCCTACCATAACGACAACAGGAAGCAGTTATTATCTAATAGTATAGACAACAAGAAGCAGTTATTATCTAATAGTAAAGACAACAAGAAGCAGTTAGTATCTAATAGTAAATACAACAAGAAGTAGTTGGTATTAAATAGTAAAGACAACAAGAAGAAGTTAGTATCTAATTGTAAAGACAATAAAAAGCAGTTACCATCTAATAGTAAAGACAACAAGAAGCAGTAAGTATCTTACGGTATAGACACAGAAAAGCAGTTAGTATCCAATAGTAAAGACAACAAGACGCAGTTAATATCTTACAGTAAAGACAACAAGAAGCAGTTAGTATCTAGTTATAAAGACAAAAAGTGGCAGTTAGTATCTTATAGTAAATACAACAAGAAACAGTTAGGATCTCACAGTAAAGACATCAAAAGCAGTTAGTATCTAATTATAAAGACAACAGGAAGCATTTAGTATCTAATAGTATAGAAAAAAATAAGCAGTTACTATCTAATACTAAAGGCAACAATAACCAAATAGTATCTAATGCTAAAGACAACAATAACCAAATAGTATATAATACTAAAGACAACAATAACCAAATAGTATCTAATATTAAAGACAACAATAACCAGTTAGTATATAATAGTGAAGGCAATTAGATGCAGTTGGTATCTAACAGTACAATAACAAAAAGTAGCAGTTAGTATCTTACAGTAAAGACAACAAGAAGGAGTTAGTATTTAACAGTAAAGACAACAAGAAGCAGTTTGTCTCTTACAGTAAAGACAACAAGAAGGAGTTAGTATCTTACAGTAAAGACAACAAGAAGGAGTTACTATCTTACAGTAAAGACAACAAGAAGCAGTTAGTATCTTACAGCAAAGACCACAAGAAGCAGTTAGTATCTTACAGTAAAGACAACAAGAAGGAGTTTACTATCTTACAGTAAAGACAACAAGAAGCAGTAAGTATCTTACAGCAAAGACAACAAGAAGCAGTTAGTATCTTACAGTAAAGACAACAAGAAGCAGTTAGTATTTTACAGTAAAGACAACAAGAAGCAGTTTGTCTCTTAAAGTAAAGACAACAAGAAGCAGTTGGTATCTAATGATAAAGACAACAAGAAGCAGTTTAGTATTTTACAATAAAGACAACAAGAAGGAGTTAGTATCTAATGGTAAAGACAACAAGAAGCAGTTACTATCTTACAGTAAAGACAACAAGAAGCAGTTAGTATCTTACAGTAAAGACAACAAGAAGCAGTTAGTGTTTAACAGTAAAGACAACAAGAAGCAGTTTGTCTCTTACAGTAAAGACAACAAGAAGCAGTTGGTATCTAATTGTAAAGACAACAAGAAGCAGTTAGTATTTTACAGTAAAGACAACAAGAAGCAGTTTGTCTCTTACAGTAAAGACAACAAGAAGCAGTTACTATCTTATAGTAAAGACAACTAGAAGCAGTTTGTCTCTTACAGTAAAGACAACAAGAAGCAGTTGGTATCTAATGGTAAAGACAACATGAAGCAGTTAGTATTTTACAGTAAAGACAACAAGAAGCAGTTTGTCTCTTACAGTAAAGACAATAAGAAGCAGTTGGTATCTAATGGTAAAGACAACAAGAAGCAGTTAGTATTTTACAGTAAAGACAACAAGAAGGAGTTAGTATCTAATGGTAAAGACAACAAGAAGCAGTTACTATCTTACAGTAAAGACAAGAAGCAGTTAGTATCTTACAGTAAAGACAACAAGAAGCAGTTATTATCTTACAGTAAAGACAACAAGAAGCAGTTAGTATTTTACAGTAAAGACAACAAGAAGCAGTTAGTATTTTACAGTAAAGACAACAATAATTAGTTAGTATCTAATGGTAAAGACAACAAGAAGCAGTTTGTCTCTTACAGTAAAGACAACAAGAAGCAGTTGGTATCTAATAGTAAAGACAACAAGAAGCAGTTAGTATTTAATATTAAAGACAATTGATCTTGTCCTGAAGACTGCTGAGTAATTATATTACAGTTTAACTGCCACCAGAGTTGGAGCAGAACCATTCCGGGAAAATAAGGAAGAAAATATAAATTTTTGCAATTTCCACAAATTAACAAAATATATTAAGTTCATTTTTCATTTTATCATATGTGCTGTACTGTACATGGCAAAATATAAGGATGGGGGAACAATTTGCTTTATTATGGAAAAGTAATGGAATAATTTAGATATCTCTTTGTAATCTCAATAAAACTAACCCAGTAAAATAAATTTTAAATTTTAAATGAATAAATACAATATCAGGAGTATATTTGGTGATGTGGTGAAATATGGCCAGATATGAATAACTCAAAGGCAGTGAACCTGGTCTTAAGAGCACACAATGCTACTCACCTTGTTTTGACAAATTACGAAGTCAAGAGGACAAGCATTAGATAGTCAGAAAAACAAAACAATTAGTTGTTTTAACCGACCAAATTTTGTAACCTGGCTGCCTTAGAATGTTAAGTTGTGTCAACATCTTATACAGTTGAAACTACTGTACTACTTTGACATTTACACATTTCTGAGCTGACTAAGTCTTTGTAAATTATATAATAGAGATATAATCTGTCTCTTGGTCATGTGTGAGCGTTTTAGCCAGTTTCAAAACTGGCAGTGCACTCAGTAATGTCAACCAAACAACAGACCATTACAACAACATTCTCAGTAACGGTTAAAGAAAGGTTTTACTTGTTGCTACTTTTTAATTGTGGATGTCTTTACTGTAAGATAGTAACTGCTTCCTGTTGTCTTTACTGTAAGATAGTAACTGCTTTTTGTTGTCTTTACTGTAAAATAGTAACTGCTTCCTGTTGTCTTTACTGTAAGATAGTAACTGCTTCTTGTTGTCTTTACTGTAAGATAGTAACTGCTTCCTGTTGTCTTTACTGTAAGATACTAACTGCTTCTTGTTGTCTTTACTGTAAGATATTAAATGCTTCTTGTTGTCTCTACTGTAAGATACTAAATGCTTCTTGTTGTCTTTACTGTAAGATAGTAACTGCTTCCTGTTGTCTTTACTGTAAGATAGTAACTACTTCTTGTTGTCTTTACTGTAAGATAGTAACTGCTTCCTGTTGTCTTTACTGTAAGATAGTAACTGCTTTTTGTTGTCTTTACTGTAAGATACTAAATGCTTCTTGCTGTCTTTACTGTAAGATAGTAACTGCTTCTTGTTGTCTTTACTGTAAGATACTAAATGCTTCCTGTTGTCTTTACTGTAAGATAGTAACTGCTTCCTGTTGTCTTTACTTTAAGATACTAACTGCTTCTTGTTGTCTTTACTGTAAGATACTAAATGTTTCTTGTTGTCTTTTCTGTAAGATAGTAACTGCTTCTTGTTGTCTTTACTGTAAGATAGTAACTGCTTCTTGTTGTCTTTACTGTAAGATACTAAATGCTTCTTGTTGTCTTTACTGTAAGATTGTAACTGCTTCTTGTTGTCTTTACGTAAGATACTAACTGCTTCCTGTTGTCTTTACTGTAAGATAGTAACTGCTTCCTGTTGTCTTTACTGTAAGATAGTAACTGCTTCTTGTTGTCTTTACTGTAAGATAGTAACTGCTTCCTGTTGTCTTTACTGTAAGATACTAACAGACAGTGTCACCAGCAAAGCACCCCCACACCATAGCACCTCCTCCTCCAAGCTTTACGGTGGGAACTACACATGTGGATATCAACCGTCCACCCACACCGCGTCTCACAAAGCCACGTCGGCTGGAACCAAAAATCTCAAATTTGGACTCCAGACCAAAGGACACCTGTCTAATGTCCATTGCTCGTGTTTCTTGGCCCAAGCAGGTCTCCCCTTCTTATTGGTGTCCTTTAGTAGTGGTTTCTTTGCAGCAATCTGACCATGAAGGCCTGATTCACACAGTCCCCTCTGAACAGTTGATGTTGAGATGTGTCTGTGACTTGAACTCTGTGAAGCATTTATTTGGGATGCAATTTCTTAGGCTGGTAAATCTAATGAACTTATCCTCATGAGAGCCAGTTTCATCATAGCGTTTGATGGTTTTTGCGACTGCACTTGAGGAAACTTTCAACGTTCTTGAAATTTTCCGGATTGACTGACCTTCATGCCTTAAAGTAATGATGGACTGTCATTTTCTCTTTGCTTATTTGAGCTGTTCTTGCCATAATATGGACTTGATCTTTTACCAATAGGGCTATCTTCTGTGTACCCCCCCCCTACCCTTGTCACAACACAAACTGATTGGCTCAAACGCATTAAGAAGGAAAGAAATTCCACAAATTAACTTTTAACAAGGGACATCTGTTAATTGAAATGCACTTTTTAGGTTAGTACATGAATCCATATGTGTTATTTCATAGTTTTGATGTCTTCACTATTATTCTACAATGTAAAACATTGTAAAAATAAAGAAAAACCCTTGAATGAGTATGTGTGTCCATACTTTTGGCTGGTAGTTTATATCCTTGGAATGTTCTAACATTCACTAAAATGTTGTGCACAACATCTGTAACAACCACCACAGAACATTCCCCAAACGTTCTCATTAGTTTTCCAGGAACAGAACAGACTAAATTTGTTCTGGAAACGTTTCTTGCATCAGGGCAAATGTTTTTATACAAACAATGTATAATCATCAGCACAACTGGACAGTTTTTGTGTTATGAGAACATATGCCACATCCCAATGTATGTTCTGGGATCTTCAACCGAACCAATTTTGGTTTGCTGGGGATTGATGTGTTGTTTTCCTGACTGGACAAAAGGTGAGTGTTATTGTTCCAGTGTGTGGGCTCCTGTAATCACTGTGTCCAGGACTATCTATCTCTGACCCAGCATGTCCAGGCAGCTCTGAGAGGGAACCATCCTTCCTGGGGATGGATGTCCTGTGAGAGTCCGCAGAAACACACACTCTGCCAAAAAATGTAATAATACACACTGACACACAGCCAAAACTCCAGGACACACCACATCACACTTACACTGACACTTACACTTACACGTACACTTAAAACCACACACACACACCACACACACACACACTGTCACTTCTTTTTCAAGGCTGAAGAAAAGACCTCCATACACAAAGTGCCAAGCCGTATATCGCTGAGCCACAAAATTGATAGAAACAACATTAAAGTTCTCAAAATGGGGAGAGATGATAAATGATGTAGTATTTTAGGGAGATCTTTGTGAGTCATTCTGCTGGACCCATGATAAACCAGACGGGAGATAAAAGAGGACTGGACAAACAGCGCTTTCCCGAGGAAATTAAACGGCCTCTAAAATAACCATGGTGTCAACTAACACTGCAAATTCCACTGGTGTTATAACCAGAGCAGCCAGCCACTCATTAAACCCAACAAGCAGGAACAAAAATCAAGACCTGGAAAACAAGTGAAAAAAGTTTTTTTCCCTGCTGCCTGTCTGTGATAAGGGGCAGCAACCTGACCGCTGGCTGGCTGGCTTGGTATACCATATGTTACTGGACGCCTCAGACCCTTCAACAGCAAAAGAGACAACACCACTGCATTATTGAACAGTGATTAGCAAATGCAATAGAAATGTTGACTTGATGTTGGGTGGAGGGGGGTGTCTGGTGTTTGTCAGTGGTGTGTTTGTGTGTGGTGTGTTTGGGGAGTCAGTGGGACAGTGACAGGAGGGGATTTCATTATTATGGGGGCAAACGCTGGTTACAAAAAAGGGGGGTGAGGGGAAGGAAAGGAAAGGAAAGGGGGAAGGAAGGGAAGGAAGGACGGAAGGAAGGAAGGACGGAAGGAAGAAGGAAGGAAGGAGGAAAGGGAAAGGAAAGGGAAGGAAGGAAGGAAGGAAGGGAAGGAAGAAGGAGGAAGGAAGGAGGAAGGAAGGAAGGAAGGAAGGAAGGAAGGAAGGAGGAGGGGAAGGAAGGAAGGAGGAAGAAAAGGGGGAAGGAGGGGGGGGGGAAATTACTGGATTTTTTATTAACTGGAAACACAGGAGGAGGTGTTTCGTGACAGACCGAACCAAACCTACCAGGACCTTTCTGTCTGTAGCTTAACATCTCAGACCTACTGTTTTGGGCCCATAAAGAACACACATTATGTAAGCCTACAGACTACAAAGCAAGTTTTTGTTATCTAAAGACTTACAACAGTGCTGTCAGCCCACCGCTGACCACAGACACACTGACAGTCGACCAATCAGAGACCTTCACCGGTGGTGAGTTCTTGTGTTTGTACCAACCCTCCTAACCGGTATTCATGACTGGCCTTTTCTATCAGGGGGAAACAGCCATATGGGTTGTGAGCCTTTTAGAAGATGTATTGACTTTAATACATTTGATCAATTGCATTCAGTCTTAATTGAATATATGTAGTGGGAAGGCTTGACATATGTTTCAATTATCTGCAAGTATACATTATTCTCCAGGCAGCATAAAACGTTTAAAGACTTATAAATAACATTGCTACCACATTTCAGCAACCAGTACCCCTGCTCAAACCTGCTGTTAGGAGGGGGGGTGTTACAAAGGTAAACAGAGGGAGAGGAGAAGAGAGGAGCGACAGGAGAAGAGAGAGGAGAGGAGAGGAGAGGAGAGGAGAGGAGAGGAGAGGAGAGGGAGGAGAGGAGAGGAGAGGAGAGGAGAAGGAGAGGAGAGGAGAGGAGAGGAGAGGAGGTGGGATTTTGAAGTAAGGGAAGTACTTTTGAGACCCAGCACACCGCCATATGAAGGGTAATGGTAAAGGTGGTAAATCTTGTAAGCTATAAACCAATCAACCCAACACTGACCCAAAC
>LR778269.1:53010198-53060747 GCA_902810595.1 Coregonus sp. 'balchen'
ATTCCAGTTTGAGGTTCCCCAACACGCACGAATATAGTTAAAACCTTTTCCCCACGACTCACAGATTTAGTTCCAGCCTGTTCCCCAACACTCACAGATATAGTTCCAGCCTGTTCCCCAACACTCACAGATATAGTTCCAGCCTGTTCCCCACAGCTCATAGATATAGATCCATTATGTTCCCCATCACTCACAAATATAGTTCCAGCCTGTTTCCCACTACTCACAGAAAAAGATCCAGCCTGTTCCCCACCACTCATAGATATAGTTCCAGCCTATTCCCCATCCCTCACAGATATAGTTCCAGCCTATTCCCCACCACTCATAGATATAGTTCCAGCCTGTTCCCCAACACTCACAGATATAGTTCCAGCCTGTTTCTATAGGATTGAGGTCAGGGCTTTGTGATGGCCACTCCAATACCTTGACTTTGTTGTCCTTAAGCCATTTTTCCACAACTTTGGAAGTATGCTTGGGGCCATAGTCCATTTGGAAGTCCCATTTGCGATCAAGCTTTAACTTCCTGACTGATGTCTTGAGATGTTGCTTCAATATATCCACATAATTTTCCTTCCTCATGATGCCATCTATTTTGTGAAGTGCACCAGCAGGAAAGAACCCCCACAGCATGATGCTGCCACCACGTGCTTCACGGTTGGGATGGTGTTCTTCGACTTGCAAGCGATCCCCTTTTTTCTCCAAACATAACTATGGTCATTATGGCCAAACAGTTCTATTTTTGTTTCATCAGACCAGAGGACATTTCTCCAAAAAGTACGATCTTTGTCCGCATGTGCAGTTGCAAACCGTAGTCTGGCTTTTTTATGGCGGTTTTGGAGCAGTGGCTTCTTCCTTGCCTTTCAGGTTATGTCGATATAGGACTCGTTTTACTGTGGATATAGATACTTTTGTACCTGTTTCCTCCAGCATCTTCACAAGGTCCTTTGCTGTTGTTCTGGGATTGATTTGCACTTTTCACACCAAAGTACGTTAATCTCTAAGAGACAGAATGCGTCTCCTTCCTGAGCGGTATGACGGCTGCATGGTCCCATGGTATTTATACTTGCATACTATTGTTTGTACAGATGAACGTGGTACCTTCAGGTGTTTGGAAATTGCTCCCAAGGATTAACCAGACTTGTGGAGGTCTACAAATTGTTTTTCTGAGGTCTTGGCTGATTTATTTTGATTTTCCCATGATGTCAAGCAAAGATGCACTGAGTTTTAAGGTAGGCCTTGAAATACATCCCCAGGCACACCACCAATTGACTCAAATGATGTCAATTAGCCTATCAGAAGCTTCTAAAGCCATGACATCATTTTCTGGATTTTCCCGAGCTGTTTAAAGGCACATTCAACTTAGTGTATGTAAACTTCTGACCCACTGGAATTGTGATACAGTGAATTATAAGTGAAATAATTATTATTATTTTATTTATTTTTTTATTAAAAAAGTGAAATTATCTGTCTGTAAACAATTGTTGGAAAAAATACATGTGTCATGCCAAAACTATAGTTTGTTAACAAGAAATTTGTGGAGTGGTTGAAAAACGAGTTTTAATGACTCCAACCTAAGTGTATGTAAACTTCCAACTTCAACTGTAGATAGTTCCAGCATATTTCAGCCTCTCACATATATAGTTCCAGCCTGTCCCCCCCAACTCAAAGTTCCAGCCTGTTCCCCATTACATTACAGTTTAGTCATTTAGCAGACGCTCTTATCCAGAGCGACTTACAGTTACTGCATACATCATTTTTTCATACTGCCCCCCCGTGGGAATCAAACCCACAACCATACTTACCAACTGAGCTACATCCCTGCCGGCCATTCCCTCCCCTACCCTGGACGACACTGGGCCAATTGTGCGCCGCCCCATGGGTCTCCCGGTCGGCTACGACAGAGCCTGGATTCGAACCAGGATCTCCAGTGGCACAGCTAGCACTGCGATGCAGTGCCTTAGACCACTGCGCCACTCGGGAGACGTATCAATCACAGATATAGTTCCAGCCTGTTCCCCAACACTCACAGATATAGTTCCAGACTGTTCCCCATCACTCACAAATATAGTTCCAGCCTGTTCCCCACCACTCACAGAAAATATCCAGCCTGTTCCCCATCCCTCACAGATATAGTTCCAGCCTGTTCCCCACCACTCACAGATATAGTTCCAGCCTGTTCCCCATCACTCACAGATATAGTTCCAGCCTGTTCCCCACCACTCACAGATATAGTTCCAGCCTGTTCCCCACCACTCACAGATATAGTTCCAGCCTGTTCCCCACCACTCACATATATAGTTCCAGCCTGTTCCCCACCACATTCAAACAACTAACTCAGAAAGATGATATATATATATATATATATATATATATATATATATATATATATATATATATATATATATATATATATATATATATATATATATATATATATCAGCTTGTCAGATCTTCTCCTGTTAGCACCGGGTCACCCAGCTAAACAAAACAATTGTCTCTCCCATTGGTTAATTGGGCCGGCTCCTCTAACGCGGCACAGCAAAGTGCTTGATTAGGCATAAAATGATGATTAATTAATTTACTGCTCTGTTGATCATCAAACTGAGAGGTTTATGGAGCTCACAGCGGTCAGCGCTTTCCGCTCAATGAGCAGCAGCAGGAATACTGCAGGCAGAGCCAGACTGTCCAACAAGATATAACAGAGTATGTTACAGCCCAACACTATTCAATGAACAGCAGCAGGAATACTGCAGGCAGACATATAGGAAAATGCTATGTCCCTCAATCAGTCTGCTTGCACTGTTTCTCTATCAGTCTGGCTGCTCTGTTCCTCTATCAGTCTGCCTGCTCTGTTCCTCTATCAGTCTTCCTGCTCTGTCCATCTATCAGTCTGCCTGCTCTGTCCCTCTATCAGTCTGCCTGCTCTGTCCCTCTATCAGTCTGCCTGCTCTGTCCCTCTATCAGTCTGCCTGCTCTGTCCCTCTATCAGTCTGGCTGCTCTGTCCCTCTATCAGTCTGCCTGCTCTGTCCCTCTATCAGTCTGGCTGCTCTGTCCCTCTATCAGTCTGCCTGCTCTGTCCCTCTATCAGTCTGGCTGCTCTGTCCCTCTATCAGTCTGCCTGCTCTGTCCCTCTATCAGTCTGCCTGCTCTGTCCCTCTATCAGTCTGCCTAATCTGTCCCTCTATCAGTCTGCCTGCTCTGTCCCTCTATCAGTCTGCCTGCTCTGTCCCTCTATCAGTCTGCCTGCTCTGTCCCTCTATCAGTCTGCCTGCTCTGTCCCTCTATCAGTCTGCCTGCTATGCTCCTCTATCAGTCTGCCTGCTCTGTCCCTCTATCAGTCTGCCTGCTCTGTTTCTCTATCAGTCTGCCTGCTCTGTTCCTCTATCAGTCTACCTGCTCTGTCCCTCTATCAGTCTGCCTGCTCTGTTCCTCTATCAGTCTGCCTGCTCTGTCCCTCTATCAGTCTGCCTGCTCTGTCCCTCTATCAGTCTGCCTGCTCTGTCCCTCTATCAGTCTGCCTGCTCTGTCCCTCTATCAGTCTGCCTGCTCTGCTCCTCTATCAGTCTGCCTGCTCTGTCCCTCTATCAGTCTGGCTGCTCTGTCCCTCTATCAGTCTGCCTGCTCTGTTTCTCTATCAGTCTGCCTGCTCTGTCCCTCTATCAGTCTGGCTGCTCTGTCCCTCTATCAGTCTGGCTGCTCTGTTCCTCTATCAGTCTTCCTGCTCTGCTCCTCTATCAGTCTGCCTGCTCTGTCCCTCTATCAGTCTGCTTGCACTGTTTCTCTATCAGTCTGGCTGCTCTGTCCCTCTATCAGTCTGCCTGCTCTGTCCCTCTATCAGTCTGCCTGCTCTGTCCCTCTATCAGTCTGCCTGCTCTGTCCCTCTATCAGTCTGCCTGCTCTGTCCCTCTATCAGTCTGCCTGCTCTGTCCCTCTATCAGTCTGCCTGCTCTGTCCCTCTATCAGTCTGCCTGCTCTGTCCCTCTATCAGTCTGCCTGCTCTGTCCCTCTATCAGTCTGCCTGCTCTGTCCCTCTATCAGTCTGCCTGCTCTGCTCCTCTATCAGTCTGCCTGCTCTGTCCCTCTATCAGTCTGCCTGCTCTGTTTCTCTATCAGTCTGCCTGCTCTGTTCCTCTATCAGTCTACCTGCTCTGTCCCTCTATCAGTCTGCCTGCTCTGTTCCTCTATCAGTCTGCCTGCTCTGTCCCTCTATCAGTCTGCCTGCTCTGGCCCTCTATCAGTCTGCCTGCTCTGTCCCTCTATCAGTCTGCCTGCTCTGTCCCTCTATCAGTCTGCCTGCTCTGCTCCTCTATCAGTCTGCCTGCTCTGTCCCTCTATCAGTCTGGCTGCTCTGTCCCTCTATCAGTCTGCCTGCTCTGTTTCTCTATCAGTCTGCCTGCTCTGTCCCTCTATCAGTCTGGCTGCTCTGTCCCTCTATCAGTCTGGCTGCTCTGTTCCTCTATCAGTCTTCCTGCTCTGCTCCTCTATCAGTCTTCCTGCTCTGTTCCTCTATCAGTCTGCCTGCTCTGTTCCTCTATCAGTCTGGCTGCTCTGTCCCTCTATCAGTCTGCCTGGTCTGTTTCTCTATCAGTCTGCCTGCTCTGTCCCTCTATCAGTCTGGCTGCTCTGTCCCTCTATCAGTCTGCCTGCTCTGTCCCTCTATCAGTCTGCCTTCTCTGCTCCTCTATCAGTCTGCCTGCTCTGTTCCTCTATCAGTCTGCCTGCTCTGTCCCTCTATCAGTCTGCCTTCTCTGTTCCTCTATCAGTCTGCCTGCTCTGTCCCTCTATCAGTCTGCCTGCTCTGTCCCTCTATCAGTCTGCCTGCTCTGTCCCTCTACCAGTCTGCCTGCTCTGTCCCTCTATCAGTCTTCCTGCTCTGTTCCTCTATCAGTCTGCCTGCTCTGTTTCTCTATCAGTCTGCCTGCTCTGTCCCTCTATCAGTCTGCCTGCTCTGTCCCTCTATCAGTCTGCCTGCTCTGTTCCTCTATCAGTCTGGCTGCTCTGTTCCTCTATCAGTCTGCCTGCTCTGTCCCTCTATCAGTCTGCCTGCTCTGTCCCTCTATCAGTCTGGCTGCTCTGTTCCTCTATCAGTCTGCCTGCTCTGTCCTCTATCAGTCTACCTGCTCTGTTTCTCTATCAGTCTGGCTGCTCTGTTCCTCTATCAGTCAGGCTGCTCTGTTCCTCTATCAGTCTGCCTGCTCTGTCCATCTATCAGTCTAACTGCTCTGTCCCTCTATCAGTCTACCTGCTCTGTTTCTCTATCAGTCTGGCTGCTCTGTTCCTCTATCAGTCTGCCTGCTCTGTCCCTCTATCAGTCTGCCTGCTCTGTCCCTCTATCAGTCTGCCTGCTCTGTTTCTCTATCAGTCTGCCTGCTCTGTCCCTCTATCAGTCTGCCTGCTCTGTCCCTCTATCAGTCTGCCTGCTCTGTCCCTCTATCAGTCTGGCTGCTCTGTTCCTCTATCAGTCTGCCTGCTCTGTCCTCTATCAGTCTACCTGCTCTGTTTCTCTATCAGTCTGGCTGCTCTGTTCCTCCATCAGTCTGGCTGCTCTGTTCCTCTATCAGTCTGCCTGCTCTGTCCCTCTATCAGTCTAACTGCTCTGTCCCTCTATCAGTCTGCCTGCTCTGTCCCTCTATCAGTCTGCCTTCTCTGCTCCTCTATCAGTCTGCCTGCTCTGTTCCTCTATCAGTCTGCCTGCTCTGTCCCTCTATCAGTCTGCCTTCTCTGTTCCTCTATCAGTCTGCCTGCTCTGTCCCTCTATCAGTCTGCCTGCTCTGTCCCTCTATCAGTCTGCCTGCTCTGTCCCTCTACCAGTCTGCCTGCTCTGTCCCTCTATCAGTCTTCCTGCTCTGTTCCTCTATCAGTCTGCCTGCTCTGTTTCTCTATCAGTCTGCCTGCTCTGTCCCTCTATCAGTCTGCCTGCTCTGTCCCTCTATCAGTCTGCCTGCTCTGTCCCTCTATCAGTCTGGCTGCTCTGTTCCTCTATCAGTCTGCCTGCTCTGTCCCTCTATCAGTCTGCCTGCTCTGTCCCTCTATCAGTCTGGCTGCTCTATTCCTCTATCAGTCTGCCTGCTCTGTCCTCTATCAGTCTACCTGCTCTGTTTCTCTATCAGTCTGGCTGCTCTGTTCCTCTATCAGTCAGGCTGCTCTGTTCCTCTATCAGTCTGCCTGCTCTGTCCCTCTATCAGTCTAACTGCTCTGTCCCTCTATCAGTCTACCTGCTCTGTTTCTCTATCAGTCTGGCTGCTCTGTTCCTCTATCAGTCTGCCTGCTCTGTCCCTCTATCAGTCTGCCTGCTCTGTCCCTCTATCAGTCTGCCTGCTCTGTTTCTCTATCAGTCTGCCTGCTCTGTCCCTCTATCAGTCTGCCTGCTCTGTCCCTCTATCAGTCTGCCTGCTCTGTCCCTCTATCAGTCTGGCTGCTCTGTTCCTCTATCAGTCTGCCTGCTCTGTCCTCTATCAGTCTACCTGCTCTGTTTCTCTATCAGTCTGGCTGCTCTGTTCCTCCATCAGTCTGGCTGCTCTGTTCCTCTATCAGTCTGCCTGCTCTGTCCCTCTATCAGTCTAACTGCTCTGTCCCTCTATCAGTCTGCCTGCTCTGTTTCTCTATCAGTCTGCCTGCTCTGTCCCTCTATCAGTCTGCCTGCTCTGTCCTCTATCAGTCTACCTGCTCTGTTTCTCTATCAGTCTGGCTGCTCTGTTCCTCTATCAGTCTGGCTGCTCTGTTCCTCTATCAGTCTGCCTGCTCTGTCCATCTATCAGTCTAACTGCTCTGTCCCTCTATCAGTCTGCCTGCTCTGTTTCTCTATCAGTCTGCCTGCTCTGTTCCTCTATCAGTCTGCCTGCTCTGTTCCTCTATCAGTCTGCCTGCTCTGTTCCTCTATCAGTCTGCCTGCTCTGTTCCTCTATCAGTCTGCCTGCTCTGTTCCTCTATCAGTCTGCCTGCTCTGTCCCTCTATCAGTCTGCCTGCTCTGTCCCTCTATCAGTCTGCCTGCTCTGTTCCTCTATCAGTCTGCCTGCTCTGTTCCTCTATCAGTCTGCCTGCTCTGTTCCTCTATCAGTCTGCCTGCTCTGTCCCTCTATCAGTCTGCCTGCTCTGTCCCTCTATCAGTCTGCCTGCTCTGTCCCTCTATCAGTCTGCCTGCTCTGTCCCTCTATCAGTCTGCCTGCTCTGCTCCTATATCAGTCTGCCTGCTCTGTCCCTCTACCAGTCTGCCTGCTCTGTCCCTCTATCAGTCTGCCTGCTCTGTCCCTCTATCAGTCTGCCTGCTCTGTCCCTCTATCAGTCTGCCTGCTCTGCTCCTATATCAGTCTGCCTGCTCTGTCCCTCTATCAGTCTGCCTGCTCTGTTCCTCTATCAGTCTGCCTGCTCTGTTCCTCTTAGTCTGGGCCAGTAAGCAGAGTCTACAGTGTGGATCAGAGTACTATTACTATAGACACCACTAAAGACATAGGTTTCTTCTGTTTGCTGTGAAATAGCCTTGCCTCTGTGTTACACAACAAGGAAACAAGGAAACAACAAACAAGGATTTGATGCCAGGTCCAAACCACTCAGGTGACATCTTTAATGTAGTTACTACAATATGATACATTCAATTCTTCAGAAAACAGCATCCTGATTGAGATGCCTGGTCTGAAACAGGCTCAGAAAACAGCATCCTGATTGAGATGCCTGGTCTGAAACAGGCTCAGAAAACAGCATCCTGATTGAGATGCCTGGTCTGAAACAGGCTCAGAAAACAGCATCCTGATTGAGATGCCTGGTCTGAAACAGGCTCAGAAAACAGCATCCTGATTGAGATGCCTGGTCTGAAACAGGCTCAGAAAACAGCATCCTGATTGAGATGCCTGGTCTGAAACAGGCTCAGAAAACAGCATCCTGATTGAGATGCCTGGTCTGAAACAGGCTCAGAAAACAGCATCCTGATTGAGATGCCTGGTCTGAAACAGGCTCAGAAAACAGCATCCTGATTGAGATGCCTGGTCTGAAACAGGCTCAGAAAACAGCATCCTGATTGAGATGCCTGGTCTGAAACAGGCTGTCTTCATTCCTTCCAGTTAGTTTCTAGTCTGTCATGTTGATGAATTATCTGATGTACCTGCAGCAATCTGCAGAATAACCTTTTCTCCCCGTCCTCACCTCACAGATACAAACAGCATTGAGAACAGAACAGCCAAGCCATATATTGTAAGTGCCGTCGTTATGAGAGCATTTATGGTAACAATGATCTCTTCATTCACATCAAAGGCTTGGCATCAGGATGACCTACCATACATATCATTGTGTATACTGCACAATGCGTTTCCTCAGCTTTGATCACGTGTCTTATGTTTACTGTAATGTATGCCCTTTACAATTACACGTTGAATTGGATCAATGTACGTTAGCGTCTTATAATTCAGGTTTTGTAAATTTGCTTACCAATAAAGCAACATTGCCATTGTAATGTTGTTAGTTAACATCAATCCATTCCACCCCCACATTATTGAAGTTGCTCTGTGTTATAAGACTTCTCTATATCGCTATTGTGTTCTCAACTGAAGAAGGAATACAGGCAACACAACATCTACCTTGGATTCAATTCTTCAAATCCGTCTATTATTACAGGCTGCCGTCAGAGCTAGGAGAGGCTTTTCAGAGATAGAGAGAGTTAGTGAGGGGAGGGAGTATTCTGCAGGATGTGAGACGACAGGGCTTCAGGCTACAGCAGGTACCTGGAGATCCCTCTAAACAAACACATTATAATTTGAAACTCTCCATTTACACACCAGCAAATAGCAAGCTCCTGTTCTCAGGGGCAACTGACTATTGATTTTCCTCCCGGAGACGTCAGGTGCGATCCAGAGTAACAGTACCTGTCTTCAGGAGACGTCAGGTGAGATCCAGAATAACAGTACCTGTCTTCAGGAGACGTCAGGTGAGATCCAGAGTAACAGTACCTGTCTTCAGGAGACGTCAGGTGAGATCCAGAGTAACAGTACCTGTCTTCAGGAGACGTCAGGTGAGATCCAGAGTAACAGTACCTGTCTTCAGGAGACGTCAGGTGAGATCCAGCATAACAGGACCTGTCTTCAGGAGACGTCAGGTGAGATCCAGAGTAACAGTACCTGTCTTCAGGAGACGTCAGGTGAGATCCAGAGTAACAGTACCTGTTTTCAGAGACGTCAGGTGAGATCCAGAGTAACAGTACCTGTTTTCAGAGACGTCAGGTGAGATCCAGAGTAACAGTACCTTGCTTCAGGAGACATCAGGTGAGATCCAGAGTAACAGTACCTGTCTTCAGGAGACGTCAGGTGAGATCCAGAGTAACAGTACCTGTCTTCAGGAGACGTCAGGTGAGATCCAGTTAACAGTACCTGTCTTCAGGAGACGTCAGGTGAGATCCAGAGTAACAGTACCTGTCTTCAGGAGACGTCAGGTGAGATCCAGAGTAACAGTACCTGTCTTCAGGAGACGTCAGGTGAGAGCCAGAGTAACAGTACCTGTCTTCAGGAGACGTCAGGTGAGATCCAGAGTAACAGTACCTGTCTTCAGGAGACGTCAGGTGAGAGCCAGAGTAACAGTACCTGTCTTCAGGAGACGTCAGGTGAGATCCAGTTAACAGTACCTGTCTTCAGGAGACGTCAGGTGAGATCCAGAGTAACAGTACCTGTCTTCAGGAGACGTCAGGTGAGATCCAGTTAACAGTACCTGTCTTCAGGAGACGTCAGGTGAGATCCAGAGTAACAGTACCTGTCTTCAGGAGACGTCAGGTGAGATCCAGTTAACAGTACCTGTCTTCAGGAGACATCAGGTGAGATCCAGTTAACAGTACCTGTCTTCAGGAGACGTCAGGTGAGATCCAGAGTAACAGTACATGTCTTCAGGAGACGTCAGGTGAGATCCAGTTAACAGTACCTGTCTTCAGGAGACGTCAGGTGAGATCCAGAGTAACAGTACCTGTCTTCAGGAGACGTCAGGTGAGATCCAGAGTAACAGTACCTGTTTTCAGAGACGTCAGGTGAGATCCAGAGTAACAGTACCTGTTTTCAGAGATGTCAGGTGAGATCCAGAGTAACAGTACCTTGCTTCAGGAGACGTCAGGTGAGATCCAGTTAACAGTACCTGTCTTCAGGAGACGTCAGGTGAGATCCAGAGTAACAGTACCTGTCTTCAGGAGACGTCAGGTGAGATCCAGAGTAACAGTACCTGTCTTCAGGAGACGTCAGGTGAGATCCAGAGTAACAGTACCTGTCTTTAGGAGACATCAGGTGAGATCCAGAGTAACAGTACCTGTCTTCAGGAGACGTCAGGTGAGATCCAGAGTAACAGTACCTGTCTTCAGGAGACGTCAGGTGAGATCCAGAGTAACAGTACCTGTCTTCAGGGGGACAGAACAGAGCTAGGGGGAATGTACTCTACCTGACGTTACATTGTCTAAACTTCACTGTGAAGATTTCTTTAAATCTTGGACTTTGGTGCTACTGCCAAAAAGCAGATCAAGATTTCTGATCTTAGTGTGATCACGTATAGGAGGTGGAGACAGTTTTCAAATATGGTTCATCATTACCTTACTCTCTGTATAAGTTTGTACACTAACTATGCCATGATATTACAGGAAACTATGTGTCTGTTCAGCTCTCTGATAGGGTGTTGGTAAAGGCTGTATAATATAGGACAAAATTATATCCAAACATATAGATATTACTAACCTATGATCCAGAGTCTTTATGTCTTCTAAAACAGCTGATTGACAGAATGTGAACAGTCTCAGTCTAAGTGCTTTAGTTCAAAATGATAAAGGGGTGGAGGGCAACGCTGAGGTGCTCATAAAGAAGAAAAACAATATAGGTTTCGCCGCCGGCCCTACGGCCTCTTCCAGCCTCTCCGTGGTTTTTAGAGGGCTGTAATTGCTTTAGGACTTTGAATCCACTTTTGAATTCAAATCATCAGATGAATAATTGGATTCCCAGCAAACATGCTGAGCGGTGTTGCTCTCACTGTCCTGCCTTGTCCTCGGGGCTACACACAGAGGAACAACAAACTGAGCCCAAGTACCCTATTCCCTATATAGTTCACTACTTTAGACCAGAGAATGGCACCCTATTCCCTATATAGTTCACTACTTTTGCCCTGGGCCCTAGTGCTCTATATTGAGAATAGGGTGCCATTTGGGATGCACCCTGAGCTCTGTAGCAGGCCGTACCTACTGTAGCACAGGGGGAGGGGGAGCATTAAGGTGGTCATCCATTTAGATGAAATAACTCAAAACCTCTCTGCTGGATTAGGGGCAACATCATCATCATCATCATCATCATCATCATCTTTAGACTGTTTTGATAAAGAGGAAACTACTAGACCTTTCTCTACGCTAGACTGCAACGTAGACGCAGGGAGACAGGAAGCAAGTGCAGTTAGTGAGTTTAATGACGAAGAACATTGAACGATACAAAACAAGAGAAGCATCTAAACATGGAAACATAAACAATATTGCCTGGTGGGTGATAACAACGGAGTGCTAGATAAAGGGGAAGTCATCAGGGAGGTGATGAAGTCCAGGTGTGCCTCATGATGAGGTGCAGGTGTGCGTAATGAAGGTTGCCAGGTGTGCGTAAAGATGGTTGCCAGGACCGGTGGTTAGTAGTCTGTTAATGTTGAGCACCAGAGAGGGGGAGTGGGAGTAGACGTGACAGTACCCCTCCACCCCTGACGCCGGCCAGGACGACGGCCCCAAGGACGAAGAGCGGGCCGGTCTGCACGGTGAAGGTGAAAATCTTGGATGATGTTGGGATCTAGAATGTTGTCCACTGGAACCCAACACCGCTCCTCTGGACCGTACCCCTCCCAGTACACCAGGTACTGGAGCCGACCCCCACCAGGGACCTGACGGTATAGGCCCTCGATGTCCAGGTGAGGCGGAGGGGTGTCGTGGGGGACGGCATCAGCCAGGGGACCAGGAACCAGCGGCCTGAGGAGGGGAACATGAAAAGTGGGTGAGATCCGGTAGTTATTGGGAAGCTGTAATCGGTAAGTTCTCATTGACCCTCCGGAGGAATTTGTATGGCCCCACAAACCGGGGGCTCAGCTTCCGGCAGGGCAGAAGGAGCGGGAGGTTGCTGGTGGAGAACCAGATGCGATCACCAGGATGGAAAATGGGTGCCTCTGCGGTGGCGGTCCGCCTGCTCCTTCTGGCACCAGACGGCGCATTGGAGCCTCACATGGGCAGCGTCCCAAACTTCCCCTGCGCTCCTGAACCACTCATCCACAGCAGGGGCTTCGGTCTGGCTCGGGCTCCATGGAGCCAGCTGGTACCCCAGGACGCACTGGAGGTGAGACAACCCGGTGGAGAAGTGATGAAGTGAGTTCTGGGCGTACTCTGCCCAGGGAAGGAACCGGGCCCACTACCTCTGCCGATCCTGACAGTGACTCCTCAGGAACCTCCCCAGCTCCTGGTTGGTCCTCTCCACATGCCCGTTGGACTGAGGCCGGTACCCGGATGTGAGGCTGACCGTGACTCCCCAGCTTCTCCATGAAGGCTCTCTATACACGCAGCGTGAATTGGGGACCACGGTCGGAGACGATGTCCTCCGGAAGGCCATAGATGCTAGAAGACCTGCTGAAACCATCAGACAGGGGAAGATCAGTGATAAGATATATCGACAGATGGGACCAAGGCCACTGAGGCATGGGGAGAGGAAGGAGTTTCCCTGCTGGAGCCTTCCAGGGAGCCTTAGTTTGGGCACATACAGAGCAGGAGTTGACGTAACGGGCAACGTCCTGCGCCAAGGTGGGCCACCAGTACTTAACGGTGATGGATTGAGTGGTGCGGGTGATACCTGGGTGTCCAGCAGCAAGGGATGTGTGCACCCAGGTCAAAAGCTGATCCCTTACCTCCGTGGGAACGTAGTTGCGCTCCGGAGGACAGGTAGCCGGTGCGGGTTCCCTCTCCAGAGCCTGGCGGATGTCCACGTCTATGTCCCAGAGCACGGGTGCAACGATTAGGGAGGGCGGTATGATGGGATCACTATGGACAGGAACCTCTCCCGAATTGTGGAGACGGGACAGGACATCGGCTTTGAGGTTCTTTGAACCTGGGTGATATGACAAGGTGAAGTTGAATCTTGTAAAGAAAAGTGCCCACCTTGATTGGCGGTTGTACTCCAACTGCCAATGGTCGGTGAGGATGAGAAACGGGTCTGTGGCATCCTCCAGCC
Source organism: Coregonus sp. 'balchen' (assembly GCA_902810595.1). NCBI lineage: Eukaryota > Metazoa > Chordata > Actinopteri > Salmoniformes > Salmonidae > Coregonus > Coregonus sp. 'balchen'. Next base: position 53,023,391 of record LR778269.1, read on the forward strand.
AGTGTCTCCACTCCTCTAATGCCAACTTCACTGCCAGGAGCTCCCGATCACCGACGTCATAGTTCCCCTCTACAGGGGACAGTTTTTTAGAGTAGTTTGCACATGGATACTGTTTGTGGATTACCATGATGTTGTCACAGGACAGCCCCCACGCCCACTTCTGAGGCGTCCACCTCCAGCCACGGGGAGGCATGTGGCCCCTACCTTCATGGGTTCAGGCTCTGACTCAGATCGGTCAATGAAGGAGGGAGAGAGGCGATGGGAGTGCCGACGCTCCTGAAGGAGGGAGAGAGGCGATGGGAGTGCCGACGCTCCTGAAGGAGGGAGAGAGGCGATGGGAGTGCCGACGCTCCTGAAGGAGGGAGAGAGGCGATGGGAGTGCCGACGCTCCTGAAGGAGGGAGAGAGGCGATGGGAGTGCCGACGCTCCTGAAGGAGGGAGAGAGGCGATGGGAGTGCCGACGCTCCTGAAGGAGGGAGAGAGGCGATGGGAGTGCCGACGCTCCTGAAGGAGGTTTTCTAGGCCGGTCCGGATGGCGAAGGTGGAAATCTAGAATGTTGTCCACCGGATCCCAACACCGCTCCTCTGGACCGTACCCCTCCCAGTCCACCAGGTACTAAACTAATATACCTTTATCTACAGTAAACTCCCTTTAGCTACACTATAACTACTGCCCAATCTATTACTACTGCCCAATCTATTACTACTGCCCAATCCACTGGGGATTATCAACATCCATTACTCCTGCCATATTTCTCATGCCCCTAACAATTACCCATCCTCCAGCAGGTTGACATTGCATCTGCGTCTCAAATTGCCTTTTCCCTGTATAGTGCACTACTTTTGACCAGGGCCCATAGTGCACTATGTAGGGAATAGGGTGCCATTTGGGATGCAGCATTGTACTATAGCTTCATGTCTGCCATGTCTGGAGGGCAGCTAGCTAGGTGCTAATGCTGCAGGGAGGAGCAGACAGGTACGTCTACGGGGAGGAGCAGACAGGTACGTCTACAGGGAGGAGCAGACAGGTACGTCTACAGGGAGGAGCAGACAGGTACGTCTACAGGGAGGAGCAGACAGGTACGTCTACAGGGAGGAGCAGACAGGTACGTCTACAGGGAGGAGCAGACAGGTACGTCTACAGGGAGGAGCAGACAGGTACGTCTACAGGGAGGAGCAGATAGGTACGTCTACAGGGAGGGGCAGACAGGTACGTCTACAGGGAGGAGCAGACAGGTACGTCTACAGGGAGGAGCAGACAGGTATGTCTACAGGTACGTCTACAGGGAGGAGCAGACAGGTACGTCTACAGGGAGGAGCAGACAGGTACGTCTACAGGGAGGAGCAGACAGGTACGTCTACAGGGAGGAGCAGACAGGTACGTCTACAGGGAGGAGCAGACAGGTACGTCTACAGGGAGGAGCAGATAGGTACGTCTACAGGGAGGGGCAGACAGGTACGTCTACAGGGAGGAGCAGACAGGTACGTCTACAGGGAGGAGCAGACAGGTATGTCTACAGGTACGTCTACAGGGAGGAGCAGACAGGTACGTCTACAGGGAGGAGCAGACAGGTACGTCTACAGGGAGGAGCAGACAGGTACGTCTACAGGGAGGAGCAGACAGGTACGTCTACAGGGAGGAGCAGACAGGTACGTCTACAGGGAGGAGCAGACAGGTACGTCTACAGGGAGGAGCAGACAGGTACGTCTACAGGGAGGAGCAGACAGGTACGTCTACAGGGAGGAGCTGACAGGTACGTCTACAGGTACGTCTACAGGGAGGAGCAGACAGGTACGTCTAAAGGGAGGAGCAGACAGGTACGTCTACAGGGAGGAGCAGACAGGTACGTCTACAGCTGCAGGTAGAGTAGATGCGCTGATATCAGCTGATATCCTAATGCCAACCACCTGGCAGGCTGAGGACAGGCTATAGACAGGCTGACACCACAGATCACCTCACACCAAGCTACCAATGTCATGTTATACGAATAATAATGCTCCTTACAGTTGTACCACAGCATACCTTAACCCCTTATAATCTACATTTAGAAATGTCCCACCTCTTTGCCATTAACAGTATTACTTGACTGACTATAGCAGGTAAAAGTCCTGTAGTTGAGTCCTGTAGTATTGATATGATAGGCAGAAATACATTCTGGGACCAGGCCCGTCAGTAAACAACACTAAATAAGGCCTAGATTCAATCATTCTGGGACCAGGCCCGTCAGTAAACAGCACTAAATAAGGCCTACATTCAATCATTCTGGGACCAGGCCCTTCAGTAAACAGCACTAAATAAGGCCTACATTCAATCATTCTGGGACCAGGCCCGTCAGTAAACAACACTAAATAAGGCCTAGATTCAATCATTCTGGGACCAGGCCCTTCAGTAAACAGCACTAAATAAGGCCTAGATTCAATCATTCTGGGACCAGGCCCGTCAGTAAACAACACTAAATAAGGCCTAGATTCAATCATTCTGGGACCAGGCCCTTCAGTAAACAGCACTAAATAAGTGATGATTAAACAAAGCACACGAGACATGACATTGACATGACATTGACATGACATTGACATGACATTGACATGACATTGTGTTCTGTTTGTTGACAAGTGTTTCTGCGTGTCTCTACCTTTCTCACATGTTGGTTCACAGTTGCTTTTTTCTCCTGCAGGTGTGATTCTGTTCAATTACAGACAGCCCTGGTGGATGGAGGAACAGACAGCCCTGGTGGATGGAGGAACAGACAGCCCTGGTGGATGGAGGAACAGACAGCCCTGGTGGATGGAGGAACAGACAGCCCTGGTGGATGGAGGAACAGACAGCCCTGGTGGATGGAGGAACAGACAGCCCAGGTGGATGGAGGAACAGACAGCCCTGGTGGATGGAGGAACAGACAGCCCTGGTGGATGGAGGAACAGACAGCCCTGGTGGATGGAGGAACAGACAGCCCTGGTGGATGGAGGAACAGACAGCCCTGGTGGATGGAGGAACAGACAGCCCTGGTGGATGGAGGAACAGACAGCCCTGGTGGATGGAGGAACAGACAGCCCTGGTGGATGGAGGAACAGACAGCCCTGGTGGATGGAGGAACAGACAGCCCAGGTGGATGGAGGAACAGACAGCCCTGGTGGATTGAGGAACAGACAGCCCTGGTGGATGGAGGAACAGACAGCCCTGGTGGATGGAGGAACAGACAGCCCTGGTGGATGGAGGAACAGACAGCCCTGGTGGATGGAGGAACAGACAGCCCTGGTGGATTGAGGAACAGACAGCCCTGGTGGATGGAGGAACAGACAGCCCTGGTGGATGGAGGAACAGACAGCCCTGGTGGATGGAGGAACAGACAGCCCTGGTGGATGGAGGAACAGACAGCCCTGGTGGATGGAGGAACAGACAGCCCTGGTGGATTGAGGAACAGACAGCCCTGGTGGATGGAGGAACAGACAGCCCTGGTGGATGGAGGAACAGACAGCCCTGGTGGATGGAGGAACAGACAGCCCTGGTGGATGGAGGAACAGGCAGCCCTGGTGGATGGAGGAACAGACAGCCCTGGTGGATGGAGGAACAGACAGCCCTGGTGGATTGAGGAACACAGAGGTACCAGGGATGCATCCAAAATGGAACCCTATTCCCTACGTAGCGCATTACATAAACCAGCGTCCAGGTCAAAAATGGTGCACTATGTAGGGAATAGGGTTCCATTTAGTAGGGAATAGGGTTCCACATCAAAGGACCTGTGGTGTGTCTGTCTGAGTGTCTGTCTGAGTGTCTGTCTGAGTGTCTTTGAGTGTCTGTCTGAGTGTCTGTCTGAGTGTCTGTCTGAGTGTCTGTCTGAGTGTCTGTCTGAGTGTCTGTCTGAGTGTCTGTCTGAGTCTGTCTGAGTCTGTCTGAATGTCTGTCTGAGTGTCTGTCTGAGTCTGTCTGAGTCTGTCTGAGTCTGTCTGAGTGTCTGAGTGTCTGTCTGAGTGTCTGTCTGAGTGTCTTTGAGTGTCTGTCTGAGTGTCTTTGAGTGTCTGTCTGAGTGTCTTTGAGTGTCTGTCTGAGTGTCTGAGTGTCTGTCTGAGTGTCTGTCTGAGTGTCTGTCTGAGTGTCTGAGTGTCTGTCTGAGTGTCTGAGTGTCTGTCTGAGTCTGTCTGAGTCTGTCTGAGTGTCTGTCTGAGTCTGTCTGAGTCTGTCTGAGTGTCTGTCTGAGTCTGTCTGAGTCTGTCTGAGTGTCTGTCTGAGTCTGTCTGAGTCTGTCTGAGTGTCTGTCTGAGTCTGTCTGAGTCTGTCTGAGTCTGTCTGAGTCTGTCTGAGTCTGTCTGAGTCTGTCTGAGTGTCTGTCTGAGTCTGTCTGAGTCTGTCTGAGTGTCTGTCTGAGTCTGTCTGAGTCTGTCTGAGTGTCTGTCTGAGTCTGTCTGAGTCTGTCTGAGTGTCTGTCTGAGTCTGTCTGAGTCTGTCTGAGTGTCTGTCTGAGTCTGTCTGAGTCTGTCTGAGTGTCTGTCTGAGTGTCTGTCTGAGTGTCTGTCTGAGTCTGTCTGAGTGTCTGTCTGTCCAGCTGCCTTCAGAATATATACTGTATATTGTCAGGTACCTGTACAGCACATCTCTGAGGACGTCAGTAGAACATATTCAGATGGAGCGGAGGTCCATCAGACTCTCAGGATGTCAAGGCTGAAGCAGACAAGATGAGTGGTGTTGTCTGTTTAACTTCCTGTGTTCGATACAAACACAGCAGTCAGGTGGACATACCACATGCCACAGATAAACTAGACTCAGGTAAGAACAAGTAAGAACAGGAAGCGACAGGTAACGACAGGTAAGAACAGGGAAGAACATGTAAGAATAGGTAAGGACAGGTAAGGACAGGTAAGAACAGGTAAGAACGGGTAAGGACAGGTAATGACAGGTAAGGACAGGTAAGGACAGGTAGTGACAGGTAACGACGGGCAACATTTACATTTACATTTACGTCATTTAGCAGACGCTCTTATCCAGAGCGACTTACAAATAGGTGCATTCACCTTATAGCCAGTGGGATAACCACTTTACAATGTTTTTTGTGGGGGGGGTTGGGTTGGAGTAAAGGGGGGGGGTGGGGGTAGAAGGATTACTTTATCCTATCCCAGGTATTCCTTAAAGAGGTGGGGTTTCAAATGTCTCCGGAAGGTGGTGAGTGACTCCGCTGTCCTGGCGTCGTGAGGGAGCTTGTTCCACCATTGGGGTGCCAGAGCAGCGAACAGTTTTGACTGGGCTGAGCGGGAACTATGCTTCCGCAGAGGTTGGGGAGCCAGCAGGCCAGAGGTGGATGAACGCAGTGCCCTCGTTTGGGTGTAGGGACTGATCAGAGCCTGAAGGTACGGAGGTGCCGTTCCCCTCACAGCTCCGTAGGCAAGCACCATGGTCCACGGCAACGACAGGTAAGGACGGGTAAGGACAGGTAAGAACGGGTAAGGACATGTAAGGACAGGTAAGAACAGGTAAGGACATGTGAGGACAGGCAAGAACAGGTAAGGACAGGCAGTGACAGGTAACGATGGGCAAGGACAGGTAAGGACAGGTAAGGACAGGCAAGAACCGGCAAGGACAGGTAAGGACAGGCAAGAACAGGTAATGACAGGTAAGGACAGGTAAGGACAGGTAAGGACAGGTAAGAACAGGTAAAAACAGGCAAGGACAGGTAAGGACAGGTATGGACAGGCAAGTACAGATAAGGATAGGTAAGAACAGGTAAGAACAGGTAAGGACAGGTAAGGACAGGTAAGGACAGGTATAGACAGGTAAGGACAGGTAAGGACAGGTATGGACAGGTAAGGACAGGTAAGGACAGGTAAGAACAGGTAAAAACAGGTAAAAACAGGTAAGGACAGGTATGGACAGGCAAGGACAGGTAAGGATAGGTATGAACAAGGATGAACAGGACTTCAGGGTCTCTCATAAAATACTAGCTTTGTTTCCTGTCATAGTCACACTACATTTACATTACATTTACGTCATTTGGCAGACGCTCTTATCCAGAGCGACTTACAAATTGGTGCATTCACCTTATAGCCAGTGGGATAAACACCTAACAATATGTCTTTTTTTTTAAAATGTTGGGTGGGGTAAGGGGGGGTAGAAGGATTATTTTATCCTATCCCAGGTATTCCTTAAAGAGGTGGGGTTTCAAATGTCTCCGGAAGGTGGTGAGTGACTCCGCTGTCCTGGCGTCGTGAGGGAGCTTGTTCCACCATTGGGGTGCCAGAGAAGCGAACAGTTTTGACTGGGCTGAGCGGGAACTATGCTTCCGCAGAGGTTGGGGAGCCAGCAGGCCAGAGGTGGATGAACGCAGTGCCCTCGTTTGGGTGTAGGGACTGATCAGAGCCTGAAGGTACGGAGGTGCCGTTCCCCTCACAGCTCCGTAGGCAAGCACCATGGTCCACGGCAACGACAGGTAAGGACGGGTAAGGACAGGTAAGAACGGGTAAGGACATGTAAGGACAGGTAAGAACAGGTAAGGACATGTGAGGACAGGCAAGAACAGGTAAGGACAGGCAGTGACAGGTAACGATGGGCAAGGACAGGTAAGGACAGGCAAGAACCGGCAAGGACAGGTAAGGACAGGCAAGAACAGGTAATGACAGGTAAGGACAGGTAAGGACAGGTAAGGACAGGTAAGGACAGGTAAGAACATGTAAAAACAGGCAAGGACAGGTAAGGACAGGTATGGACAGGCAAGTACAGATAAGGATAGGTAAGAACAGGTAAGAACAGGTAAGGACAGGTAAGGACAGGTATGGACAGGTAAGGACAGGTAAGGACAGGTAAGAACAGGTAAAAACAGGTAAAAACAGGTAAGGACAGGTATGGACAGGCAAGGACAGGTAAGGATAGGTATGAACAAGGATGAACAAGGATGAACAGGACTTCAGGGTCTCTCATAAAATACTAGCTTTGTTTCCTGTCGTAGTCACACTACATTTACATTACATTTACGTCATTTGGCAGACGCTCTTATCCAGAGCGACTTCCAAATTGGTGCATTCACCTTATAGCCAGTGTGATAACCACCTAACAATATGTCTTTTTAAAAAAAATGTTGGGTGGGGTAAGGGGGGGTAGAAGGATTATTTTATCCTATCCCAGGTATTCCTTAAAGAGGTGGGGTTTCAAGTGTCTCCGGAAGGTGGTGAGTGACTCCGCTTTCCTGGCGTCGTGAGGGAGCTTGTTCCACCATTGGTGTGCCAGAGCAGCGAACAGTTTTGACTGGGCTGAGCGGGAACTGTGCTTCCGCAGAGGTAGGGGGGCCAGCAGGCCAGAGGTGGATGAACGCAATGCCCTCGGTTGGGTGTAGGGACTGATCAGAGCCTGAAGGTACGGAGGTGCCGTTCCACTCACAGCTCCGTAGGCAAGCACCATGGTCTTGTAACAGATGCGAGCTTCAACTGGAAGCCAGTGGAGTGTGCGGAGGAGCGGGGTGACGTGAGAGAACTTGGGAAGGTTGAACACCAGACGGGCTGCGGCATTCTGGATGAGTTGTAGGGGTTTAATGGCACAGGCAGGGAGCCCAGCCAACAGCGAGTTGCAGTAATCCAGACGGGAGATGACAAGTGCCTGGATTAGGACCTGTGCCGCTTCCTGTGTAAGGCAGGGTCGTATTCTCCGAATGTTGTAGAGCATGAACCTACAGGATCGGGTCACCGCCTTGATGTAAGCGGAGAACGACAGGGTGTTGTCCAGGGTCACGCCCAGGCTCTTTGCACTCTGGGAGGAGGACACAACGGAGGTGTCAACCGTGATGGCGAGATCATGGAACGGGCAGTCCTTCCCCGGGAGGAAGAGCAGCTCCATCTTGCCGAGGTTCAGCTTGAGGTGGTGATCCGTTGTCCACACTGATATGTCTGCCAGATATGCAGAGATGCGATTCGCCACCTGGTTATCAGAAGGGGGAAAGGAGAAGATTAGTTGTGTGTCGTCTGCGTAGCAATGATAGGAGAGGCCATGTGAGGATATGACAGAGCCAAGTGACTTGGTGTATAGCGAGAATAGGAGAGGGCCTAGAACTGAGCCCTGGGGGACACCAGTGGTGAGAGCACGTGGTGCGGAGACAGATTCTCGCCACGCCACTTGGTAGGAGTGACCTGTCAGGTAGGACGCAATCCAAGAGTGAGCCGCGCCGGAGATGCCCAACTCGGAGAGGGTGGAGAGGAGGATCTGATGGTTCACAGTATCAAAGGCAGCAGATAGGTCTAGAAGGATAAAAGCAGAGTAGAGAGAGTTAGCTTTAGCAGTGTGGAGAGCCTCCATGACACAGAGAAGAGCAGTCTCAATTGAATGACCAGTCTTGAAACCTGACTGGTTTGGATCAAGAAGGTAATTCTGAGAGAGATAGCAAGAGAGTTGGCTAAAGACGGCACGCTCAAGAGTTTTGGAGAGAAAAGAAAGAAGGGATACTGGTCAGTAGTTGTTGACATCGGAGGGATCGAGTGTAGGTTTTTTGAGAAGGGGTGCAACTCTCACTCTCTTGAAGATGGAAGGGACATAGCCAGTGGTCAAGGATGAGTTGATGAGCGAGGTGAGGTAAGGGAGAAGGTCTCCGGAAATGGTCTGGAGAAGAGAGGAGGGGATAGGGTCAATCGGGCAGGTTGTTGGGCGGCTGGCCATTACAAGTCGCAAGATTTCATCTGGAGAGAGAGGGGAGAAAGAAGTCAAAGCATAGGGTAGGGCAGTGTGAGCAGGACCAGCAGTGTCATTTGACTTAACAAACGAGGATCGGATGTCGTCAACCTTCTTTTCAAAATGGTTGACGAAGTCATCCACAGAGAGAGGGGGGGGGGGGGGGGGGAGTCGGATTCAGCAGGGAGGATAAGGTGGCAAAGAGCTTCCTTGGAATTTAGAGTGGTAGAAAGTGGCTTTAGCAGCAGAAACAGAGGAAGAAATGTAGAGAGGAGGGAGTGAAAAGATGCCAGGTCCGCAGGGAGTCTAGTTTTCCTCCATTTCTGCTCGGCTGCCCGGAGCCCTGTTCTGTGAGCTCGCAATGAGTCGTCAAGCCACGGAGCAGGAGGGGAGGACCGAGTCGGCCGGGAGGATAGGGGACATAGAGAGTCAAAGGATGCAGAAAGGGAGGAGAGGAGGGTTGAGGAGGCAGAATCAGGAGATTGGAGGGAGAAGGATTGAGCAGAGGGAAGAGATGATAGGATGGAAGAGGAGAGAGTAGCAGGAGAGAGAGAGCGAAGGTTGTGACGGCGCATTACCATCTGAGTAGGGGCAGAGTGAGTAGTGTTGGAGGAGAGCGAGAGAGAAAAGGATACAAAGTAGTGGTTGGAGACATGGAGGGGAGTTGCAGTGAGATTAGTAGAAGAACATCATCTAGTAAAGATGAGGTCAAGCGTATTGCCTGCCTTGTGAGTAGGGGGGACGGTGAGAGGGTGAGGTCAAAAGAGGAAATGAGTGGAAAGAAGGAGGCAGAGAGAAATTAGTCAAAGGCAGACGTAGGGAGGTTAAAGTCACCCAGAACTGTGAGGGGTGAGCCATCCTCAGGAAATGAATTTATCAAGGCGTCAAGCTCATTGATGAACTCTCCAAGGGAACCTGGAGGGCGATAGATGACAAGGATATTAAGCTTAAATGGGCTAGTGACTGTGACAGCATGGAATTCAAATGAGGAGATAGACAGATGGGTCAGGGGAAAAAGAGAGAATGTCCACTTGGGAGAGATGAGGATTCCTGTGCCACCACCCCGCTGACCAGATGCTCTCGGGTTATGCGAGAACACATGGTCAGACGAGTAGAGAGCAGTAGGAGTAGCAGTGTTTTCAGTGGGAATCCATGTTTCCGTCAGCGCCAAGAAGTCGAGGGACTGGAGGGTAGCATAGGCTGAGATGAACTCTGCCTTGTTGGCCGCAGAACGGCAGTTCCAGAGGCTGCCGGAGACCTGGAACTCCACGTGGGTCGTGCGTGCAGGGACCACCAGGTTAGAGTGGCAGCAGCCACGCGGTGTGAGGCGTTTGTATAGCCTGTGCGGAGAGGAGAGAACAGGGATAGACAGACGCATAGTTGACAGGTTACAGAAAATGGATACAATAATGCAAAGGAGATCAGAAAGAAACGAACTAAACATCTGGGAAAGCGAGAGAGCGGGGTCTCCCTCACTTACGTTTCACTGAAATACCCAAATATAACTCTCCCAACTTCCACCTCAGAAACTATAATTGTTGTAAACTACAACGGTTCAATGTTTTCTAGGAATAGATTAACTTAGTTTATTCAGCTAGCTAACTTGGTACAGTATTCTTCCGTGAAAACCGTCCAGGGAACCGAATCCTATGACGCCACAGCCAACTAGCATGCCAGCCTCCAACAACACGGTTTAGCACCAATACTCAGCCACAACAAACCACCAGTGTGTCAACACGCCAAGCAGATCATTTGTGTCCGTGTCTAACGCTGTGGGTTAGTCCCAACAGCTTGAGCGAGTCCGTCGTCAACTTATTCAGCCACTTAGTTAGCTAGAATAGTTAGCATACTAGCTAGCCATTGCTTTCTGCCAACTAAAAAAATAAAACTCCTCCCACGGCACGAACACACAGAGAGAGCCAAGCTAACGTTAACTAGTCACCCATGTCCCGAATTCCCTTGAACGACTCTGGCTACCAGTATGTAAAAACAAAACACAAATGTAGGTTATAACTTACCCCTAGCAGCTACTGTTAGCTAGCCAAGTGCAAAGCTAGCCACTGAATTGACTCAGCCATTTCGCGTCTGTTCGCTAGGTCGTTCCAGCTATTGTTTATTAGCTATCCAGGTAGCAACAAGCTAGCAACATTTCGAGCACAGTAGCTACTTACTACCTAACGTTAACGCTTCAGACAATGAGGTTAGAAAAAACAGCTGAATGGTAGGCATTATTGATTGTAATTATTGTAGGTAAGCTAGCTGGCGTAATCACAGGGACTCTCAAGCGTGAAACAACTATCCACAGTTGCTAATAGTTACCAGTAGCTACCTGCTAGCTAGTTCAGGTAGTGGGTTAGCTAGCCTCGTGCTTCACCGGGCTCAGCCGAATACAATACTTACCTACAATAATTACCTACACTAAATCCCAACTGGACATAGAGACTACACTGTGTTTCCTGTCATAGTCACTCTACATCCCAACAGGTTATAGAGACTACATTCTGTTTCCTGTCTTAGTCACTCTACATCCCAACAGGTTATAGAGACTACACTGTGTTTCCTGTCATAGTCACTCTACATCCCAACAGGACATAGAGACTACACTTTGTTTCCTGTCATAGTCACACTACATTCCAACAGGTTATAGAGACTACACTCTGTTTCCTGTCATAGTCACTCTACATCCCAACAGGACATAGAGACTACACTGTGTTTCCTGTCATAGTCACACTACATCCCAACAGGTTATAGAGACTAACCTGTGTTTCCTGTCATAGTCACACTACATCCCAACAGGACATAGAGACTAACCTGTGTTTCCTGTCATAGTCACACTACATCCCAACAGGACATAGAGACTACACTGTGTTTCCTGTCATAGTCACTCTACATCCCAACAGGACATAGAGACTACACTGTGTTTCCTGTCATAGTCACTCTACATCCCAACAGGTTATAGAGACTACACTGTGTTTCCTGTCATAGTCACTCTACATCCCAACAGGACATAGATACTACACTGTGTTTCCTGTCATAGTCACTCTACATCCCAACAGGACATAGATACTACACTGTGTTTCCTGTCATAGTCACTCTACATTCCAACATGGCATAGAGACTACACTGTGTTTCCTGTCATAGTCACTCTACATTCCAACATGGCATAGATACTACACTGTGTTTCCTGTCATAGTCACTCTACATTCCAACATGGCATAGATACTACACTGTGTTTCCTGTCATAGTCACTCTACATTCCAACATGGCATAGATACTACACTGTGTTTCCTGTCATAGTCACTCTACATTCCAACATGGCATAGATACTACACTGTGTTTCCTGTCATAGTCACTCTACATTCCAACATGGCATAGATACTACACTGTGTTTCCTGTCATAGTCACTCTACATTCCAACATGGCATAGATACTACACTGTGTTTCCTGTCATAGTCACTCTACATTCCAACATGGCATAGATACTACACTGTGTTTCCTGTCATAGTCACTCTACATCCCAACAGGTTATAGAGACTACACTGTGTTTCCTGTCATAGTCACTCTACATCCCAACAGGACATAGAGACTAACCTGTGTTTCCTGTCATAGTCACTCTACATCCCAACAGGACATAGAGACTACATGAGGATGAGGATGAGGATGAGGATGACTCCTATTGAGTCAGTTGATGAGGATGACTCCTATTGAGTCAGTTGATGAGGATGACTCCTATTGAGTCAGTTGATGAGGATGACTCCTATTGAGTCAGTGGTGTAACATCATCATAGTGTTAGCGAGTCATGTTATGAAGTTATACAGTGGTAACCAGAGGCAGGTAGCCCAGCAGCTAAGGACTTGGACATCTAGCCGAAAGGTCACCTGTTTGAATCCCAGGCTGGGTAAATTGATCTGATAACTGGAGGGCTGCTGGGTTCAGTTCAGCCCTTAACCCCACAACATGATCTCCATCCAGGGGCGCTGCACTGTGCTCATCTTAACTATATGTGTGCTGGGTGGGGGGTTGAGAATGGAGCAGAAGAAACATTTTCATTGTTAGCTGAACATGGACAATACAGTTGCATTGTATTGTAACCATAACACGGTTCATTCCATTGTCTTAACTCACGCAGGCGTCAGGCCCTAATGTTCCCTCTGAACTGGCGCATGCGCAAAATAAATGCCAGAGACGCAAGAGAGTGAACTTCACTGAGTTCGCCCCATTAGTTTGCACTATATAGAAACATTTTTCTGTGATCGAATCAACATTATATCAGACCCTTTTCAATGCAACAACCCAAAAACAAATCTAACTTTGCAAGATTGAGTCTGATTTTGATGTATGCAGAGCAAGAATTCAACGAAGTAGAATTCTATTGGCGGGGATAAGAGTGTCTGCTAAATGACTAAAATGTAAATATTGGCGGGGATAAGAGCGTCTGCTAAATGACTAAAATGTAAATATTGGCGGGGATAAGAGCGTCTGCTAAATGACTAAAATGTAAATATTGGCGGGGTAGCCCACGAGCAGTCTTTCAATCATGAGCTTTTCAGATCAGTTCACATTTTTTGATATTCTTTGCTAGTTTGCGAGTTATTAGCCCAATTATAGATCAGTATAAGTCAGCAATGGGGAGTTACTGCTTCCTATAAGAACACAGAACGTGAAGGGTTGGGGTTAGGGTTGGGGTTAGGGTTAGGGTTAGGGTTGGGGTTAGGGTTAGGGTTAGGGTTAGGGTTGGGGTTAGGGTTAGGGTTGGGGTTAGGGTTAGGGTTGGGGTTAGGGTTGGGGTTAGGGTTAGGGTTGGGGTTAGGGTTAGGGTTAGGGTTAGGGTTAGGGTTAGGGTTAGGGTTAGGGTTAGGGTTAGGGTTAGGGTTAGGGTTGGGGTTAGGGTTGGGGTTAGGGTTGGGGTTAGGGTTGGGGTTAGGGTTAGGGTTAGGGTTAGGGTTAGGGTTAGGGTTAGGGTTGGGGTTAGGGTTGGGGTTAGGGTTGGGGTTAGGGTTGGGGTTAGGGTTAGGGTTAGGGTTAGGGTTAGGGTTAGGGTTGGGGTTAGGGTTAGGGTTGGGGTTAGGGTTAGGGTTGGGGTTAGGGTTGGGGTTAGGGTTAGGGTTGGGGTTAGGGTTGTCAAGCTGTCTTTGGAAAGCCAGTCAGGTAAAAAGCATATGTCTTAAATAAAGGGGCAGTGTTGTATTTTGAGACAGGTTTGAATATGCTAATAAGCCAATAGGCAGAGGGGTCGCCTACATTCTCTAATTCTCTGTATGATAATAATACATTTTATTTTGCAAAGTGGTTTCTTGCATCATACAACACAATACAATACAATTTACAGTCAGCTATTTGGCCCCTGGTGTTACAGACCAAAAAATAAATAAATCATGAATTAGTGTCAAGCCCTTCATAATGTAAAAACGTATTTAAAAGTCTCATGCAATGTAAGCCTTCATTGACCACCACATATAGGCCACAGTAGGCTATATTACAGATATCAAAAACTATTTCCATGTGAAAATGTTATGGGATTTGCTCCATTGGCTTTGTAGGCCTACATTATGCTCAGATAGCCACAATAGCCTACTGGCTACGGTCTACAACTGTAAACGCGCACTGGACGTTTCTCAGAACGTTCAAGTTTCCTAAAATTTGCTCAGTGCCCCAAAAAACTTGAGGGAACATTGGTCAGGCCTGCGGTCAAGGCTGTGACATGATTGGGTCTCACTGGTCATGAGTTAAGCTGTGTGTGTGACCTCCTGCCAGATGGCTTCTGTAAGCATAGCAACACCAGAAATTATTAATAAGCACCCCCCTCAGTCTAATATGTTTTCACCAGGCCAGTCGTCTCTAACTCTCCTCTTGACGCAGCAACAATGGCCGCTGAACTTTTGATCCAGTTAATAGTTAATGACAGATTTGATTACAGAGGTGGCCCGTTATGGGATGATCTCATTATCTGGTTGTGAGGGTGTCTGAAGAGAACCAAGTAGTACTCTGGGTATTTGATAGTACTCTGGGTATTACTGCTTTGAACAGGAACAGCCTTCAGGGCCAGCTGTACTGGTGTTAGTTCACTATGAACAGGAACAGCCTTCAGGGCCAGCTGTACTGGTGTTAGTTCACTATGAACAGGAACAGCCTTCAGGGCCAGCTGTACTGGTGTTAGTTCACTATGAACAGGAACAGCCTTCAGGTCCAGCTGTACTGGTGTTAGTTCACTATGAACAGGAACAGCCTTCAGGGCCAGCTGTACTGGTGTTAGTTCACTATGAACAGGAACAGCCTTCAGGGCCAGCTGTACTGGTGTTAGTTCACTATGAACAGGAACAGCCTTCAGGGCCAGCTGTACTGGTGTTAGTTCACTATGAACAGGAACAGCCTTCAGGTCCAGCTGTACTGGCGTTAGTTCACTATGAACAGGAACAACCTTCAGGTCCAGCTGTACTGGCGTTAGTTCACTATGAACAGGAACAGCCTTCAGGGCCAGCTGTACTGGCGTTAGTTCACTATGAACAGGAACAACCTTCAGGTCCAGCTGTACTGGTGTTAGTTCACTATGAACAGGAACAGCCTTCAGGGCCAGCTGTACTGGTGTTAGTTCACTATGAACAGGAACAGCCTTCAGGGCCAGCTGTACTGGTGTTAGTTCACTATGAACAGGAACAGCCTTCAGGGCCAGCTGTACTGGTGTTAGTTCACTATGAACAGGAACAGCCTTCAGGGCCAGCTGTACTGGTGTTAGTTCACTATGAACAGGAACAGCCTTCAGGGCCAGCTGTACTGGTGTTAGTTCACTATGAACAGGAACAGCCTTCAGGGCCAGCTGTACTGGTGTTAGTTCACTATGAACAGGAACAGCCTTCAGGTCCAGCTGTACTGGTGTTAGTTCACTATGAACAGGAACAGCCTTCAGGGCCAGCTGTACTGGTGTTAGTTCACTATGAACAGGAACAGCCTTCAGGGCCAGCTGTACTGGTGTTAGTTCACTATGAACAGGAACAGCCTTCAGGGCCAGCTGTACTGGTGTTAGTTCACTATGAACAGGAACAGCCTTCAGGTCCAGCTGTACTGGCGTTAGTTCACTATGAACAGGAACAACCTTCAGGTCCAGCTGTACTGGCGTTAGTTCACTATGAACAGGAATAGCCTTCAGGGCCAGCTGTACTGGCGTTAGTTCACTATGAACAGGAACAACCTTCAGGTCCAGCTGTACTGGCGTTAGTTCACTATGAACAGGAACAGCCTTCAGGGCCAGCTGTACTGGTGTTAGTTCACTATGAACAGGAACAGCCTTCAGGGCCAGCTGTACTGGTGTTAGTTCACTATGAACAGGAACAGCCTTCAGGGCCAGCTGTACTGGTGTTAGTTCACTATGAACAGGAACAGCCTTCAGGGCCAGCTGTACTGGTGTTAGTTCACTATGAACAGGAACAGCCTTCAGGGCCAGCTGTACTGGTGTTAGTTCACTATGAACAGGAACAGCCTTCAGGGCCAGCTGTACTGGTGTTAGTTCACTATGAACAGGAACAGCCTTCAGGGCCAGCTGTACTGGTGTTAGTTCACTATGAACAGGAACAGCCTTCAGGGCCAGCTGTACTGGTGTTAGTTCACTATGAACAGGAACAGCCTTCAGGGCCAGCTGTACTGGTGTTAGTTCACTATGAACAGGAACAGCCTTCAGGGCCAGCTGTACTGGTGTTAGTTCACTATGAACAGGAACAGCCTTCAGGGCCAGCTGTACTGGTGTTAGTTCACTATGAACAGGAAGGCTGGTTGTGTTAAAGGGTGGTTGTGTTAAAGGGTGGTTGTGTTAAAGGCTGGTTGTGTTAAAGGGTGGTTGTGTTACAGGCTGGTTGTGTTAAAGGGTGGTTGTGTTACAGGTTATAGTCTCCAGGGAAGCTTTGTCCGACACTCTGCTCTGGATTATTAAGAAGGGGAAAGAAAAGGAGCCTTGTTGTTGTGGCTGTTGCCTAACCTAGCCTGTAGGAGCATGTATGGCCACACTGTCCAGGAGAGTGGAGGAGAGGAGCAGTCTGGCCACACTGTCCAGGAGAGTGGAGGAGAGGAGCAGTCTGGCAGGCATGCAAACTGGACACCCATGATCTCTTTCTCACACGGTCACCAAGTAATCAAAGACGCTACATAATCTGGGTAAAACAGCCTTGTCGTCCTGAATAGAGAAGGGATGCCTGTTAAGATGCACAATGGAGGAACAGTGTAGGAACTTAGCAATAAACAGTTAGTATCTTACAGTAACAACAACAATGAACAGTTAGTATTCTACCGTAAGGACAACAGGAAGCAGTTAGTATCTTACAGTAAATAATAATATGCCAATTAGGAGACACTTTTATCCAAAGCGATTTACAGTCATTGTGTATGGGTGGTCCCGGGGATTGAACCCACTACCTTGGCGTTACAAGCGCCGTGCTCTACCAGCTGAGCTACAGAGGACCACAAGACAAGAAGAAGCATTTAGTATCTTAGAGTAAAGACAAGAAGAAGCGTTTAGTATCTTACAGTAAAGACAACAAGAAGTACTTAGTATCGTACAGTAAAGACAACAAGAAGTAGGTAGTATTAAATAGTAAAGACAACAAGAAGCAGTTACCATCTAATAGTAAAGACAACAAGAAGTATTTAGTATCTAATAGTAAAGACAACAAGAAGTATTTAGTATCTAATAGTAAAGACAACAAGAAGCAGTTACCATCTAATAGTAAAGACAACAAGAAGCAGTTACTATCTAATAGTAAAGACAACAAGAAGCAGTTAGTATCTAATAGTAAAGACAACAATAAGTATTTCGTTTCTAATAGTAAAGACAACAATAAGAATTTAGTATTTAATAGTAAAGACAACAATTAGTATTTAGTATATAATAGTAAAGACAACAATAAGTATTTAGTATCTAATAATAAAGACAAGAAGAAGCAGTTAGTATCTAATAATAAAGACAACAAGAAGCAGTTAGTATCTTACAGTAAAGACAACAAGAAGCCGTTAGTATCTTACAGTAAAGACAACAAGAAGCAGTTAGTATCTTACAGTAAAGACAACAAGAAGAAGTTAGTATCTTACAGTAAAGACAACAATAAGCAGTTAGTATCTTACAGTAAAGACAACAATAAGTATTTAGTATCTAATAATAAAGACAACAAGAAGCAGTTAGTATCGTACATTAAAGACAACAAGAAGCAGTTAGTATCTAATAATAAAGACAACAAGTATGAGTTAGTATCTTACAGTAAAGACAACAATAAGCAGTTAGTATCATACAGTAAAGACAACAAGAAGCAGTTACTATCTTACAGTAAAGAAAACAAGAAGCAGTTAGTATCTTACAGTAAAGACAACAAGAAGCAGTTAGTATCTTACAGTAAAGACAACAGGAAGCATTTAGTATCTTACAGTAAAGACAACAAGAAGCAGTTAGTGTCTTACAGTAAAGACAACAAGACGCAGTTAGTATCTTACAGTAAAGACAACAAGAAGCAGTTAGTATCTTACAGTAAAAACAACAAGAAGCAGTTAGTATCTTACAGTAAAGACAACAAGAAGCAGTTAGTGTCTTACAGTAAAGACAACAAGAAGCAGTTAGTATCTTACAGTAAAAACAACAAGAAGCAGTTAGTATCTTACAGTAAAGACAACAAGAAGCAGTTAGTATCTTACAGTAGAGACATCAAGAAGCAGTTAGTATCTTACAGTAAAGACAACAAGAAGCAGTTAGTATCTTACAGTAAAGACAACAAGAAGCAGTTAGTATCTTACAGTAAAGACAACAGGAAGCATTTAGTATCTTACAGTAAAGACAACAAGAAGCAGTTAGTGTCTTACAGTAAAGACAACAAGAAGCAGTTAGTATCTTACAGTAAAAACAACAAGAAGCAGTTAGTATCTTACAGTAAAGACAACAAGAAGCAGTTAGTGTCTTACAGTAAAGACAACAAGAAGCAGTTAGTATCTTACAGTAAAAACAACAAGAAGCAGTTAGTGTCTTACAGTAAAGACAACAAGAAGCAGTTAGTATCTTACAGTAGAGACATCAAGAAGCAGTTAGTATCTTACAGTAAAGACAACAAGAAGCAGTTAGTATCTTACAGTAAAGACAACAAGAAGCAGTTAGTACCTTACAGTAAAGGCAAGAAGAAGCAGTTAGTATCTTACAGTAAAGACAACAAGAAGCAGTTAGTGTCTTACAGTAAAGACAACAAGAAGCAGTTAGTATCTTACAGTAAAAACAACAAGAAGCAGTTAGTTTCTTACAGTAAAGAAAACAAGAAGCAGTTAGTATCTTACAGTAAAAACAACAAGAAGCAGTTAGTATCTTACAGTAAAGACAACAAGAAGCAGTTAGTATCTTACAGTAGAGACATCAAGAAGCATTTAGTATCTTACAGTAAAGACAACAAGAAGCAGTTAGTGTCTTACAGTAAAGACAACAAGAAGCAGTTAGTATCTTACAGTAAAGACAACAAGAAGCAGTTAGTATCTTACAGTAAAAACAACAAGAAGCAGTTAGTATATTACAGTAAAGACAACAAGAAGCAGTTAGTGTCTTACAGTAAAGACAACAAGAAGCAGTTAGTATCTTACAGTAAAGACAACAAGAAGCAGTTAGTATCATACAGTAAAGACAACAAGAAGCAGTTACTATCTTACAGTAAAGAAAACAAGAAGCAGTTAGTATCTTACAGTAAAGACAACAAGAAGCAGTTAGTATCTTACAGTAAAGACAACAGGAAGCATTTAGTATCTTACAGTAAAGACAACAAGAAGCAGTTAGTGTCTTACAGTAAAGACAACAAGAAGCAGTTAGTATCTTACAGTAAAGACAACAAGAAGCAGTTAGTGTCTTACAGTAAAGACAACAAGAAGCAGTTAGTATCTTACAGTAAAAACAACAAGAAGCAGTTAGTATCTTACAGTAAAGACAACAAGAAGCAGTTAGTATCTTACAGTAGAGACATCAAGAAGCAGTTAGTATCTTACAGTAAAAACAACAAGAAGCAGTTAGTATCTTACAGTAAAGACAACAAGAAGCAGTTAGTGTCTTACAGTAAAGAAAACAAGAAGCAGTTAGTATCTTACAGTAAAAACAACAAGAAGCAGTTAGTATCTTACAGTAAAGACAACAAGAAGCAGTTAGTATCTTACAGTAGAGACATCGAGAAGCATTTAGCATCTTACAGTAAAGACAACAAGAAGCAGTTAGTGTCTTACAGTAAAGACAACAAGAAGCAGTTAGTATCTTACAGTAAAGACAACAAGAAGCAGTTAGTATCTTACAGTAAAAACAACAAGAAGCAGTTAGTATCTTACAGTAAAGACAACAAGAAGCAGTTTGTGTCTTACAGTAAAGACAACAAGAAGCAGTTAGTATCTTACAGTAAAAACAACAAGAAGCAGTTAGTATCTTACAGTAAAGACAACAAGAAGCAGTTAGTATCTTACAGTAGAGACATCAAGAAGCAGTTAGTATCTTACACTAAAGACAACAAGAAGCAGTTAGTATCTTACAGTAAAGACAACAAGAAGCAGTTAGTATCTTACCGTAAAGGCAAGAAGAAGCAGTTAGTATCTTACAGGAAAGACAACAAGAAGCAGTTAGTGTCTTACAGTAAAGACAACAAGAAGCAGTTAGTATCTTACAGTAAAAACAACCAGAAGCAGTTAGTATCTTACAGTAAAGACAACAAGAAGCAGTCAGTATCTTACAGTAGAGACATCAAGAAGCAGTTAGTATCTTACAGTAAAAATAACAAGAAGCAGTTAGTATTTTACAGTAAAGACAACAAGAAGCAGTTAGTATCTTACAGTAAAGACAACAAGAAGCATTTAGTTTCTTACAGTAAAGACAACAAGAAGCAGTTAGTATCTTACAGTAAAGACAACAAGAAGCAGTTAGTATCTTACACTAAAGACAACAAGAAGCAGTTAGTATCTTACAGTAAAGACAACAAGAAGCAGTTAGTATCTTACAGTAAAGACAACAAGAAGCAGTTAGTATCTTACAGTAAAGACAACAAGAAGCAGTTAGTATCTTACAGTAAAGGCAAGAAGAAGCAGTTAGTATCTTACAGTAAAGACAACAAGAAGCAGTTAGTGTCTTACAGTAAAGACAACAAGAAACAGTTAGTATCTTACAGTAAAAACAACAAGAAGCAGTTAGTATCTTACAGTAAAGACAACAAGAAGCAGTTAGTGTCTTACAGTAAAGACAACAAGAAACAGTTACCATCTTACAGTAAAAACAACAAGAAGCAGTTAGTATCTTACAGTAAAGACAACAAGAAGCAGTTAGTATCTTACAGTAGAGACATCAATAAGCATTTAGTATCTTACAGTAAAGACAACAAGAAGCAGTTAGTATCTTACAGTAAAAACAACAAGAAGCAGTTAGTATCTTACAGTAAAGACAACAAGAAGCAGTTAGTGTCTTACAGTAAAGACAACAAGAAGCAGTTAGTATCTTACAGTAAAAACAACAAGAAGCAGTTAGTATCTTACAGTAAAGACAACAAGAAGCTGTTAGTATCTTACAGTAGAGACATCAAGAAGCAGTTAGTATCTTACAGTAAAGACAACAAGAAGCAGTTAGTATCTTACAGTAAAGACAACAAGAAGCAGTTAGTATCTTACAGTAAAGGCAAGAAGAAGCAGTTAGTATCTTACAGTAAAGACAACAAGAAGCAGTTAGTGTCTTACAGTAAAGACAACAAGAAGCAGTTGGTATCTTACAGTAAAAACAACAAGAAGCAGTTAGTATCTTACAGTAAAGACAACAAGAAGCAGTCAGTATCTTACAGTAGAGACATCAAGAAGCAGTTAGTATCTTACAGTAAAAACAACAAGAAGCAGTTAGTATCTTACAGTAAAGACAACAAGAAGCAGTTAGTATCTTACAGTAAAGACAACAAGAAGCATTTAGTATCTTACAGTAAAGACAACAAGAAGCAGTTAGTATCTTACAGTAAAGACAACAATAATTAGTTAGTATCTTACACTAAAGACAACAAGAAGCAGTTAGTATCTTACAGTAAAGACAACAAGAAGCAGTTAGTATCTTACAGTAAAGACAACAAGAAGCAGTTAGTATCTTACAGTAAAGACAACAAGAAGCAGTTAGTATCTTACAGTAAAGACATCAATAGTTAATTAGAATCTAGTTATAAAGACAACAAGTGGCAGTTAGTATCTTATAGTAAAGACCACAAGACGCAGTTAGGATCTCACAGTAAAGACATCAAAAAGCAGTTAGTATCTAATTATAAAGACAACAAGAAGCATATAGTATCTAATAGTACAGAAAATAATAAGCAGTTACTATCTAATACTAAAGACAACAATAACCAGATATTATCTAATACTAAAGACAACATGAACCAGTTAGTATATAATAGTGAAGGCAATTAGACGCAGTTGGTATCTAACAGTACAATAACAAAAAGTAGCAGTAAGTGTCTTCGAGTAAAGACAACAAGAAACAGTTAGTATTTAATGGTAAAGACAACAAGAAGCCATTTGTCTCTTAGAGTAAAGACAACAAGAAGCAGTTAGTATCTTACAGTAAAGACAACAAGAAGCAGTTAGTATCATACAGTAAAGACAACAAGAAGCAGTTAGCATCTTACAGTAAAGACAACAAGAAGCAGTTAGTATCTTACAGTAAAGACAACAAGAAGCAGTTAGTATCTTACAGTAAAGACAACAGGAAGCATTTAGTATCTTACAGTAAAGACAACAAGAAGCAGTTACTATCTTACAGTAAAGACAACAAGAAGCAGTTAGTATCTTACAGTAAAGACAACAAGAAGCAGTTAGTATCTTACAGTAAAGACAACAAGAAGAAGTTAGTATCTTACAGTAAAGACAACAATAAGCAGTTAGTATCTTACAGTAAAGACAACAATAAGTATTTAGTATCTAATAATAAAGACAACAAGAAGCAGTTAGTATCGTACATTAAAGACAACAAGAAGCAGTTAGTATCTAATAATAAAGACAACAAGTATGAGTTAGTATCTTACAGTAAAGACAACAATAAGCAGTTAGTATCATACAGTAAAGACAACAAGAAGCAGTTACTATCTTACAGTAAAGAAAACAAGAAGCAGTTAGTATCTTACAGTAAAGACAACAAGAAGCAGTTAGTATCTTACAGTAAAGACAACAGGAAGCATTTAGTATCTTACAGTAAAGACAACAAGAAGCAGTTAGTGTCTTACAGTAAAGACAACAAGACGCAGTTAGTATCTTACAGTAAAGACAACAAGAAGCAGTTAGTATCTTACAGTAAAAACAACAAGAAGCAGTTAGTATCTTACAGTAAAGACAACAAGAAGCAGTTAGTGTCTTACAGTAAAGACAACAAGAAGCAGTTAGTATCTTACAGTAAAAACAACAAGAAGCAGTTAGTATCTTACAGTAAAGACAACAAGAAGCAGTTAGTATCTTACAGTAGAGACATCAAGAAGCAGTTAGTATCTTACAGTAAAGACAACAAGAAGCAGTTAGTATCTTACAGTAAAGACAACAAGAAGCAGTTAGTATCTTACAGTAAAGACAACAGGAAGCATTTAGTATCTTACAGTAAAGACAACAAGAAGCAGTTAGTGTCTTACAGTAAAGACAACAAGAAGCAGTTAGTATCTTACAGTAAAAACAACAAGAAGCAGTTAGTATCTTACAGTAAAGACAACAAGAAGCAGTTAGTGTCTTACAGTAAAGACAACAAGAAGCAGTTAGTATCTTACAGTAAAAACAACAAGAAGCAGTTAGTGTCTTACAGTAAAGACAACAAGAAGCAGTTAGTATCTTACAGTAGAGACATCAAGAAGCAGTTAGTATCTTACAGTAAAGACAACAAGAAGCAGTTAGTATCTTACAGTAAAGACAACAAGAAGCAGTTAGTACCTTACAGTAAAGGCAAGAAGAAGCAGTTAGTATCTTACAGTAAAGACAACAAGAAGCAGTTAGTGTCTTACAGTAAAGACAACAAGAAGCAGTTAGTATCTTACAGTAAAAACAACAAGAAGCAGTTAGTTTCTTACAGTAAAGAAAACAAGAAGCAGTTAGTATCTTACAGTAAAAACAACAAGAAGCAGTTAGTATCTTACAGTAAAGACAACAAGAAGCAGTTAGTATCTTACAGTAGAGACATCAAGAAGCATTTAGTATCTTACAGTAAAGACAACAAGAAGCAGTTAGTGTCTTACAGTAAAGACAACAAGAAGCAGTTAGTATCTTACAGTAAAGACAACAAGAAGCAGTTAGTATCTTACAGTAAAAACAACAAGAAGCAGTTAGTATATTACAGTAAAGACAACAAGAAGCAGTTAGTGTCTTACAGTAAAGACAACAAGAAGCAGTTAGTATCTTACAGTAAAGACAACAAGAAGCAGTTAGTATCATACAGTAAAGACAACAAGAAGCAGTTACTATCTTACAGTAAAGAAAACAAGAAGCAGTTAGTATCTTACAGTAAAGACAACAAGAAGCAGTTAGTATCTTACAGTAAAGACAACAGGAAGCATTTAGTATCTTACAGTAAAGACAACAAGAAGCAGTTAGTGTCTTACAGTAAAGACAACAAGAAGCAGTTAGTATCTTACAGTAAAGACAACAAGAAGCAGTTAGTGTCTTACAGTAAAGACAACAAGAAGCAGTTAGTATCTTACAGTAAAAACAACAAGAAGCAGTTAGTATCTTACAGTAAAGACAACAAGAAGCAGTTAGTATCTTACAGTAGAGACATCAAGAAGCAGTTAGTATCTTACAGTAAAAACAACAAGAAGCAGTTAGTATCTTACAGTAAAGACAACAAGAAGCAGTTAGTGTCTTACAGTAAAGAAAACAAGAAGCAGTTAGTATCTTACAGTAAAAACAACAAGAAGCAGTTAGTATCTTACAGTAAAGACAACAAGAAGCAGTTAGTATCTTACAGTAGAGACATCGAGAAGCATTTAGCATCTTACAGTAAAGACAACAAGAAGCAGTTAGTGTCTTACAGTAAAGACAACAAGAAGCAGTTAGTATCTTACAGTAAAGACAACAAGAAGCAGTTAGTATCTTACAGTAAAAACAACAAGAAGCAGTTAGTATCTTACAGTAAAGACAACAAGAAGCAGTTTGTGTCTTACAGTAAAGACAACAAGAAGCAGTTAGTATCTTACAGTAAAAACAACAAGAAGCAGTTAGTATCTTACAGTAAAGACAACAAGAAGCAGTTAGTATCTTACAGTAGAGACATCAAGAAGCAGTTAGTATCTTACACTAAAGACAACAAGAAGCAGTTAGTATCTTACAGTAAAGACAACAAGAAGCAGTTAGTATCTTACCGTAAAGGCAAGAAGAAGCAGTTAGTATCTTACAGGAAAGACAACAAGAAGCAGTTAGTGTCTTACAGTAAAGACAACAAGAAGCAGTTAGTATCTTACAGTAAAAACAACCAGAAGCAGTTAGTATCTTACAGTAAAGACAACAAGAAGCAGTCAGTATCTTACAGTAGAGACATCAAGAAGCAGTTAGTATCTTACAGTAAAAATAACAAGAAGCAGTTAGTATTTTACAGTAAAGACAACAAGAAGCAGTTAGTATCTTACAGTAAAGACAACAAGAAGCATTTAGTTTCTTACAGTAAAGACAACAAGAAGCAGTTAGTATCTTACAGTAAAGACAACAAGAAGCAGTTAGTATCTTACACTAAAGACAACAAGAAGCAGTTAGTATCTTACAGTAAAGACAACAAGAAGCAGTTAGTATCTTACAGTAAAGACAACAAGAAGCAGTTAGTATCTTACAGTAAAGACAACAAGAAGCAGTTAGTATCTTACAGTAAAGGCAAGAAGAAGCAGTTAGTATCTTACAGTAAAGACAACAAGAAGCAGTTAGTGTCTTACAGTAAAGACAACAAGAAACAGTTAGTATCTTACAGTAAAAACAACAAGAAGCAGTTAGTATCTTACAGTAAAGACAACAAGAAGCAGTTAGTGTCTTACAGTAAAGACAACAAGAAACAGTTACCATCTTACAGTAAAAACAACAAGAAGCAGTTAGTATCTTACAGTAAAGACAACAAGAAGCAGTTAGTATCTTACAGTAGAGACATCAATAAGCATTTAGTATCTTACAGTAAAGACAACAAGAAGCAGTTAGTATCTTACAGTAAAAACAACAAGAAGCAGTTAGTATCTTACAGTAAAGACAACAAGAAGCAGTTAGTGTCTTACAGTAAAGACAACAAGAAGCAGTTAGTATCTTACAGTAAAAACAACAAGAAGCAGTTAGTATCTTACAGTAAAGACAACAAGAAGCTGTTAGTATCTTACAGTAGAGACATCAAGAAGCAGTTAGTATCTTACAGTAAAGACAACAAGAAGCAGTTAGTATCTTACAGTAAAGACAACAAGAAGCAGTTAGTATCTTACAGTAAAGGCAAGAAGAAGCAGTTAGTATCTTACAGTAAAGACAACAAGAAGCAGTTAGTGTCTTACAGTAAAGACAACAAGAAGCAGTTGGTATCTTACAGTAAAAACAACAAGAAGCAGTTAGTATCTTACAGTAAAGACAACAAGAAGCAGTCAGTATCTTACAGTAGAGACATCAAGAAGCAGTTAGTATCTTACAGTAAAAACAACAAGAAGCAGTTAGTATCTTACAGTAAAGACAACAAGAAGCAGTTAGTATCTTACAGTAAAGACAACAAGAAGCATTTAGTATCTTACAGTAAAGACAACAAGAAGCAGTTAGTATCTTACAGTAAAGACAACAATAATTAGTTAGTATCTTACACTAAAGACAACAAGAAGCAGTTAGTATCTTACAGTAAAGACAACAAGAAGCAGTTAGTATCTTACAGTAAAGACAACAAGAAGCAGTTAGTATCTTACAGTAAAGACAACAAGAAGCAGTTAGTATCTTACAGTAAAGACATCAATAGTTAATTAGAATCTAGTTATAAAGACAACAAGTGGCAGTTAGTATCTTATAGTAAAGACCACAAGATGCAGTTAGGATCTCACAGTAAAGACATCAAAAAGCAGTTAGTATCTAATTATAAAGACAACAGGAAGCATATAGTATCTAATAGTACAGAAAATAATAAGCAGTTACTATCTAATACTAAAGACAACAATAACCAGATATTATCTAATACTAAAGACAACATGAACCAGTTAGTATATAATAGTGAAGGCAATTAGACGCAGTTGGTATCTAACAGTACAATAACAAAAAGTAGCAGTAAGTGTCTTCGAGTAAAGACAACAAGAAACAGTTAGTATTTAATGGTAAAGACAACAAGAAGCCATTTGTCTCTTAGAGTAAAGACAACAAGAAGCAGTTAGTATCTTACAGTAAAGACAACAAGAAGCAGTTAGTATCATACAGTAAAGACAACAAGAAGCAGTTAGCATCTTACAGTAAAGACAACAAGAAGCAGTTAGTATCTTACAGTAAAGACAACAAGAAGCAGTTAGTATCTTACAGTAAAGACAACAGGAAGCATTTAGTATCTTACAGTAAAGACAACAAGAAGCAGTTACTATCTTACAGTAAAGACAACAAGAAGCAGTTACTATCTTACAGTAAAGACAACAAGAAGCAGTTAGTGTCTTACAGTAAAGACAACAAGAAGCAGTTAGTGTCTTACAGTAAAGACAACAAGAAGCAGTTAGTATCTTACAGTAAAAACAACAAGAAGCAGTTGGTATCTAATAGTAAAGACAACAAGAAGCAGTTGGTATCTAATAGTAAAGACAACAAGAATGAGTTAGTATCTAATTGTAAAGTCAACAAGAAGCAGTTAGTATTTAATATTAAAGACAACTGATTTTGTCCTGAAGACTGCTGAGTAATTCTATTACAGTTTAACTGCCACCGGAGTTGGAGCAGAACCATTCAGGAAAATCAGGAAGAAAATATACATTTTAGCAATTTCCACAAATTAACAAAGTATAGGAAGTACATTCTTCATTTTATCATATGTGCTGTACTGTACATGGCAAAATATAAGTATGGGTGAACAATTTGCTTTATTATGGAATAGTAATGGAATAGTTCAGATATGTCTTCGTAATCTCAATAAAACTAACACAGTAAAATAGATTTAAAATTTAAAATGAATAAATACAATATCAGGAGTATATTTGGAGATGTGGTGAAATATGGCCAGATATGAATAACTCAAAGGCAGTGAACCTGGTCTTAAGAGCACACAATGCTACACACCTTGTTTTGACAGATTACGAAGTCAAGAGGACAGGCATTAGATAGTCAGAAAAACAAAACAATTAGTTGTCGACCAAATTTTGTAACCTGGCCTCCTTAGAATGTTAAGTTGTGTCAACTTCTTATACAGTTGAAACTACTGTACTACTTTTACATTTACACATTTCTGAGCTGACTAAGTCTTTGTAAATTATATAATAGAGATCAAATCTGTCTCCTGGTCATGTGTGAGCATTTTAACCAGTTTCAAAACTGGCAGTGCACTCAGTAATGTCAACCAACCAACAGACCATTACAACAACATTCTCAGTAACGGTTAAAGAAAGGTTTTACTTGTTGCTACTTTTTAATTGTGGTTGTCTTTACTGTAAGATAGTAACTGCTTCTTGTTGTCTTTACTGTAAGATAGTAACTGCTTCTTGTCATCTTTACTGTAAGATACTAACTGCTTCTTGTTGTCTTTACTGTAAGATAGTAACTGCTTCTTGTTGTCTTTACTGTAAGATAGTAACTGCTTCCTGTTGTCTTTACTGTAAGATACTAACTGCTTCTTGTTGTCTTTACTGTAAGATAGTAACTGCTTCTTGTTGTCTTTACTGTAAGATAGTAACTGCTTCTTGTTGTCTTTACTGTAAGATAGTAACTGCTTCTTGTTGTTTTTACTGTACAATTGTAAATGCTTCCTGTTGTCTTTACTGTAAGATAGTAACTGCTTCTTGTTGTCTTTACTGTAAGATAGTAACTAATTATTGTTGTCTTTACTGTACTATTGTAAATGCTTCTTGTTGTCTTTACTGTAAGATAGTAACTGCTTCTTGTTGTCTTTACTGTAAGATAGTAACTAATTCTTGTTGTCTTTACTGTACTATTGTAAATGCTTCTTGTTGTCTTTACTGTAAGATAGTAACTGCTTCTTGTTGTCTTTACTGTAAGATAGTAACTGCTTCTTGTTGTCTTTACTGTACTATTGTAAATGCTTCTTGTTGTCTTTACTGTAAGATACTAACTGCTTCTTGTTGTCTTTACTGTAAGATACTAACTGCTTCTTGTTGTTTTTACTGTACTATTGTAAATGCTTCCTGTTGTCTTTACTGTAAGATAGTAACTGCTTCTTGTTGTCTTTACTGTAAGATAGTAACTGCTTCTTGTTGTCTTTACTGTACTATTGTAACTGCTTCCTGTTGTCTTTACTGTAAGATAGTAACTGCTTCTTGTTGTCTTTACTGTAAGATACTAAATGCTTCTTGTTGTCTTTACTGTAAGATAGTAACTGCTTCTTGTTGTCTTTACTGTAAGATAGTAACTGCTTCTTGTTGTCTTTACTGTAAGATAGTAACTGCTTCTTGTTGTTTTTACTGTACAATTGTAAATGCTTCCTGTTGTCTTTACTGTAAGATAGTAACTGCTTCTTGTTGTCTTTACTGTAAGATAGTAACTCATTCTTGTTGTCTTTACTGTACTATTGTAAATGCTTCTTGTTGTCTTTACTGTAAGATAGTAACTGCTTCTTGTTGTCTTTACTGTAAGATAGTAACTAATTATTGTTGTCTTTACTGTACTATTGTAAATGCTTCTTGTTGTCTTAACTGTAAGATAGTAACTGCTTCTTGTTATCTTTACTGTAAGATAGTAACTGCTTCTTGTTGTCTTTACTGTACTATTGTAAATGCTTCTTGTTGTCTTTACTGTAAGATAGTAACTGCTTCTTGTTGTCTTTACTGTAAGATAGTAACTGCTTATTGTTGTCTTTACTGTAAGATAGTAACTGCTTCTTGTTGTCTTTACTGTAAGATAGTAACTGCTTCTTGTTGTCTTTACTGTAAGATACTAACTGCTTCTTGTTGTTTTTACTGTACTATTGTAAATGCTTCCTGTTGTCTTTACTGTAAGATAGTAACTGCTTCTTGTTGTCTTTACTGTAAGATAGTAACTGCTTCTTGTTGTCTTTACTGTAAGATAGTAACTGCTTCTTGTTGTCTTTACTGTAAGATAGTAACTGCTTCTTGTTGTCTTTACTGTACTATTGTAAATGCTTCTTGTTGTCTTTACTGTAAGATAGTAACTGCTTCTTGTTGTCTTTACTGTAAGATAGTAACTGTTTCCTGTTGTCTTTACTGTAAGATAGTAACTGCTTCTTGTTGTCTTTACTGTACTATTGTAAATGCTTCTTGTTGTCTTTACTGTAAGATAGTAACTGCTTCTTGTTGTCTTTACTGTTAGATAGTAACTGTTTCCTGTTGTCTTTACTGTAAGATATTAACTGCTTCTTGTTAGTAGTAACTGTAACTGCTTCGGCAGGTAGCTTAGTGGTTAAGAGCGTTGTGCCAGTAACCGAAAGGTCGCTGGTTCTAATCCCCGAGCCGACTAGGTGAAAAATCTGTCGATGTGCCCTTGAGCAAGGCACTTAACCCTAATTGCTCCTGTAAGTCGCTCTGGATAAGAGCGTCTGCTAAATGACCAATTATTTATTATTATTATATTATATATATTATATTGTTGTCTTTACTGTAAGATAGTAACTGCTTCCTGTTGTCTTTACTGTAAGATACTAACTGCTTCTTGTTGTCTTTACTGTAAGATACTAAATGCTTCTTGTTGTCTTTACTGTAAGATAGTAACTGCCTCTTGTTGTCTTTACTGTAAGATAGTAACTGCTTCTTGTTGTCTTTACTGTAAGATAGTAACTGCTTCTTGTTGTTTTTACTGTACTATTGTAAATGCTTCCTGTTGTCTTTACTGTAAGATAGTAACTGCTTCTTGTTGTCTTTACTGTACTATTGTAAATGCTTCTTGTTGTCTTTACTGTAAGATAGTAACTGCTTCTTGTTGTCTTTACTGTAAGATAGTAACTGTTTCCTGTTGTCTTTACTGTAAGATAGTAACTGCTTCTTGTTGTCTTTACTGTACTATTGTAAATGCTTCTTGTTGTCTTTACTGTAAGATAGTAACTGCTTCTTGTTGTCTTTACTGTAAGATAGTAACTGCTTCCTGTTGTCTTTACTGTAAGATACTAACTGCTTCTTGTTGTCTTTACTGTAAGATACTAAATGCTTCTTGTTGTCTTTACTGTAAGATAGTAACTGCTTCTTGTTGTCTTTACTGTAAGATAGTAACTGCTTCTTGTTGTCTTTACTGTAAGATAGTAACTGCTTCTTGTTGTTTTTACTGTACTATTGTAAATGCTTCCTGTTGTCTTTACTGTAAGATAGTAACTGCTTCTTGTTGTCTTTACTGTAAGATAGTAACTAATTATTGTTGTCTTTACTGTACTATTGTAAATGCTTCTTGTTGTCTTTACTGTAAGATAGTAACTGCTTCTTGTTGTCTTTACTGTAAGATACTAACTGCTTCTTGTTGTCTTTACTGTACTATTGTAAATGCTTCTTGTTGTCTTTACAGTTAGATAGTAACTGCTTCTTGTTGTCTTTACTGTAAGATAGTAACTGCTTCTTGTTGTCTTTACTGTACTATTGTAAATGCTTCTTGTTGTCTTTACTGTAAGATACTAAATGCTTCTTGTCGTCTTTACTGTAAGATACTAACTGCTTCTTGTTGTCTTTACTGTAAGATACTAACTGCTTCTTGATGTCTTTACTGTAAGATAGTAACTACTTCTTGTTGTCTTTACTGTAAGATAGTAACTGCTTCCTGTTGTCTTTACTGTAAGATAGTAACTGCTTCTTGTTGTCTTTACTGTAAGATAGTAACTGCTTCTTGTTGTCTTTACTGTAAGATAGTAACTGCTTCTTGTTTCTTTACTGTAAGATAGTAACTGCTTATTGTTGTCTTTACTGTAAGATAGTAACTGCTTCTTGTTATCTTTACTGTAAGATAGTAACTGCTTATTGTTGTCTTTACTGTAAGATAGTAACTGCTTCTTGTTATCTTTACTGTAAGATAGTAAATGCCTCTTGTTGTCTTTACTGTACTATTGTAAATTCTTCTTGTTGTCTTTACTGTAAGATACTAACTGCTTCTTGTTGTCTTTACTGTAAGATAGTAACTAATTATTGTTGTCTTTACTGTACTATTGTAAATGCTTCTTGTTGTCTTTACTGTAAGATAGTAACTGCTTCTTGTTGTCTTTACTGTAAGATACTAACTGCTTCTTGTTGTCTTTACTGTACTATTGTAAATGCTTCTTGTTGTCTTTACAGTTAGATAGTAACTGCTTCTTGTTGTCTTTACTGTAAGATAGTAAATGCTTCTTGTTGTCTTTACTGTACTATTGTAAATGCTTCTTGTTGTCTTTACTGTAAGATACTAAATGCTTCTTGTCGTCTTTACTGTAAGATACTAACTGCTTCTTGTTGTCTTTACTGTAAGATACTAACTGCTTCTTGATGTCTTTACTGTAAGATAGTAACTACTTCTTGTTGTCTTTACTGTAAGATACTAACTGCTTCCTGTTGTCTTTACTGTAAGATAGTAACTGCTTCTTGTTGTCTTTACTGTAAGATAGTAACTGCTTCTTGTTGTCTTTACTGTAAGATAGTAACTGCTTCTTGTTTCTTTACTGTAAGATAGTAACTGCTTATTGTTGTCTTTACTGTAAGATAGTAACTGCTTCTTGTTATCTTTACTGTAAGATAGTAACTGCTTATTGTTGTCTTTACTGTAAGATAGTAACTGCTTCTTGTTATCTTTACTGTAAGATAGTAAATGCCTCTTGTTGTCTTTACTGTACTATTGTAAATTCTTCTTGTTGTCTTTACTCTAAGATACTAACTGCTTCTTCTTATTGTTGTCTTTACTGTAAGATAGTAACTCTTTCTTGTTGTCTTTACTGTAAGATAGTAACTGCCTCTTGTTGTCTTTACTGTAAGATAGTAAATGCGTATTAGGGGTGGGGTCTAACCGCTGACACTCCCATCTCCTATCTCATTATAATAGTGAGAATACCATCAACACTAGTTACTAATTCCACCACTTACGTGTTACAGAGAAAGTGGGTGACTGTATTTCCATCCCCTGGTAAACGGTCCTTTGTGTGAGTACTGTACTGTCCCCTACAGTGAGATCCTATGTAGACCTATTGCTCTCCACAATGACATGAATAACAACAACACCTGTGTTGGTAAAAGACATGCTGATGTTTCAATCATCCTGTGCTCTGTGATCAAGTGTGTTGTAGACCCATTCCCATAACATTAGATTCCCATTAAGTTCTAGTTGGGGTTGTATCTAATATTAGGATTATAACATCCCAAAAACATTCAAATAATGTTTTGGATAACAAACAAACAAACAAACAAACAAAAAATATATATATACAGTACCAATCAAAAGTTTGGACACACCTACTCATTCAAGGGATTTCCTTTATTTATACTATTTTCTACATTGTAGAATAATAGTGAAGACATCAAAACTATGAAATAACACATATGGAATCATGTAGTAACCAAAAAAAGTGTTAAAGAAATCAAAATATATTTTACATTTGAGATTCTTCAAATAGCCACCCTTTGCCTTGATGACAGCTTTGCACACTCTTGGCATTCTCTCAACCAGCTTCACCTGGAATGCTTTTCCAACAGTCTTGAAGGACTTCCCACATATGCCGAGTACTTGTTGGCTGCTTTTCATTCACTCTGCGGTCAAACTCATCCCAAACCATCTCAATTGGGTTGAGGTCGGGAGATTGTGGAGGCCAGGTCATCTGATGCAGCACTCCATCACTCTCCTTCTTGGTAAAATAGCCCTTACACAGCCTGGAGGTGTGTTGGGTCATTGTCCTGTTGAAAAACAAATAATAGTCTAACCCCAAACCAGATGGGATGGCGTATCACTGCAGAATGCTGTGGTAGCCATTCTGGTTAAGTGTGCCTTGAATTCTAAATAAATCACAGACAGTGTCACCAGCAAAGCACCCCCACACCATAACACCTCCTCCTCCATGCTTTACGGTGGGAACTACACATGCGGAGATCATCCGTTCACCCACACCGCATCTCACAAAGACACGGCGGTTGCAACCAAAAATCTCAAATTTGGACTCCAGACCAAAGGACACATTTCCACCGGTCTAATGTCCATTGCTCGTGTTTCTTGGCCCAAGCAAGTCTCTTCTTATTATTGGTGTCCTTTAGTAGTGGTTTCTTTGCAGCAATTCAACCATGAAGGCCTGATTCACACAGTCCCCTCTGAACAGTTGATGTTGAGATGTGTGTGTGTGTCTGTGACTTGATCTCTGTGAAGCATTTATTTGGGATGCAATTTCTGAGGCTGGTAAATCTAATGAACTTATCCTCATGAGAGCCAGTTTCATCATAGCGTTTGATGGTTTTTGCGACTGCACTTGAGGAAACTTTCAACGTTCTTGAAATGTTCCGTATTGACTGACCTTCATGCCTTAAAGTAATGATGGTCTGTCGTTTCTCTTTGCTTATTTGAGCTGTTCTTGCCATAATATGGACTTGATCTTTTACCAAATAGGGCCATCTTCTGTATACCCCCGCCCCTCCCCCCCCCCCCCCCCCCCCCCCCCCCCCCCCCCCCCCAACCTTGTCACAACACAACTGATTGGCTCAAACGCATTAAGAAGGAAATAAATTCCACAAATTCACTTTTAACAAGGCACATCTGTTAATTGAAATGCTCTTTTTAGGTTAGTACATGAATCCATATGTGTTATTTTATAGTTTTGATGTCTTCACTATTATTCTACAATGTAAAAAATTGTACAAATAAAGAAAAACCCTTGAATGAGTATGTGTGTCCATACGTTTGGCTGGTACTGTATATCCTTGGAATGTTCTAACATTCACTAAAATGATGTGCACAACATCCGTAACAACCACCACAGAACATTCCCCAAACGTTCTCATTAGTTTTCCAGGAAAAGAACAGACTAAATTTGTTCTGGAAACGTTCTTGCATCAGGCAAATATTTTATACAAACAATGTATAATCGTCAGCACAACTGGACAGTTTTTGTGTTATGAGAACATTTGCCACATCCCAATATATGTTCTGGGATCTTTAACCAAACCAATTTAGGTTTGCTGGGGATTGATGTGTTGTTTTCCTGACTGGAGAAAAGGTGAGTGTTATTGTTATTGTTATTTTTATTGGGCTCCTGTAAACACTGTCCAGAACTATCTCTCTCTGACCCAGCATGTCCAGGCAGCTCTGAGAGGAACCATCCTTCACTGGGGTTAGGGTTAGGGTTAGGGTTAGGGTTAGGGTCCAGGGAGGAACCATCCTTCACTGGGGTTAGGGTTAGGGTTAGGGTTAGGGTTAGGGTTAGGGTCCAGGGAGGAACCATCCTTCACTGGGGTTAGGGTTAGGGTTAGGGTTAGGGTTAGGGTTAGGGTCCAGGGAGGAACCATCCTTCACTGGGGAGGGATGTCCTGTGAGATGTCCGCAGAAACACACACACTGCCCCCCCAAAGAAATGTACACACCGACACACAGCCAAAACTCCAGGACATACACACACACACACACACACACACACACACACACACACACACACACACACACACACACACACACACACACACACACACACACACACACACTGTTCACTTTCTCTGCAAGGCTGAAGCAAAGACCTCCATACACAAAGTGCCAAGCCGAATATCGCTGAGACACAATATTGATAGAAACAACATTAAGTTCTCAAAATGTGAGAGATGATAAAATGATGTAGTATTTGAGAGAGATATTTGTGAGTCACTTCCTGCTGGACAAATGATAAACCAGACTGTAGATAAAAGATGGACTGAGACAGCAGCAGCTTCCAGAGGAAATTAAACGGCCCTCTAGATAACCATGGTGTCAACTAACACTGCAAATTCCACTGGCTGTTATAACCAGAGCAGCCAGCCACTCATTAAACCTAACAAGCAGGAACAAAAGCCAAGACCTGGAAAACAAGTGAAACAAGTTGTTTTCCTTGCTGTCTGTCTTTGTGATAAGGAGCAGCAACCTGACCACTGGGCTGGCTGGCTGGCTGGCTGGCTGGCTGGCTGGCTGGCTGGCTAGTATACCATATGTTACTGGATGCCTCAGACCCTTCAACAGCACAGAGACACACCACTGCATTATTGAACAGTGATTAGCAAATGCAATAGAAATGTTAGACTTGATGTTGGGTGGAGGGGGTGTCTGGTGTTTGTCAGGTGTGTGTGCTTGTGTGTGTGTGTGTGTGTGTGTGTGTGTGTGTGTGTGTGTATGTGTGGAGAGTCAGTGGGACAGTGACAGGAGGGGAGCTAGTTCATTATTGATGAAGGGACAAAACAGGCTGGTTAACGGAGGGAGGGAAGGAAGGAAGGAAGGAAGGAAGGAAGGAAGGAAGGAAGGAAGGAAGGAAGGAAGGAAGGAAGGAAGGAAGGAAGGAAGGAAGGAAGGAAGGAAGGAAGGAAGGAAGGAATTACTGGATTGATTACTGGAAACAGCAGGAGGGAAGTGTACTGAGACAGAAAGAACCAAACCTGACCAGACCTACTGTAAGTCGCTTAAAATCTACAGACCTACTGTTTGTCGGCCTATAAAAGTAACAACACATTATCTGTAAGCCTAAAGACTACAAAGCAAGTGTCTGTTAGCCTACAGACTACAAAGCAAATGTCTGTCAGCCTACCGCTGAACCACAGACACACTGTCAGTCGACCAACTCAGCAGACCTTCACCTTGTGTTGGGTTCTCTGTGTTTGTCACCAAAACTATCCTAACCGGATTACTACTCACTGACTGGCCCTTTATCCTATCAGTGTGGAACAGCCATAATGTGTTAGTGAGCCTTTCTAGAAGATGTATTGGACTTTAATAACATTTCATCAATTCATTCAAGTCTAATTGAATTATATGTAAGTGGATAGGCTTGACATATGTTTCAATATCTGCAAGTGATACATTATTCTCCAGCGAGCATAAAACTTAATGACATATAAATACACATTGATACTCACATTTCAGCCAACCAGTCACCACTGCTGTTAGGAGGGGGTGGGGTTGTTACACGGTAACAGAGGAGAGAGGAGAAGAGAGGAGGACATGCAGAATCTCGATGAGAGGACGATGCTAGGGCTCTGAGGGGCGATCGAGGGATAGGCCAGGCCAGTTCCCCCCGAAACTTTTCATTATCGTGATCTTATATTAGTCGGCTCTGTAGATTACGCGTCTCTTCTCTGCTCTTCTCGTTCTCTTCTCTTATCGATCTCTTCGTCTTCTCGTCTATTCTCTTTCTTCTTTGCTGTTTTCCTTAATCGCGAGTACTGCTCGGACCTATGCAGCACCAGCCATATGAAGGGTTAACTTGGTATCTAAACCAACTAAACCATCTCTGACCTACCAAGGCTGTAACATCTCCCGGTGTAAACTAAACCAACACACACAAATCACACACCAACTCTGAACCTACCAAGGCTGGTACAGTCTCACTGTAGACTAAACCAACTAAACCAACTCTGACCTACCAAGGCTGGTACAGTCTCACTGTAACTAAACCAACTAACAACTCTGACCTACCAAGGCTGTCTACTTAA
>LR778269.1:53060847-53229805 GCA_902810595.1 Coregonus sp. 'balchen'
AACCCCATCAAGTCTAACCCATCTCCCCCTAACCCCATGACTGCTAACCCCTACCCTATCCCCCCTAACCCCCTCACTGTCTAAACCCTTCCCCCCCAACCCCATAACTGCTCCCTCTCCCCTAACCCACAGACGTCAACCCATCTCCCCCCCAACCCCCTCAAGTTAAAAAACCCTTCCCCTAACCCCCCCATCAGACTGTCTAACCCACCCCCCCAACCCCATCACTTTTAAACCTTCCCCTAACCCCTCGACTGTCTAACCCTCTCCCCCTAACCCATCAAGTAAACCCCTCTCCCCCTAACCCCATCAATGTCAAACCCACTCCCCCCCCCCCCTCAGACTGTCTAACCCATCTCCCCCTAACCCCCCTCAATTCAAAACCCCCCTCAACCCCCCCATCAGAAAATGCTAACCCCATCTCCCCCAAAAAAACCCCATCAGAGTCTAACCCATTTCCCCCTAACCCCCAGACCGCAAACCCCCTCCCCCCTAAAACCAAAACCCCACTCCCCCCTAACCCCCAAATCTAACCCCCCTCCCCCCAACCCCACAGCTGTCAACCACTCCCCCCAACCCATAATTTCTAAAACCCCTCTCCCCCAACCCCCCTGACTTTAACCATCTCCCCCAACCCCATCAACGTCTAAAACCCCCCCTCCCCCCCCCAACCCCTCAAAGTCTAAACCCCTCTCCCCCTAAACCCCTCAACTGTCTAACCCCTCTCCCCCTAACCCCCCATGTCTAAACCCACTCCCCAACCCCCTCAGACGTCTAACCCATTCCCCCCCCCTAACCCCCTCGCTGTCAACCCACTCCCCCAAACCCCCCTCAACTGTCTAACCCATCTCCCCCTAACCCCTCAACTGTCTAACCCATCTCCCCCCAACCCCATCAGACTGTCTAACCCATCTCCCCCTAACCCCATCAGACTGTCTAACCCATCTCCCCCCTAACCCATCAGACTGTCTAACCCATCTCCCCCTAACCCCATCAGACTGTCTAACCCATCTCCCCCTAACCCCATCAGACTGTCTAACCCATCTCCCCCTAACCCCATCAGACTGTCTAACCATCTCCCCCTAACCCATCCAGACTGTCTAACCCATCCCCTCACCCATCAGACGTCCTAAACCCATCCCCCCTACCCCATCAGACTGTCTAACCCATCTCCCCCTAACCCCATCAGACTGTCTAACCCATCTCCCCCTAACCCCATCAGACTGTCTAACCCATCTCCCCTAACCCCATCAGACTGTCTAACCCATCTCCCCCTAACCCCATCAACGTCCCAACCCATCTCAACCCCTCAACTGTCTAACCCATCTCCCCCTAACCCC
The DNA here is from genome assembly GCA_902810595.1 of Coregonus sp. 'balchen'. NCBI lineage: Eukaryota > Metazoa > Chordata > Actinopteri > Salmoniformes > Salmonidae > Coregonus > Coregonus sp. 'balchen'. The sequence goes on from LR778269.1 coordinate 53,062,188, forward strand.
ACCAGACTGTCTAAAACCCCTTCTCCCCCCAACCCCATCAGACTGTCTAACCCATCTCCCCCTAACCCCATCAGACTGTCTAACCCTCTCAACCCCATCAGACTGTCTAACCACGTTGATGCAGCTCTGTTGTGATCAGCCTCGTTGATTCAGCTCTGTTGTGATCAGCCACGTTGTCTGCAGCTCTGTTGTGATCAACCACGTTGTGTGCATCCCAGAATCCACCCTAAACTGTTCATCATGCACTGCTTTTGAACGGAGCCCTTCCAAAGTAGGGTGCCATTGAGTTTGTATTGTGACGGTGCAGAGCTGAAGCCCTCTGTTATCCCACCTCTCTCAGTGCCCCCACCACCCCACCTCTCTCTGTGGAGAGGCCTCTGTTATCCCAACTCTCTCAGTGCCCCCACCACCCCACCTCTCTCTGTTTAGAGCCCTCTGTTATCCCAACTCTCTCAGTGCCCCCACCACCCCACCTCTCTCTGTTTAGAGCCCTCTGTTATCCCAACTCTCTCAGTGCCCCCACCACCCCACCTCTCTCTGTGGAGAGGCCTCTGTTATCCCAACTCTCTCAGTGCCCCCACCACCCCACCTCTCTCTGTGGAGAGCCCTCTGTTATCCCAACTCTCCAGTGCCCCCACCCACCCCCCACCTCTCTCTGGTTAGAGCCCTCTGTTATCCCAACTCTCTCAGTGCCCCCCACCACCCCACCTCTCTCTGTTTAGAGCCTCTGTTATCCCAACTCTCTCAGTGCCCCCACCACCCCACTTCTCTCTGTGGAGAGGCCTCTGTTATCCTACCATAACACAGTGTAACTGAGGAACCATTACCAATCCCTGATCCTGGAAGATCCCTAGATGGCTCCATCATCTGATCATTGTAATGATTCATATTTATGTCCAACATTGTCTTTTATGGATCTTAACGTAAATAATTCCATATAATGTTCTTCAACCACACAGCCTATCCCTATCCTTTAACAGGGAGAGTTTGAAACAAGCAGTCATTCAAATCATTGTTCATTTTTAGGAGGAAATATAACACTTTGGAGGTATCACATCTGACAGACCATACAAAACTTCAGATAGCGTTTAAAACACTGTTTCAGACCATTTTAATTTAGACAGAGTCCATTGTGTCTGCCTCATTTTATGAAATATTCATTGTATGATTGGTAATATACACAAACAAGTCAAATCTACTTCATTAAATACTATTTGAATATACTAAGGATATTTATGTTTGCCACTGTGTTTGAATACCATAACATTGTTGGGAAGGGCCCGTAAGTCAGCACTTCACTGTTAGTCTCAACCTAGTGTTTACCAAGCACGTGACACATAACATTTGATTTGAATTGAAGTGTCTCTGATGGAGTTGTTGATTCATCCAGTGGAATGTAAAGTCTCTATATTAATTGTTGTATATAATTTGTTGGTGAACTGAAGTGATTTTCTGGATTCTCTCCAGTTTGCTAACAGGCTAACAGAAATGAAGACAGGGGGTCAGCATTATGGAATGAACCGCCAAAAACCTCTCCCATCCCAGTGGTGTTAGGAACAAGGTCTCTGGACAGATGTTACACCGTATAGAGTTGTTAGACAGGTTCTCTGGACAGATGTTATACTATAGAGGTGTTAGACAGGTTCCTCTGGACAGTTATACTAGAGAGGTGTTAGACAGGTTCTCTGGACAGATGTATACTATAGAGGTGTTAGACAGGTTCTCTGGACAGATGTATACTATAGAGGTGTTAGACAGGTTCTCTGGACAGATGTATACTATAGAGGTGTTAGACAGGTTCTCTGGACAGATGTATACTATAGTGTCCTGGCGTCGTGGGGGAGCTTGTATCTGGTCAAAGACAATTTTTTCCAAAACTTTACTAATGGTTGGTGACAGGCTGATTGGTCGGCTATTTGAGCCAGTAAAGGGGGCTTTACTATTCTTGGGTAGCGGATTGACTTTAGCTTCCCTCCATGTCTGAGGGCACACACTTTCTAGTAGGCTTAAATGGAAGATATGGCAAATAGGAGTGGCAATATCATCCACTATTATCTGATAGAGATGGGGTGATGTGGAGGGGGGGGCTCTGAGAGAGGTGGTGTGATGAGGGGGGGCTCTGAGAGAGGTGGGGTGGTGTGGAGGGGGGGCTCTGAGAGAGGTGGGGTGGTGGGGGGGGGCTCTGAGAGAGGTGGGGTGATGTGGAGGGGGGGCTCTGAGAGAGGTGGGGTGGTGGGGGTGGGGCTCTGAGAGAGGTGGGGTGGTGTGGGGGGGGCTCTGAGAGAGGTGGGGTGATGTGGAGGGGGGGCTCTGAGAGAGGTGGGGTGATGTGGAGGGGGGGCTCTGAGAGAGGTGGGGTGGTATGTGGAGGGGGGGGCTCTGAGAGAGGTGGGGTGGTGTGGAGGGGGGGCTCTGAGAGAGGTGGGGTGGTGGGGGGTGGGGTTCTGAGAGAGGTGGGGTGGTGGGGGTGGGGCTCTGAGAGAGGTGGGGTGATGTGGAGGGGGGGCTCTGAGAGAGGTGGGGTGATGTGGGGGGGGCTCTGAGAGAGGTGGGGTGATGTGGAGGGGGGGGCTCTGAGAGAGGTGGGGTGGTATGTGGGGGGCTCTGAGAGAGGTGGGGTGGTGTGGAGGGGGGGCTCTGAGAGAGGTGGGGTGGTGTGGAGGGGGGGCTCTGAGATAGGTGGGGGTGGTGTGGAGGGGGGGGCTCTGAGAGAGGTGGGGTGGTGTGGAGGGGGGCTCTGAGAGAGGTGGGGTGATGTGGAGGGGGGGCTCTGAGAGAGGTGGGGTGGTGTGGAGGGGGGTCTCTGAGAGAGGTGGGGTGGTGGGGGTGGGGCTCTTGAGAGAGGTGGGGTGGTGTGGAGGGGGTGCTCTGAGAGAGGTGGGGTGGGGGGCTCTGAGAGAGGTGAGGTGATGTGGGGGGGGGGGCTCTGAGAGAGGGGGGGGTGGTGTGGAGGGGGGCTCTGAGAGAGTTGGGGTGATGTGGGGGGGGCTCTGAGAGAGGTGGGGTGGGGGAGGCTCTGAGAGAGGTGTGGGGTGATATGGGGGGGCTCTAGAGTGGTGGGGTGATGTGGGGGGGGGGGGGGGGGGGGGGGGCTCTGAGAGAGGTGGGGTGATGTGGGGGGCTCTGAGAGAAAAACACAAAATAACTGTCACCCTCCCTCGGCCTGGGGCTCCATGCAAGTTCTCACCTCGTGGAGTTGCAATGATCATGAGAACGGTGAGGAATCAGCCCAGAACTACACGGGAGGATCTTGTCAATGATCTCAAGGCAACTGGGGACCATAGTCACCAATAAAACAATTGGTAACACACTACGCCGTGAAGGACTGAAATCCTGCAGCACCCGCAAGGTCCCCCTGCTCAAGAAAGCACATATACAGGGCCGTCTGAAGTTTGCCAATGAACATCTGAATGATTCAGAGGAGAACTGGGTGAAAGTGTTGTGGTCAGATGAGACCAAAATCGAGCTCTTTGGCATCAACTCAACTCGCCGTGTTTGGAGGAGGAGGAATGCTGCCTATGACCCCAAGAACACCATCCCCACCGTCAAACATGGAGGTGGAAAAATTATGCTTTGGGGGTGTTTTTCTGCTAAGGGGACAGGACAACTTCATCGCATCAAAGGGACGATGGACAGGGCCATGTACCGTCAAATCTTGGGTGAGAACCTCCTTCCCTCAGCCAGGGCATTGGAAATGGGTTGTGGATGGGTATTCCAGCATGACAATGACCCAAAACACACGGCCAAGGCATCAAAGGAGTGGCTCAAGAAGAAGCACATTAAGGTCCTGGAGTGGCCTAGCCAGTCTCCAGAACTTAATCCCATAGAAAATCTGTGGAGGGAGCTGAAGGTTTGAGTTGCCAAACGTCAGCCTCGAAACCTTAATGACTTGGAGAAGTGGGACAAAATCCCTCCTGAGATGTGTGCAAACCTGGTGGCCAACTACAAGAAACGTCTGACCTTTGTGATTGCCAACAAGGGTTTTGCCACCAAGTACTAAGTTTTGCAGAGGGGTCAAATACTTATTTCCCTCATTAAAATGCAAATAAATTCATAACATTTTTGACATGCATTTCTCTGGATTTTGTTGTTGTTATTCTGTCTCTCACTGTTCAAATAAACCTACCATTACAATCATAGACTGATCATGTCTTTGTCAGTGGGCAAACATACAAAATCAGCAGGGGATCAAATACTTTTTTCCCTCACTGTATGCTTTACCAATAGGTGCCCTTCTTTGCGAGGCATTGGAAAACCTCCCTGGTCTTTGTGATTGAATCTGTGTTTGAAATTCACTACTCGACTGAGCGACCTTACAGAGAGTACAGAGATGAGATAGTCATTCAAAAATCATGTTAAACACTATTATTTCACAGAGAGTGAGTCCATGCAACTTATTATGTGACTTGTTAAGCACATTTTTACTCCTGAACTTATTTATTATTGCCATAACAAGCAGGTTGAATAATTATTGACTCAAGACATTTCAGCTTTTCATTTTTAATTAACTTGTAAAAATGTCTAAATATAATTTCACTTTGATATTATCGGGTATTATGTGTAGACCCGTGTCACAAAATCTCAATTTAATCAATTTTAAATTCAGGCTGTAACTCAACAAAATGTGGGAAAATGTCGAGGGGTGTGAATAATTTCTGAAGGCGCTGTAAATTATGAAAACAAAAAGAGCTTTAAAATGAATCTTGTCTTTCTTACTTTTATTCTTTAGGCTGTTTTTATAACTTCCCCCTGAATCCTATGACAGCATGTAAACAAATAAAAGTGTGAAAACAGTTTGGCATCTCAGCACTGTAATTAATGTCTCTGAGACTTGGCATCACCAGGTGGAAATGATGTGCATAAATAATATCACTAATTAAAAAGATGCAGATTAACATGCAAATAATGTTAATGACGATCTGCAATTCCAGAGTGGATTCGCATAACATCAACAATTTAATGTGTTGGAAGGTTTGTGTTTGCATTACATTAACAACATTCAAAGACCCTGCATAACAAGTTCTGTGGGAGTCTGTGTGTCTGGTTGTCTCTTCAGTGGGCAGTCCTACAGCAGCAGTCTCAGCCCCTGGGTTGGCAGGTTGTCTCTTCAGTGGGCAGTCCTACAGCAGCAGTCTCAGCCCCTGGGTTGGCAGGTTGGTCTCTTCAGTGGGCAGTCCTACAGCAGCAGTCTCAGCCCCTGGGTTGGCAGGTTGTCTCTTCAGTGGGCAGTCCTACAGCAGCAGTCTCAGCCCCTGGGTTGGCAGGTTGTCTCTTCAGTGGGCAGTCCTACAGCAGCAGTCTCAGCCCCCTGGGTTGGCAGGTTGTCTCTTCAGTGGGCAGTCCTACAGCAGCAGTCTCAGCCCCTGGGTTGGCAGGTTGTCTCTTCAGTGGGCAGTCCTACAGCAGCAGTCTCAGCCCCTGGGTTGGCAGGTTGTCTCTTCAGTGGGCAGTCCTACAGCAGCAGTCTCAGCCCCCTGGGTTGGCAGGTTGTCTCTTCAGTGGGCAGTACTACAGCAGCAGTCTCAGCCCCTGGGTTGGCAGGTTGTCTCTTCAGTGGGCAGTACTACAGCAGCAGTCTCAGCCCCTGGGTTGGCAGAGCCAGATATTATTATCTCTAAGGCCTGCTAGAGTGGAGTGTGGTGCCAGAGGAACCAGCTGTTAGAGACTGGCCAGCCAGGGAAGCACTAACCATCTTTATTATCTCAGATTCATTTCACATGACTGACCAGAATATGGAGTCAAACACATTAGAATAGGGACAATGTGTGAGAATTCATCACCTGGCAAATGTAACGTCGCACACATTACTGTGGATAAGACATGTAGTAATTCTGTAGCTCTGCATCTCTGATGTGCCTAGTCCTTCAGACAGACTGAATGGCTACATCAGGTCAGACAGAGACGTGGGGCTGAGAGGAAAACACTTTGATCTGAGAAGTGCTGCTTGGCTTTAAAGTGAGAGAGAAGAACTCATCTATCCAAAATGAGACAAATACGTGCATGAAGAAACAGTGTCCGGACGTAATGGATTTGACAGTAGAAATGAAATGACAGAGTTGAGTGAGCACCTCTCTTCCTGTGGGGCTGGATGTCTGCTGGCTATGGATCATTACCTGGTGGAGAAACACAACCGCTCTTAACAAGGTGGAATACTGCCAGTGTCTATCATCACACAGTAGAGAGGGAGGGAGGGAGTGGAGGGGAGGGAGGGAGGGATGAGGGAGGGGGGATGGATTAGTATCTTTACTTGTTTCTTTCCTCTCTTTTCTTTTATCTACTCTAGAGGCATCTATTCTATATATCATATATATTCCTATCTCTCTATCTCTCTTATCTATATCTATCTCTCTCTCTCTCTACCGATCTTTCTCTCTCTATAATATCTACTACTCTATATTCTATCTCATCTACGCTCTCTATATACCTATACAAGTCTATAATCTCTCTTTAATCCTCTCCCTATACGATAACATACATACACAATCTCATCTCCTACTAATATATCTATATATCGTCTAGATATATATAGATTCGAGACCAGGCCACTCTGCAACAGGCAGCATCATGTTAACTTTAGAACTTCCCACACACTGGTCATTGTTTGCCATTCCAGTATATTTTCCTATGCCAATATAAAAGTAGGCTATTATAAAATCCCATTCCATTATTGACCAGCTCCTACATGACAGTTGCTGCTGGCATGGTCAGCATGAGATCTCATCATGACAAGCATAAAATTGGGATTCAATTAAAATATGTTTATTGTTGAACATTAGGTATTTATGGCCTAGAAATGGTAGCAGCTGCAAAACATAAATTTACATTTATAGATCTGCGCATTTCCCAACTTTGTATCCGTTGGTGTTCCATTATTACATGAGAATATGAAAACAGTTGAACCTTATGATTTCTATCATCTGGAGATACAGTAGCCCAACACACGGTAGTTTCCTGTATTGATACGAGACGTCACGATCCTGACGTTACAGCACTAGATAGGTTTGGATATGAAGAAAGACACGTATATGTGTGTCTGTGTGGATGAAGCCTGGTAAAAGATTCTGACATGGTTAATGCAACTGATAGCTTCTTGGGAAATATGCGTTGTGTTATGCTTGGCTTGGAGCGTGCAACAGCGTGAGGAACAGGACCCTCTTCAGCTGGCTACAGAGCAGAGCAGCTGGCCAACAAGTTAAAGCCCAGCAGAGCAGGCCTTTTATTAAGCTTGGTGTGGGCTCCTGGGATTGATACAGGGCTGAACAGACAACACATAAAATATGACAGTCCTATGATGGATGAGGGTCATAAGTCTCAGTTCAGCCGTACAAACACAACATCATGATGGTGTGTTACCACAATACATTTAATAGACAGGAATTAACAGATGCTGATTGCATTCCAGCACTGACAGCATACCATGAGCACAGAGGACTGGGGAGGAGGGGGAATGGGAGTCGGGGGTGAGGGTGAGGGAGGAGAGGGGCTGAGGGGAGGAGGGAGAATGGGAGTTGGGGGTGAGGGTGAGGGAGGGAGAGGGGCTGAGGGCTAGGAGTGGGAATGGGAGTTGGGGGTGAGGGTAAGGGAGGGAGAGGGGCTGAGGGCTAGGAGGGGGAATGGGAGTTGGGGGTGAGGGTGAGGGAGGGAGAGGGGCTGAGGGAGGAGGGAGAAGGGAGTTGGGGGTGAGGGTGAGGGAGGGAGAGGGGCTGAGGGCTAGGAGGGGGAATGGGGAGTTGGGGGTGAGGGTTGAGGGAGGGAGAGGGGCTGAGGGCTAGGAGGGGGAATGGGAGTTGGGGGTGAGGGTGAGGGAAGGAGAGGGGCTGAGGGCTAGGAGGGGGAATGGGAGTTGGGGGTGAGGGTGAGGGAAGAGAGGGGCTGAGGGCTAGGAGGGGAATGGGAGTTGGGGGGGAGGTGAGGGAGGGAGAGGGGCTGAGGGGAGGAGGGGGAATGGGAGTTGGGGATGAGGGGAGGAGGGAGATGGGAGTCAGGGGTGAGGGTGAGGGAGGGAGAGGGGCTGAGGGGAGGAGGGGGAATGGGAGTTGGGGGTGAGGGTGAGGGAAGGGAGAGGGGCTGAGGGGAGAAGCGAAAGGGGAGGAGCGGAGGGCTGAGCAGGCCCATGCGGAAAAATTATATATATTTTAACAACATGTTGCATGTGTTTATGTACAGTTAATTTGGAAAGTATTCAGACCCCTCGACTTTTTCCACATTTTGTTACGTTACAGCCTTATTCTAAAATGGATTCAATTGTTTTTCCCCCCTCTTCAATCTACACATAATACCCCATAATGACAAAGCATTTTATTAAAAATATAAAACTGAAATATCACATTTACATAAGTATTCAGACCCTTTACTCAGTACTTTGTTGAAGCACCTTTGGCAGTGATTACAGCCTCGAGTCTTCTTGGGTATGACGCTACAAGCTTGGCACACCTGTATTTGAGGAGTTTCTCCCATTCTTCTCTGCAGATCCTCTCAAGCTCTGTCAGGTTGGATGGGGAGCGTCACTAAACAGCTATTTTCAGGTCTCTCCAGATATGTTGGATCGGGTTCAAGTCCGGGCTCTGGCTGGGCCACTCAAGGACATTCAGAGACTTGTCCCGAAGCCACTCCTACGTTGTCTTGGCTGTGTGTTTAGGGTCGTTGTCCTGTTGGAAGGTGAACCTTCACCCCAGTCTGAGATCCTGAGCGCTCTGGAGCAGGTTTTCATCAAGGATCTCTCTGTACTTTGCTCCGTTCATCGTTCCCTCAATCCTGAATAGTCTCCCAGTCCCTGCTGCTGAAAAACATCCCCAGAGCATGATGCTGCCACCACCATGCTTCACCGTAGGGATGGTGCCAGGTTTCCTCCAGACGTGACGCTTGGCATTCAGGCCAAAGAGTTCAATCTTGGTTTCATCAGACCAGAGAATCTTCTTTCTCATGGTCTGTGAGTCCTTTAGGCACCTTTTGGCAAACTCCAAGCGGGCTGTCATGTGCCTTTTACTGAGGAGTGGCTTCCATCTCGGTACTCTACCATAAAGGCCTGATTGGTGGAGTGCTGCAGAGAAGGTTGTCTTTCTGGAAGGTTCTCCCATCTCCACAGAGAAACTCTGGAGCTCTGTCAGAGTGATCATCGGGTTCTTGGTCACCTCCCTGACCAAGGCCCTTCTCCCCCGATTGCTCAGTTTGGCCGGGTGGCCAGCTCTAGGAAGAGTCTTGGTGGTTCCAAACTTCTTCCATTTAAGAATGATGGAGGCCACTGTGTTCTTGGGGACCTTCAATGCTGCAGAAATTATTACCTTGGTCAGTCACACTTGTTACTGGCAAGCTACAGAAGGAGCTATCTAGGTAGCTAACGTTAGCTGTGTTAGTAAGCTTGATTAAAGCTGTTTGCTTGAAGTTGAATAAATTACCTTCTTCCTCTGTCACCCACCAGGTTAAAAACATATTTTAATTCAATGTTATGAACGTACAATTAAATTAAATGTAATTATCCACGAGAATGCTTTTTGGCGGTGACATCTGAATTTCTCCATCGTCTGAAGAAAATGATCAAATATAAAGGCCTTCTCTGTCAGTTGGCGATGTGGCTTGGGGCAGGGCTAGTAAACATTTCAAATTGTGATTGACAGCTCTGGGGAAAAAATTATATATATATTAATTTTTTCTATATTTACAGATATTTTCAATGTTCAAGTGTCTTTTAGAAATAAACACCTCCTTTATTTTGATTCTGTTTCATAAAGTGGCAGGTAGACTATATCTCAATAGCTGCACAATTTCTTTTCAACTACAACTCAATGATCCAACTTTTGCACGCAAAACACCACTTTGGAAACCTAATCCTAACTTAATTGCATTTCCCTAATATATTTAAATATATTAATATTTTATTGAAAATTATTGAAATATATTATTTTTCCGTAAGTGGGGAGGGGGGACTGCATGCCCCCAGCTCCCTTGTAGACCTGGCGTTGGTTAAGGCAGAGCTGAGGCCGCCTTCCTCTTGTTTGACGAACTCTGCGTTTTAGTTTCCCTGTGCCAAGTGTCCTCGCTGCGGACTGACAATGGCTGTACAAACCCCTGTCTCAAAAGTACAGACTGCTCCTTTATGGTCTGTTACGCTACTGTTTCAGAGGGAGAGGCTTTCAAGCAGTTGAATAATATGATTTAGGGTTGTAATGCTTCTCTTCCAGCCTGAGGTGAAATACAGTATTCATCAAGGTTATGGTTGGATGACGTGCTAGTTGTCTCTTTGACTGTCTGAAGACTTGCTATGTCTGAATTACAGAGCAGTAGTTAGTACCTCCTATCAGACAGGACAGGCTACAGAGCACTAGTTAGTACCTCCTATCAGACAGGACAGGCTACAGAGCACTAGTTAGTACCTCCTATCAGACAGGACAGGCTACAGAGCACTAGTTAGTACCTCCTATCAGACAGGACAGGCAACAGAGCAGTAGTTAGTACCTCCTATCAGACAGGACAGGCTACAGAGCAGTAGTTAGTACCTCCTATCAGACAGGACAGGCTACAGAGCACTAGTTAGTACCTCCTATCAGACAGGACAGGCTACAGAGCACTAGTTAGTACTTCCTATCAGACAGGACAGGCAACAGAGCAGTAGTTAGTACCTCCTATCAGACAGGACAGGCTACAGAGCAGTAGTTAGTACCTCCTATCAGACAGGACAGGCTACAGAGCACTAGTTAGTACCTCCTATCAGACAGGACAGGCTACAGAGCACTAGTTAGTACCTCCTATCAGACAGGACAGGCTACAGAGCACTAGTTAGTACCTCCTATCAGACAGGACAGGCAACAGACCACTAGTTAGTACCTCCTATCAGGCAGGACAGGCTACAGAGCACTAGTTAGTACCTCCTATCAGACAGGACAGGCTACAGAGCACTAGTTAGTACCTCCTATCAGACAGGACAGGCTACAGAGCACTAGTTAGTACCTCCTATCAGACAGGACAGGCTACAGAGCACTAGTTAGTACCTCCTATCAGACAGGACAGGCTACAGAGCATTAGTTAGTACCTCCTTTCAGACAGGACAGGCTACAGAGCATTAGTTAGTACCTCCTTTCAGACAGGACAGGCTACAGAGCACTAGTTAGTACCTCCTATCAGACAGGACAGGCTACAGAGCACTAGTTAGTACCTCCTATCAGACAGGACAGGCTACAGAGCACTAGTTAGTACCTCCTATCAGACAGGACAGGCTACAGAGCACTAGTTAGTACCTCCTATCAGACAGGACAGGCTACAGAGCAGTAGTTAGTACCTCCTATCAGACAGGACAGGCTACATAGCAGTAGTTAGTACCTCCTATCAGACAGGAAAGGCTACAGAGCAGTAGTTAGTACCTCCTATCAGACAGGACAGGCTACAGAGCACTAGTTAGTACATCCTATCAGACAGGACAGGCTACAGAGCACTAGTTAGTACCTCCTATCAGACAGGACAGGCTACAGAGCAGTAGTTAGTACCTCCTATCAGAGAGGACAGGCTACAGTGCACTAGTTAGTACCTCCTATCAGACAGGACAGGCTACAGAGCAGTAGTTAGTACCTCCTATCAGACAGGACAGGCTACAGAGCAATAGTTAGTACCTCCTATCAGACAGGACAGGCTACAGAGCAGTAGTTAGTACCTCCTATCAGACAGGACAGGATACAGAGCACTAGTTAGTACCTCCTATCAGACAGGACAGGCTACAGAGCAGTAGTTAGTACCTCCTATCAGACAGGACAGGCTACAGAGCACTAGTTAGTACCTCCTATCAGACAGGAGAGGCTACAGAGCACTAGTTAGTACCTCCTATCAGACAGGACAGGCTACAGAGCAGTAGTTAGTACCTCCTATCAGACAGGACAGGCTACAGAGCACTAGTTAGTACCTCCTATCAGACAGGACAGGCTACAGAGCACTAGTTAGTACCTCCTATCAGACAGGACAGGCTACAGAGCACTAGTTAGTACCTCCTATCAGACAGGACAGGCTACAGAGCACTAGTTAGTACCTCCTATCAGACAGGACAGGCTACAGAGCACTAGTTAGTACCTCCTATCAGACAGGACAGGCTACAGAGCACTAGTTAGTACCTCCTATCAGACAGGACAGGCTACAGAGCACTAGGTAGTACCTCCTATCAGACAGGACAGGCTACAGAGCACTAGTTAGTACCTCCTATCAGACAGGACAGGCTACAGAGCACTAGTTAGTACCTCCTATCAGACAGGACAGGCTACAGAGCACTAGTTAGTACCTCCTATCAGACAGGACAGGCAACAGAGCACTAGTTAGTACCTCCTATCAGACAGGACAGGCTACAGAGCAGTAGTTAGTACCTCCTATCAGACAGGACAGGCTACAGAGCAGTAGTTAGTACCTCCTATCAGACAGGACAGGCTACAGAGCAGTAGTTAGTACCTCCTATCAGACAGGAAAGGCTACAGAGCAGTAGTTAGTACCTCCTATCAGACAGGACAGGCTACAGAGCAGTAGTTAGTACCTCCTATCAGACAGGACAGGCTACAGAGCAGTAGTTAGTACCTCCTATAAGACAGGACAGGCTACAGAGAACTATTTAGTACCTCCTATCAGACAGGACAGGCTACAGAGCACTAGTTAGTACCTCCTATCAGACAGGACAGGCTACAGAGCACAAGTTAGTCCCTCCTATCAGACAGGACAGGCTACAGAGCACTAGTTAGTAGTGATTTGATTTGATTTGATTAATGGCATTCTCCCTCCAGTACCTCCTATCAGACAGGACAAATGTATAACAATTAAATATTCCTTTGCTGAACGCCCATCAGTACTATATTGTATTATTTTTATTGTGCTACTATATTAAGAGGAATTTGATATATTTGTAAATATTTGTACTGTTCTTAAGCCGGGCTCCCGAGTGGTGCAGCGTTCTAAGGCACTGCATCTCAGTGCTTGAGGCGTCACTACAGACCCCCTGGTTCGATTCCAGGCTGCATCACAACCGGACGTGATTGGGAGTCCCATAGGGCGGCGCACAATTGGCCCAGCGTCGTCCGGGTTTGGCCGGTGTAGGCCGTCATTGTAAATAAGAATTTGTTCTTAACTGACTTGCCTAGTAAAATAAAATAGGAATATTGTAAAACTCCTAGAATAGAGCATTTATATGATATCCCTACTACAACTACCATTTTAACACCATGTGGCTGTACTGTAAGTGACCACTGTTTAACAGATCCAGAGCCAGTGGAGGTGGTGATAACAGACCTTATGTCTCATTTTGCTCTTCTGAAAGAACTCAGTCTCATCCTCAGAAACAGTGCAACAAGTCCTCTCCTGTTCCACAAAACCATGATCACTTACACATTGGAACTCACACTAAATTCATTATAAGCCATCCATTCAACTCTAACTAATACAGAATTAATAGCACTCAAAATGGCCAAATTATTTACAAAAATCCAGACAGAAGAAATTAAATCGCAATTATCATAAAATCCATCATTGTAATTCACACAGTGACACGGTGTTTGGGTAGGTAATGATTTTCTAATATTGCAATTTGCATAAGTAGCCCGGAGATGGGTTATCATTTTCGATCCCACACAATTACAATTCCAGCTCCATACATCAGAGCTGCTAGCAATGTAAAAGCACATCGCTAATTAAACCAGCATTTACAGACTCAGGCTCGTTCCACTGGTCCTCCACTGACCTTCGCCAGGCAGAGGCGTCTCACAAGTGCCTGACTGGAACTACAAACATAATGAGCAGCCAGGAGGGAACCATTAAAAATAATTTACACAAGCCTTCATTTACAACATCTTTTGATAGCCAAGCTTCCCCGGTGTTTAGATGGGCTGACAGCCCCGACCGTGTGGAGCGCACGGCACGGAGCGACGCGGGGGAACGAGCGCGAGGAGAGCGGGTGTAGAGCAGGGATACCTAAGTGGATAATTAAGAGACTGTTGGAGCGCCGCGAGAAGCTCCTCTCTGATGTCTGCCGTGTCAAGTGTTTCTCTCAGCCTGAGCCACATGAGGTGCTGCCATCACATACTAATTACTGAACTTGGGAGGAGGGGGGAGGAGGAGGAGGAAGGCTGGGGGAGAAAAGGAGAGACTGGGGGAGAGAAGGAGAGACTGGGGGAGAAAAGGAGAGACTGGGGGAGAAAAGGAGAGACTGGGGGAGAAAAGGAGAGACTGGGGGAGAAAATGAGAGACTGGGGGAGAAAAGGAGAGACTGGGGGAGAAAAGGAGAGACTGGGGGAGAAAATGAGAGACTGGGGGAGAAAAGGAGAGACTGGGGGAGAAAAGGAGAGACTGGGGGAGAAAAGGAGAGACTGGGGGAGAAAATGAGAGACTGGGGGAGAAAGGAGAGACTGGGGGAGAAAAGGAGAGACTGGGGGAGAAAATGAGAGACTGGGGGAGAAAAGGAGAGACTGGGGAGAAAAGGAGAGACTGGGGGAGAAAATGAGTGACTGGTGGAGAAAGTGAGAGACTGGGGGAGAAAGTGAGAGACTGGGGGAGAAAAGGAGAGACTGGGGAGAAAAAGGAGAGACTGGGGGAGAAAGGAGAGACTGGGGAGAAAAGGAGAGACTGGGGGAGAAAATGAGAGACTGGGGAGAAAAGGAGAGACTGGGCGAGAAAATGAGAGACTGGGGGAGAAAAGGAGAGACTGGGGGAGAAAAGGAGAGACTGGGGGAGAAAAGGAGAGACTGGGGGAGAAAATGAGAGACTGGGGGAGAAAAGGAGAGACTGGGGGAGAAAAGGAGAGACTGGGGACGATGGAGAGACTGGGGGAGAAAAGGAGAGACTGGGGGAGAATGGCGAGGATGGAGAGACTGGGGGAGGATGGAGGGGATGGAGAGACCGGTGGAGGATGGAGAGGATGGAGAGACTGGGGGAGGATGGAGAGGATGGAGAGACTGGGGGAGGATGGAGGGGATGGAGAGACCGGTGGAGGATGGAGAGGATGGAGAGACTGGGGGAGGATGGAGAGGATGGAGAGACTGGGGGAGGTACTGGACAACTCTATCTATCTGCTGTGGGAACAAAATACTGGACAACTCTATGGTTTGGTCATTGACAACAAGACAAGACCTATTGGTGTGTGTTTGTGATAATCATCTACTCCTTGTCTTCCAGACAGCAGTGTTACAGTAATGAGTCCGACATGCCCCTGAATACCCACACCATACAGTTATTACACCATACAGTTATTACACCATCCAGTTATTACAACATCCAGTTATTACAACATCCAGTTATTACACCATCCAGTTATTACACCATCCAGTTATTACACCATCCAGTTATTACACCATACAGTTATTACACCATACAGTTATTGCACCATACAGTTATTACACCATACAGTTATTATACCATCCAGTTATTACACCATCCAGTTATTACACCATCCAGTTATTACACCATACAGTTATTACACCATACAGTTATTGCACCATACATTTATTACACCATCCAGTTATTACACCATCCAGTTATTACACCATCCAGTTATTACAACGTACAGTTATTACACCATACAGTTATTACACCATACAGTTATTACAACATCCAGTTATTACAACATCCAGTTATTACACCATCCAGTTATTACACCATCCAGTTATTACACCATCCAGTTATTACACCATCCAGTTATTACACCATACAGTTATTGCACCATACAGTTATTACACCATCCAGTTATTATACCATACAGTTATTACACCATCCAGTTATTACACCATCCAGTTATTACACCATACAGTTATTACACCATACAGTTATTACACCATACAGTTATTGCACCATACATTTATTACACCATCCAGTTATTACACCATCCAGTTATTACACCATCCAGTTATTACAACGTACAGTTATTACACCATACAGTTATTACACCATCCAGTTATTACACCATCCAGTTATTACACCATACAGTTATTACACCATACAGTTATTGCACCATCCAGTTATTACACCATACAGTTATTACACCGTACAGTTATTACACCATACAGTTATTACACCATACAGTTATTACACCATACAGTTATTACACCATACAGTTATTACACCATCCAGTTATTACACCATACAGTTATTACACCATACAGCTATTACACCATACAGTTATTACACCATACAGTTATTACACCATCCAGTTATTACACCATACAGTTATTACACCATCCAGTTATTACACCATCCAGTTATTACACCATCCAGTTATTACACCATACAGTTATTACACCATACAGTTATTACACCATCCAGTTATTACACCATCCAGTTATTACACTATCCAGTTATTACATCATCCAGTTATTACACCATCCAGTTATTACACCATACAGTTATTACACCATACAGTTATTACACCATACAGTTATTACACCATACAGTTAGTGCCCCATACAGTTATTACCCCATACAGTTATTACACCATCCAGTTATTACACCATCAAGTTATTACACCATCCAGTTATTACACCATACAGTTATTACCCCATACAGTTATTACCCCATACAGTTATTACACCATACAGTTATTACACCATCCAGTTATTACACCATACAGATATTACACCATACAGTTATTACACCATCCAGTTACTACACCATCCAGTTATTACACCATCCAGTTATTACACCATACAGTTATTACACCATACAGTTATTACACCATCCAGTTATTACACCATCCAGTTATTACACCATCCAGTTATAACACCATCCAGTTATTACACCATCCAGTTATTACACCATCCAGTTATTACACCATACAGTTATTACACCATACAGTTATTACACCAAACAGTTATTACACCACACAGTTATTACACCACACAGTTATTACACCATCCAGTTATTACACCATCCAGTTATTACACCATCCAGTTATTACACCATCCAGTTCTTACACCATACAGTTATTACACCATCCAGTTATTACACCGTACAGTTATTACGACATCGAGTTATTACACCATACAGTTATTACACCATCCAATTATTACACCTTCCAGTTATTACACCATCCAGTTATTACACCATACAGTTATTGCACCATACAGTTATTACACCATCCAGTTATTACACCATACAGTTATTACACCATACAGTTATTACACCATACAGTTATTACACCATACAGTTATTACACCATACAGTTATTACACCATACAGTTATTACACCACCCAGTTATTACACCACCCAGTTATTACACCATCCAGTTATCACCCAATCCAGTTATTACACATACAGTTATTACACATACAGTTATTACACCATACAGTTATTACACCATACAGTTATTACACCATACAGTTATTACACCATACAGTTATTACACCAAACAGTTATTACACCAAACAGTTATTACATCATCCAGTTAATACACCATACAGTTATTACACCATCCAGTTATTACACCATACAGTTATTACACCATACAGTTATTACACCACACAGTTATTACACCATACAGTTATTACACCATACAGTTATTACACCATACAGTTATTACACCATACAGTTATTACACCATCCAGTTATTACAACATCCAGTTATCACAACATCCAGTTATTACACCATCCAGTTATTACACCATCCAGTTATTACACCATACAGTTATTACACCATACAGTTATTACACCATACAGTTATTGCACCATATCAATCAATCAATCAATTTTATTTTATATAGCCCTTCTTACATCAGCTAATATCTCGAAGTGCTGTACAGAAACCCAGCCTAAAACCCCAAACAGCTAGTAATGCAGGTGTAGAAGCACGGTGGCTAGGAAAAACTCCCTAGAAAGGCGAAAACCTAGGAAGAAACCTAGAGAGGAACCAGGCTATGAGGGGTGGCCAGTCCTCTTCTGGCTGTGCCGGGTGGAGATTATAACAGAACCATGCCAAGATGTTCAAAAATGTTCATAAGTGACAAGCATGGTCAAATAATAATCAGGAATAAATCTCAGTTGGCTTTTCATAGCCGATCATTAAGAGTTGAAAACAACAGGTCTGGGACAGGTAGGGGTTCCATAACCGCAGGCAGAACAGTTTAAACTGGAATAGCAGCAAGGCCAGGCGGACTGGGGACAGCAAGGAGTCACCACGGCCGGTAGTCCCGACGTATGGTCCTAGGGCTCAGGTCTCTCAGTTGGCTTTTCATAGCCGATCATTAAGAGTTGAAAACAGCAGGTCTGGGACAGGTAGGGGTTTCGTAGCCACAGGCAGAACAGTTGAAACTGGAATAGCAGCAAGGCCAGGCGGACTGGGGACAGCAAGGTGTCATCATGCCCGGTAGTCCTGACGTATGGTCCTAGGGCTCAGGTTCTCAGAGAGAAAGAGAGAACGAGAGAATTAGAGAGAGCATACTTAAATTCACACAGGACACTGGATAAGACAGGAGAAGTACTCCAGGTATAACCAACTAACCCCAGCCCCCCGACACATAAACTACTGCAGCATAAATACTGGAGGCTGAGACAGGAGCGGTCCGGAGACACTGTGGCCCCATCCGAAGAAACCCCCGGACAGGGCCAAACAGGAAGGATATAACCCCACCCACTCCGCCAAAGCACAGCCCCCGCACCACTAGAGGGATATCCCCAACCACCAACTTACAATCCTGAGACAAGGCCGAGTATAGCCCACAGAGGTCTCCACCACAGCACAAACCAAGGGGGGGGCGCCAACCCAGACAGGAAGATCACGTCAGTAACTCAACCCACTCAAGTGACGCACCCCTCCCAGGGACGGCATGAAAGAGCACCAGCAAGCCAGTGACTCAGCCCCTGCAACAGGGTTAGAGGCAGAGAACCCCAGTGGAGAGGGGAACCGGCCCGGCAGAGACAGCAAGGGCTGTTCGTTGCTCCAGCCTTTCCGTTCACCTTCACACTCCTGGGCCAGACTACACTCAATCATATGACCTACTGAAGAGATAAGTCTTCAGTAAAGACTTAAAGGTTGAGACCGAGTCTGCGTCTCTCACATGGGTAGGCAGACTGTTCCATAAAAATGGAGATCTATAGGAGAAAGCCCTGCCTCCCGCTGTTTGCTTAGAAATTCTAGGGACAATTAGGAGGCCTGCGTCTTGTGACCGTAGCGTACGTATTGGTATGTACGGCAGGACCAACTCGGAAAGATAGGTAGGAGCAAGCCCATGTAACGCTTTATAGGTTAACAGTAAAACCTTGAAATCAGCCCTTGCCTTAACAGGAAGCCAGTGTAGGGAAGCTAGCACTGGAGTAATATGATCAAATTTCTTGGTTCTAGTCAGTTATTACACCATCCAGTTATTATACCATACAGTTATTACACCATCCAGTTATTACACCATCCAGTTATCACAACATCCAGTTATTACACCATCCAGTTATTACACCATCCAGTTATTACACCATCCAGTTATTACACCATACAGTTATTACACCATACAGTTATTGCACCATATCAATCAATCAATCAATTTTATTTTATATAGCCCTTCTTACATCAGCTAATATCTCGAAGTGCTGTACAGAAACCCAGCCTAAAACCCCAAACAGCTAGTAATGCAGGTGTAGAAGCACGGTGGCTAGGAAAAACTCCCTAGAAAGGCGAAAACCTAGGAAGAAACCTAGAGAGGAACCAGGCTATGAGGGGTGGCCAGTCCTCTTCTGGCTGTGCCGGGTGGAGATTATAACAGAACCATGCCAAGATGTTCAAAAATGTTCATAAGTGACAAGCATTGTCAAATAATAATCAGGAATAAATCTCAGTTGGCTTTTCATAGCCGATCATTAAGAGTTGAAAACAACAGGTCTGGGACAGGTAGGGGTTCCATAACCGCAGGCAGAACAGTTTAAACTGGAATAGCAGCAAGGCCAGGCGGACTGGGGACAGCAAGGAGTCACCACGGCCGGTAGTCCCGACGTATGGTCCTAGGGCTCAGGTCTCTCAGTTGGCTTTTCATAGCCGATCATTAAGAGTTGAAAACAGCAGGTCTGGGACAGGTAGGGGTTTCGTAGCCACAGGCAGAACAGTTGAAACTGGAATAGCAGCAAGGCCAGGCGGACTGGGGACAGCAAGGTGTCATCATGCCCGGTAGTCCTGACGTATGGTCCTAGGGCTCAGGTTCTCAGAGAGAAAGAGAGAACGAGAGAATTAGAGAGAGCATACTTAAATTCACACAGGACACTGGATAAGACAGGAGAAGTACTCCAGGTATAACCAACTAACCCCAGCCCCCCGACACATAAACTACTGCAGCATAAATACTGGAGGCTGAGACAGGAGCGGTCCGGAGACACTGTGGCCCCATCCGAAGAAACCCCCGGACAGGGCCAAACAGGAAGGATATAACCCCACCCACTCCGCCAAAGCACAGCCCCCGCACCACTAGAGGGATATCCCCAACCACCAACTTACAATCCTGAGACAAGGCCGAGTATAGCCCACAGAGGTCTCCACCACAGCACAAACCAAGGGGGGGGCGCCAACCCAGACAGGAAGATCACGTCAGTAACTCAACCCACTCAAGTGACGCACCCCTCCCAGGGACGGCATGAAAGAGCACCAGCAAGCCAGTGACTCAGCCCCTGCAACAGGGTTAGAGGCAGAGAACCCCAGTGGAGAGGGGAACCGGCCCGGCAGAGACAGCAAGGGCTGTTCGTTGCTCCAGCCTTTCCGTTCACCTTCACACTCCTGGGCCAGACTACACTCAATCATATGACCTACTGAAGAGATAAGTCTTCAGTAAAGACTTAAAGGTTGAGACCGAGTCTGCGTCTCTCACATGGGTAGGCAGACTGTTCCATAAAAATGGAGATCTATAGGAGAAAGCCCTGCCTCCCGCTGTTTGCTTAGAAATTCTAGGGACAATTAGGAGGCCTGCGTCTTGTGACCGTAGCGTACGTATTGGTATGTACGGCAGGACCAACTCGGAAAGATAGGTAGGAGCAAGCCCATGTAACGCTTTATAGGTTAACAGTAAAAGCTTGAAATCAGCCCTTGCCTTAACAGGAAGCCAGTGTAGGGAAGCTAGCACTGGAGTAATATGATCAAATTTCTTGGTTCTAGTCAGTTATTACACCATCCAGTTATTATACCATACAGTTATTACACCATCCAGTTATTACACCATCCAGTTATTACACCATACAGTTATTACACCATCCAGTTATTACACCATCCAGTTATTGCACCATCCAGTTATTACAACGTTTAGTTATTACACCATACAGTTATTACACCATACAGTTATTACACCATACAGATATTACACCATACAGTTATTGCACCATCCAGTTATTACACCATCCAGTTATTACACCATCCAGTTATTACACCGTACAGTTATTACACCATACAGTTATTACACCATACAGTTATTACACCATACAGTTATTACACCATACAGTTATTACACCATACAGTTATTACACCATACAGTTATTACCCCATACAGTTATTACCCCGTACAGTTATCACGCCGTACAGTTATTACACCATACAGTTATTACACCATACAGTTATTACACCATACAGTTATTACACCATCCAGTTCTTACACCATACAGTTATTACACCATCCAGTTATTACACCATACAGTTATTACACTATCCAGTTATTACATCATCCAGTTATTACACCATCCAGTTATTACACCATCCAGTTATTACACCATCCAGTTATTACACCATACAGTTATTACACCATACAGTTATTACCCCATACAGTTATTACCCCATACAGTTATTACACCATACAGTTATTACACCATCCAGTTATTACACCATCCAGTTATTACACCATCCAGTTATTACACCATCCAGTTATTACACCATCCAGTTATTACACCATCCAGTTATTACACCATCCAGTTATTACACCATACAGTTATTACACCATACAGTTATTGCACCATACAGTTATTACACCATCCAGTTATTACACCATCCAGTTATTACACCATCCAGTTATTACAACGTACAGTTATTACACCATACAGTTATTACAACATACAGTTATTACACCATACAGTTATTACACCATACAGTTATTGCACCATCCAGTTATTACACCATCCAGTTATTACACCATCCAGTTATTACACCGTACAGTTATTACACCATACAGTTATTACACCATACAGTTATTACACCATACAGTTATTACACCATCCAGTTATTACACCATCCAGTTATTACACCATACAGTTATTACACCATCCAGTTATTACACCATCCAGTTATTACACCATACAGTTATTACACTATCCAGTTATTACATCATCCAGTTATTACACCATCCAGTTATTACACCATCCAGTTATTACACCATCCAGTTATTACACCATACAGTTATTACACCATACAGTTATTACCCCATACAGTTATTACCCCATACAGTTATTACACCGTACAGTTATTACACCATACAGTTATTACACCATCCAGTTATTACACCATCCAGTTATTACACCATCCAGTTATTACACCATACAGTTATTACACCATCCAGTTATTACACCATACATTTATTACACTATCCAGTTATTACATCATCCAGTTATTACATCATACAGTTATTACACCATACAGTTATTACACCATCCAGTTATTACACCATCCAGTTATTACACCATACAGTTATTACACCATCCAGTTACTACCCCATACAGTTATTACCCCATCCAGTTATTACACCATCCAGTTATTACACCATCCAGTTATTACACCATCCAGTTATTACACCATCCAGTTATTACACCATCCAGTTATTACACCATACAGTTATTACACCATACAGTTATTTCACCATACAGTTATTACACTATCCAGTTATTACACCATCCAGTTATTACACCATACAGTTATTACACCATACAGTTATTACACCATCCAGTTATTACACCATACAGTTATTACACTATCCAGTTATTACATCATCCATTTATTACATCATACAGTTATTACACCATCCAGTTATTACACCATCCAGTTATTACACCATCCAGTTATTACACCGTACAGTTATTACACCATACAGTTATTACACCATACAGTTATTACACCATACAGTTATTACACCATCCAGTTATTACACCATCCAGTTATTACACCATACAGTTATTACACCATCCAGTTATTACACCATCCAGTTATTACACCATACAGTTATTACACTATCCAGTTATTACATCATCCAGTTATTACACCATCCAGTTATTACACCATCCAGTTATTATACCATCCAGTTATTACACCATACAGTTATTACACCATACAGTTATTACCCCATACAGTTATTACCCCATACAGTTATTACACCGTACAGTTATTACACCATCCAGTTATTACACCATACAGTTATTACACCATACAGTTATTACACCATACAGTTATTACACCATACAGTTATTACACCATCCAGTTATTACACCATACAGTTATTACACTATCCAGTTATTACATCATCCAGTTATTACATCATACAGTTATTACACCATCCAGTTATTACACCATCCAGTTATTACACCATCCAGTTATTACACCATCCAGTTATTACACCATCCAGTTATTACCCCATACAGTTATTACCCCATACAGTTATTACACCATCCAGTTATTACACCATCCAGTTATTACACCATCCAGTTATTACACCATTAAGTTATTACACCATCCAGTTATTACACCATCCAGTTATTACACCATCCAGTTATTACACCATACAGTTATTACACCATACAGTTATTACACCATACAGTTATTACACTATCCAGTTATTACATCATCCAGTTATTACATCATACAGTTATTACACCATCCAGTTATTACACCATCCAGTTATTACACCATCCAGTTATTACACCATACAGTTATTACACCATCCAGTTATTACCCCATACAGTTATTACCCCATACAGTTATTACACCATCCAGTTATTACACCATCCAGTTATTACACCATCCAGTTATTACACCATCCAGTTATTACACCATCCAGTTATTACACCATCCAGTTATTACACCATACAGTTATTACACCATACAGTTATTACACCATACAGTTATTACACCATACAGTTATTACACCATACAGTTATTACCCCATACAGTTATTACACCAAACTCTATAATCAGGTTCAGTTTACTGCGCTTCTTCAAAAACACCTTCCAATGCTAGTAATCAGCTGTTCCTGAAACCCAAACAAGTATCTGGTGTGCAATTTGATAAGAATGATAAACATATTTAATATATGCTGCGTTCTAAGTGCATTGAATGAAAAGTAAAATGATCGAGTCTACATAGGGGATTCTATCCTTCCTCTAGTCCTCTGTTCCCCTGTAATTGTAGAGGGTTTGAAGTACAGCTGTCCTCTGACTTACAAGTCAGGAAAAACAGACATTTACTCAAACTGTGGTTGCAGACAGAAATGAGGGGAATGGTAGAGGCCGTCGGTTGAGGGAGTGGGCACTGGCGCCAGCCATGATCCATGGACTACACACATTAACAGACAGGCCCACAGAACGGAAAGGAAGAGTCCTGTGCTGCTGGACAGCTATTACACTATGTGATGAGGACACGGCTGACCAACACACTACACACCACAATGTCCTGACTGGCTGACTGGCTGACCAACACACTACACACCACAATGTCCTGACTGGCTGACCAACACACTACACACCACAATGTCCTGACTGGCTGACCAACACACTACACACCACAATGTCCTGACGGGCTGACCAACACACTACACACCACAATGTGACAATGTAAATTGGACAGAACTAAAACATGGGACATATTTCATATTCACTCAGTTCACTGCAATGTTTTTATGTGTACAATGTTCACCACTAACATGGATCCAGCTACTGTATTGGCAAATTACATCTGGCCTAATTTCCTGTTTAAAACATCTTCAACTCTGAACGAAGCATCCCATGACTAACCAGTTAAAATGGTGTTCTCCTTATGATTCCATATTTGCATATTTCCACCCAGGTTTTATTAATGAGATGACAATGAAGAATTCCACTTTAAATGCCACATTTTCACGCTCCCACACTTCACGCAGCACAGTCAATAAACACAAGTATCAATGGCTGGCCAGAAACCACTGCCATAAAGCTGCCATGAAATGTGTTTATCTAGCTGCAGAATAGTATTCAGCTGGGGAGATAGTATAATGATGCAAGAACTGTTGGGCTTGTAATTAAGTCAGTCTTCAGATGCTTTCCATGCAGTTCATTAACACAGAGTAACACCAGGCACTCAGCTCAGTGTGGAGAGAAACCCCCACCAATATGAAGAGAGTTCATGTATTAAAAAGCTTTAACTTTTCAGGAACTATGAAGAACTTTGCAGTTTCTCATAATTAGAGTTTCTCATTACTAAGGAGCTTAAAATCCTGTCTTTGGCCTTCCACTGAAAACAATAGTACAGTATACTATCTACTATCTATTACTACTACTGCTACTACTACTACTACTACTACTACTACTACTACTACTACTACTACTACTACTGCTACTACTACTACTACTACTACTACTACTGCTACTTTTACTACTACTACTACCACTACTACTACTACTACTACTACTACTACTACTACTACTACTACTACTACTACTACTGCTACTACTACTACTACTACTACACTACTACTACTACTACTGCTACTACTACTACTACTACTACCACTACTACTACTACTGCTACCGCTACCGCTACCACTACTACAACTGCTACTACTACTACTACTACTACTACTACTACTACTACTACTACTACTGCTACTACTACTACTACTACTACTACTACTACTACTACTACTACTACTACCACTACTACTACTACTACTACCACTACTACTACTACTACTACTACTACTACTACTACTACTACTACTACTACTACTGCTATGTTCTGTTGGCCAAAATATACATACAATACTCTAACATGTCTGTTAACACTACAACTACAGCACCTTGTATAAAAACTAGTATTTGTGTATTTATAAGCACAGAAGCATATCTCCTTGGCAAATCCCCCTCCTCAGCCCTGCTACCCATCCTTCAACACAACCCTCCTCTCGGGCCAGCAAACTTCACCTGGGATGGATCTGTGGAACACAACCCTCCTCTCGGCCAGCACACTTCACCTGGGATGGATCTGTGGAACACAACCCTCCTCTCGGGCCAGCACACTTCACCTGGGATGGATCTGTGGAACACAACCCTCCTCTCGGGCCAGCACACTTCACCTGGGATGGATCTGTGGAACACAACCCTCCTCTCGGCCAGCACACTTCACCTGGGATGGATCTGTGGAACGCAACCCTCCTCTCGGCCAGCACACTTCACCTGGGATGGATCTGTGGAACACAACCCTCCTCTCGGGCCAGCACACTTCACCTGGGATGGATCTGTGGAACTGAGAAAGGAGAACATGAGATGAGATGTTGTTGATGACTGTTTGGGCTGAACTCTTCCCCTACTTCACCTCTGGCTCTGGAAGTAGGGTGTTTAAAGACCCTGCATCCAGTTACCAGACAATATTATAGAGGCAGAGCAACACCACTGCTTCAGGAAAAAGGCAATATCTAACTGAGTGTTGATATGGAACAAGTACAAGAAGAGTCACTGATTTGTGAAGTCATGACAAAAGCTTTTCTCCTCTAACATAAGCTTCTCAATGTATCAAGCTTTTTGAAAGCTATAGTGCTACATTTCACTATAAGGTTATATGTAAGGATGAAGTATCATGATTGGGACATGTACGCAGTTAAAGAATTTCCCTTCATGCATTTTGGACATTTTTCTATTTCTGTTGAGACAGCCAACGTTGAAGTGGCTCCAAATGATAGAAGGAGCATCTAGTCCCCATTGTGTTCTTGCCAACTAGCTAGCTGCCAATGGTAATACAGTGGGGAAAATAAGTATTTAGTCAGCCACCAATTGTGCAAGTTCCCCCACTTAAAAAGATGAGAGAGGCCTGTAATTTTCATCATAGGTACACGTCCACTATGACAGACAAAATGAGAAAAAATAATTCAGAAAATCACATTGTAGGATTTTTTATGAATTTATTTGCAAATTATGGTGGAAAATAAGTATTTGGTCAATAACAAAAGTTTCTCAATACTTTGTTATATACCCTTTGTTGGCAATGACACAGGTCAAACGTTTTCTGTAAGTCTTCACAAGGTTTTCACACACTGTTGCTGGTATTTTGGCCCATTCCTCCATGCAGATCTCCTCTAGAGCAGTGATGTTTTGGGGCTGTCGCTGGGCAACACGGACTTTCAACTCCCTCCAAAGATTTTCTATGGGGTTGAGATCTGGAGACTGGCTAGGCCACTCCAGGACCTTGAAATGCTTCTTACGAAGCCACTCCTTCGTTGCCCGGGCGGTGTGTTTGGGATCATTGTCATGCTGAAAGACCCAGCCACGTTTCATCTTCAATGCCCTTGCTGATGGAAGGAGGTTTTCACTCAAAATCTCACGATACATGGTCCCATTCATTCTTTCCTTTACACGGATCAGTCGTCCTGGTCCATTTGCAGAAAAACAGCCCCAAAGCATGATGTTTCCACCCCAATGCTTCACAGTAGGTATGGTGTTCTTTGGATGCAACTCAGCATTCTTTGTCCTCCAAACACGACGAGTTGAGTTTTTACCAAAAAGTTATATTTTGGTTTCATATGACATTCTCCCAATCCTCTTCTGGATCATCCAAATGCACTCGAGCAAACTTCAGACGGGCCTGGACATGTACTGGCTTAAGCAGGGGGACACGTCTGGCACTGCAGGATTTTAGTCCCTGGCGGCGTAGTGTGTTACTAATGGTAGGCTTTGTTACTTTGGTCCCAACTCTCTGCAGGTCATTCACTAGGTCCCCCTGTGTGGTTCGTGATTTTTGCTCACCGTTCTTGTGATCATTTTGACCCCACGGGGTGAGATCTTGCGTGGAGCCCCAGATCGTGGGAGATTATCAGTGGTCTTGTATGTCTTCCATTTCCTAATAATTGCTCCCACAGTTGATTTCTTCAAACCAAGCTGCTTACCTATTGCAGATTCAGTCTTCCCAGCCTGGTGCAGGTCTACAATTTTGTTTCTGGTGTCCTTTGACAGCTCTTTGGTCTTGGCCATAGTGGAGTTTGGGGTGTGACTGTTTGAGGTTGTGGACAGGTGTCTTTTATACTGATAACAAGTTAAAACAGGTGCCATTAATACAGGTAACGAGTGGAGGACAGAGGAGCCTCTTAAAGAAGAAGTTACAGGTCTGTGAGAGCCAGAAATCTTGCTTGTTTGTCGGTGACCAAATACTTATTTTCCACCATAATTTGCAAATAAATTCATAAAAAATCCTACAATGTGATTTTCTGGATTTTTTTTCCTTAATTTGTCTGTCATAGTTGACGTGTACCTATGATGAAAATTACAGGCCTCTCTCATCTTTTTAAGTGGGAGAACTTGCACAATTGGTGGCTGACTAAATACTTTTTTTCCCCACTGTATATCCACAGTAAGAACTTCATTTTTCAACAAACAACAACACAGAGTTACATATGGGGTAAACAAAACATAAAGTCAAAAATACAACAGAAAATATATATACAGTGTGTGCAAATGTAGCAAGTTATGGAGGTAAGGCAATAAATAGGCCATAGTGCAAAATAATTACAATTTAGTATTAACACTGGAATGATAGATGTGCAAGAGATGATGTGCAAATAGAGATACTGGGGTACAAATTAGCAAAATAAATAACAATATGGGGATGAGGTAGTTGGGTGGGCTAATTTCAGATGGGCTGTGTACCCTCCAGTACCCTCCAAAGGTCTGTAATGCCCTATGTAAAGACCCTCTAGTGGTCTGTATTGCCCTATGTAAAGACCATCCAGTGGTCTGTAATAACTTAAAGATCCTCCAGTGGTCTGTATTGCCCTATGTAAAGACCCTCCAGTGGTCTGTATTGACCTATGTAAAGACCCTCCAGTGGTCTGTATTGCCCTAAAGACCCTCCAGTGGTCTGTAATGACGTAAAGACCCTCCAGTGATCTGTAATGCCCTATGTAAAGACCCTCCAGTGGTCTGTATTGCCCTATGTAAAGACCCTCCAGTGGTCTGTATTGACCTATGTAAAGACCCTCCAGTGGTCTGTAAAGACCTATGTAAAGACCCTCCAGTGGTCTGTATTGCCCTATGTAAAGACCCTCCAGTGGTCTGTAATGACCTAAAGACCCTCCAGTGGTCTGTATTGCCCTATCTAAAGACCCTCCAGTGGTCTGTATTGCCCTATGTAAAGACCCTCCAGTGGTCTGTAATGACCTATCTAAATACCCTCCAGTGGTCTGTATTGCCCTATGTAAAGACCCTCCAGTGGTCTGTATTGCCCTATGTAAAGACCCTCCAGTTGTCTGTATTGCCCTATGTAAAGACCCTCCAGTGGTCTGTATTGCCCTATGTAAAGACCCTCCAGTGGTCTGTATTGACCTATCTAAAGACCCTCCAGTGGTCTGTAATGACCTAAAGACCCTCCAGTGGTCTGTATTGCCCTATGTAAAGACCCTCCAGTGGTCTGTATTGCCCTATGTAAAGACCCTCCAGTGGTCTGTATTGACCTATGTAAAGACCCTCCAGTGGTCTGTAATGACCTAAAGACCCTCCAGTGGTCTGTGTTGCCCTATGTAAAGACCCTCCAGTGGTCTGTATTGCCCTATGTAAAGACCCTCCAGTGGTCTGTATTGCCCTATGTAAAGACCCTCCAGTGGTCTGTATTGACCTATGTAAAGACCCTCCAGTGGTCTGTATTGCCCTAAAGACCCTCCAGTGGTCTGTAATGACGTAAAGACCCTCCAGTGATCTGTAATGCCCTATGTAAAGACCCTCCAGTGGTCTGTATTGCCCTATGTAAAGACCCTCCAGTGGTCTGTATTGACCTATGTAAAGACCCTCCAGTGGTCTGTAAAGACCTATGTAAAGACCCTCCAGTGGTCTGTATTGCCCTATGTAAAGACCCTCCAGTGGTCTGTAATGACCTAAAGACCCTCCAGTGGTCTGTATTGCCCTATCTAAAGACCCTCCAGTGGTCTGTATTGCCCTATCTAAAGACCCTCCAGTGGTCTGTAATGTCCTATCTAAATACCCTCCAGTGGTCTGTATTGCCCTATTTAAAGACCCTCCAGTGGTCTGTATTGCCCTATGTAAAGACCCTCCAGTGGTCTGTATTGCCCTATGTAAAGACCCTCCAGTGGTCTGTATTGCCCTATGTAAAGACCCTCCAGTGGTCTGTATTGACCTATCTAAAGACCCTCCAGTGGTCTGTAATGACCTAAAGACCCTCCAGTGGTCTGTATTGCCCTATGTAAAGACCCTCCAGTGGTCTGTATTGCCCTATGTAAAGACCCTCCAGTGGTCTGTATTGACCTATGTAAAGACCCTCCAGTGGTCTGTAATGACCTAAAGACCCTCCAGTGGTCTGTGTTGCCCTATGTAAAGACCCTCCAGTGGTCTGTATTGCCCTATGTAAAGACCCTCCAGTGGTCTGTATTGCCCTATGTAAAGACCCTCCAGTGGTATGTAATGACCTATGTAAAGACCCTCCAGTGGTCTGTGTTGCCCTATCTAAAGACCCTCCAGTGGTCTGTATTGCCCTATCTAAAGACCCTCCAGTGGTCTGTGTTGCCCTATGTAAAGACCCTCCAGTGGTCTGTATTGACCGATGTAAAGACTCTCCAGTGGTCTGTATTGCCCTATGTAAAGACCCTCCAGTGGTCTGTAATGACCTATTTAAAACCCTCCAGAGGTCTGTAATAAACTATCTAAGACCCTCCAGTTATCTCCCGAGTGGCGCAGTGGTCTAAGGCACTGCATCGCAGTGCTAGCTGTGCCACTAGAGATCCTGGTTCGAATCCAGGCTCTGTCGTAGCTGGCCGTGACCGGGAGACCCATGGGGCGGCGCACAATTGGCCCAGCGTCGTCCAGGGTAGGGGAGGGAATGGACGGCAGGGATGTTGCTCAGTTGGTAGAGCATGGCGTTTGCAACGCCAGGGTTGTGGGTTCGATTCCCACGGGGGGGCAGTATGAAAAAAAAATATATATAAAAAATGTATGCACTCACTAACTGTAAGTCGCTATGGATAAGAGCGTCTGCTAAATGACTAAAATGTAAATGTCTGCATTCCCCTAAAGACCCTCCAGTGGTCTGTAATGCCCTATGTAAAGACCCTCCAGTGGTCTGTAATGACCTATGTAAAGACCCTCCAGTGGTCTCTAATGACCTAAAGACCCTCCAGTGGTCTGTAATGCCCTATGTAAAGACCCTCCAGTGGTCTGTATTGACCTATGTAAAGACCCTCCAGTGGTCTGTATTGACCTATGTAAAGACCCTCCAGTGGTCTGTAATGACCTATGTAAAGACCCTCCAGTGGTCTGTATTGACCTATGTAAAGACCCTCCAGTGGTCTGTATTGCCCTATGTAAATACCCTCCAGTGGTCTGTAATGACCTATGTAAAGACCCTCCAGTGGTCTGTATTGCCCTATCTAAAGACCCTCCAGTGGTCTGTATTGCCCTATCTAAAGACCCTCCAGTGGTCTGTAATGACCTATCTAAAGACCCTCCAGTGGTCTGTATTGCCCTATCTAAAGACCCTCCAGTGGTCTGTAATAACTTAAAGACCCTCCAGTGGTCTGTATTGCCCTATCTAAAGACCCTCCATTTACATTTACATTTACGTCATTTAGCAGACGCTCTTATCCAGAGCGACTTACAAATAGGTGCATTCACCCTATAGCCAGTGGGATAACCACTTTACAATATATATATATATATATATATATATATATATATATATATATATATATTTTTTTTTAGGGGGGGGGTAGAAGGATTACTTTATCCTATCCCAGGTATTCCTTGAAGAGGTGGGGTTTCAAATGTCTCCGGAAGGTGGTGAGTGACTCCGCTGTCCTGGCGTCGTGAGGGAGCTTGTTCCACCATTGGGGTGCCAGAGCAGCGAACAGTTTTGACTGGGCTGAGCGGGAACTATGCTTCCGCAGAGGAAGGGGAGCCAGTAGGCCAGAGGTGGATGAACGCAATGCCCTCGTTTGGATGTAGGGACTGATCAGAGCCTGAAGGTACAGAGGTGCCGATCCCCTCACAGCTCCATAGGCAAGCACCATGGTCTTGTAACAGATGCGAGCTTCAACTGGAAGCCAGTGGAGTGTGCGGAGGAACGGGGTGACGTGAGAGAACTTGGGAAGGTTGAACACCAGACGGGCTGGGGCATTCTGGATGAGTTGTAGGGGTTTAATGGCACAGGCGGGGAGCCCAGCCAACAGCGAGTTGCAGTAATCCAGACGGGAGATGACAAGTGCCTGGATTAGGACCTGTGCCGCTTCCTGTGTAAGGCAGGGTCGTACTCTCCGAATGTTGTAGAGCATGAACCTGCAGGATCGGGTCACCGCCTTGATGTTAGCGGAGAACGACAGGGTGTTGTCCAGGGTCACGCCAAGGCTCTTCGCACTCTGGGAGGAGGACACAATGGAGTTGTCAACCGTGATGGCGAGATCATGGAACGGGCAGTCCTTCCCCGGGAGGAAGAGCAGCTCCGTCTTGCCAAGGTTCAGCTTGAGGTAGTGATCCGTCATCCATACTGATATGTCTGCCAGACATGCAGAGATGCGATTCGCCACCTGGTTATCAGAAGGGGGAAAGGAGAAGATTAGTTGTGTGTCGTCTGTGTAGCAATGATAGGAGAGGCCATGTGAGGATATGACAGAGCCAAGTGACTTGGTGTATAGGGAGAATAGGAGAGGGCCTAGAACTGAGCCATGGGGGACACCAGTGGTGAGAGCACGTGGTGCGGAGACAGCTTCTCGCCACGCCACTTGGTAGGAGCGACCGGTCAGGTAGGACGCGATCCAGGAGTGAGCCGCGCCGGAGATGCCCAGCTCGGAGAGGGTGGAGAGGAGGATCTGATGGTTCACAGTATCAAAGGCAGCAGACAGGTCTAGAAGGACAAGAGCAGAGGAGAGAGAGTTAGCTTTAGCAGTGCGGAGAGCCTCCGTGACACAGAGAAGAGCAGTCTCAGTTGAATGACCAGTCCTGAAACCTGACTGGTTTGGATCAAGAAGGTCATTCTGAGAGAGATAGCAAGAGAGTTGGCTAAAGACGGCACGCTCAATAGTTTTGGAAAGAAAAGAAAGAAGGGATACTGGTCTGTAGTTGTTGACATCAGTGGGATCGAGTGTTGGTTTTTTGAGAAGGGGTGCAACTCTCGCTCTCTTGAAGACGGAAGGGACATAGCCAGCGGTCAAGGATGAGTTGATCAGCGAGGTGAGGTAGGGGAGAAGGTCACCGGAGATGGTCTGGAGAAGAGAGGAGGGGATGGGGTCAAGCGGGCAGGTTGTTGGGCGGCCTGCAGTCACAAGTCGCAAGATTTTATCTGGAGAGAGAGGGGAGAAAGAAGTCAAAGCATAGGGTAGGGCAGTGTGAGCAGGACCAGCAGTGTCATTAGACTTAACAAACGAGGATCGGATGTCGTCAACCTTCTTTTCAAAGTGGTTGACGAAGTCATCCACAGAGAGAGAGGAGGGGAGGGGGGGGGGGGGGGAGGATTCAGCAGGGAGGAGAATGTGGCAAAGAGCTTCCTAGGGTTAGAGGCAGATACCTGGAATTTAGAGTGGTAGAAAGTGGCCTTAGCAGCAGAAACAGATGAAGAAAATGTAGAGAGGAGGGAGTGAAAAGATGCCAGGTCGGCAGGGAGTTTAGTTTTCTTCCATTTCCGCTCCGCTGCCCGGAGCTCTGTTCTGTGAGCTCGCAATGAGTCATCAAGCCACGGAGCTGGAGGGGAGGACTGAGCCGGCCGGGAGAATAGGGAACACAGAGAGTCAAAGGATGCAGAAAGGGAGGAGAGGAGGGTTGAGGAGGCAGAATCAGGAGATTGGAGGGAGAAGGATTGAGCAGAGGGAAGAGATGATAGGATGGAAGAGGAGAGAGTAGTGGGAGAGAGAGAGCGAAGGTTGCGGTGGCGCATTACCATCTGTGTAGGGGCAGAGTGAGTAGTGTTGGAGGAGAGCGAGAGAGAAAAGGATACAAAGTAGTGGTCGGAGACATGGAGGGGAGTTGCAGTGAGATTAGTAGAAGAGCAGCATCTAGTAAAGATGAGGTCAAGCGTATTGCCTGCCTTGTGAGTAGGGGGGGACGGTGAGAGGGTGAGGTCAAAAGAGGAGAGGAGTGGAAAGAAGGAGGCAGAGAGAAATGAGTCAAATGTAGACGTAGGGAGGTTGAAATCCCGCAAAACTGTGAAGGGTGAGCCATCCTCAGGAAAGGAACTTATCAAGGCGTCAAGCTCATTGATGAACTCTCCAAGGGAACCTGGAGGGCGATAGATGACAAGGATATTAAGCTTAAATGGGCTAGTGACCGTGACAGCATGGAATTCAAATGAGGAGATAGACAGATGGGTTAGGGGAAAAATTGAGAATGTCCACTTGGGAGAGATGAGGATTCCTGTGCCACCACCCCTCTGACCAGATGCTCTCGGGGTATGCGAGAACACATGGTCAGACGAGGAGAGAGCAGTAGGAGTAGCAGTGTTTTCAGTGGTAATCCATGTTTCCGTCAGCGCCAGGAAGTCGAGGGACTGGAGGGTAGCATAGGCTGGGATGAAGTCAGACTTGTTGGCAGCAGAACGGCAGTTCCAGAGGCTGCCTGAGACCTGGAACTCCAGGTGTGGGGTGCGTGCAGGGACCACCAGGTTAGAGAGGCAGCAGCCACGCGGTGTGAGGCGTTTGTGTAGCCTGTGCGGAGAGGAGAGAACAGGGATAGGCAGAGGCATAGTTGACAGGCTGTAGAAAGTGGCTACAATAATGCAGAGGAGATCGGAATGAAATGAACTAAACATCTGGGAAAGGAGAGAGTAAAAACCAAAACTCCCAAATATAACTCTCCCAACTTCACCTCAGAAACTATAATTGTTTCACTGAACCACCCGAATAAAACTCTCCCAACTTCCACTTTAGAAATTAGAATTGTTGTGAACTACAGCGGTTCAATGTTTCAAGGAATAGACTCAACTTACTTTATTCAGCTAGCTAACTATGACGCTATAGCTAACTAGCATGCTAGCATCCAATAACACACAGTTTAGCACCAATACTTGGTTACAACAAACTACCAATAGTGTGTTAACACACTAAACAGATAATTCGTGTCCAGTTCCTTTCATAACGCAGCAATAATTAAACGTTGGCTAGCTAGCACAAATATATTGTATTTAGCTGCTACAGTACAGTTAGCTGGTCGTGTTGGCTAGCTAGCAATGGCTGCTGTGTTGACTTTGTTTGAATAACGGCAGCGCTGCGAACAAATGTAGCTGGCCAAAAGGATATTGTATTTAGTTGCTACCGTTGCTAATAGCTACTCGCCAGCTAGTCAAGGAGGTGAGTTAGCTGGCTAGCTAGCTTCGTGCTACACCCGGCACCGCCGAATACAATGCTAACTTACAATAACTACCCACAACAGCCCTCCAGTGGTCTGTAATAACTTAAAGACCCTCCAGTGGTCTGTATTGCCCTATGTAAAGACCCTCCAGTTGTCTGTAATGACCTAAAGACCCTCCAGTGGTCTGTATTGCCCTATGTAAAGACCCTCCAGTGGTCTGTAATGCCCTATCTAAAGACCCTCCAGTGGTCTGTATTGCCCTATCTAAAGACCCTCCAGTGGTCTGTATTGCCCTATCTAAAGACCCTCCAGTGGTCTGTATTGCCCTATCTAAAGACCCTCCAGTGGTCTGTAATGCCCTATCTAAGACCCTCCAGTGGTCTGTATTGCCCTATCTAAAGACCCTCCAGTGGTCTGTAATGCCCTATCTAAAGACCCTCCAGTGGTCTGTATTGCCCTATCTAAAGACCCTCCAGTGGTCTGTATTGCCCTATCTAAAGACCCTCCAGTGGTCTGTAATGACCTAAAAGACCCTCCAGTGGTCTGTAATGACCTAAAGACCCTCCAGTGGTCTGTAATGCCCTATCTAAAGACCCTCCAGTGGTCTGTATTGCCCTATGTAAAGACCCCTCCAGTGGTCTGTATTGCCCTATGTAAAGACCCTCCAGTGGTCTGTATTGCCCTATGTAAAGACCCTCCAGTGGTCTGTATTGCCCTATGTAAAGACCCTCCAGTGGTCTGTAATGCCCTATGTAAAGACCCTCCAGTGGTCTGTAATGCCCTATGTAAAGACCCTCCAGTGGTCTGTGTTGCCCTATGTAAAGACCCTCCAGTGGTCTGTATTGACCGATGTAAAGACCCTCCAGTGGTCTGTATTGCCCTATGTAAAGACCCTCCAGTGGTCTGTATTGCCCTATGTAAAGACCCTCCAGTGGTCTGTATTGACCTATGTAAAGACCCTCCAGTGGTCTGTATTGACCTATGTAAAGACCCTCCAGTGGTCTGTATTGACCTATGTAAAGACCCTCCAGTGGTCTGTATTGCCCTATGTAAAGACCCTCCAGTGGTCTGTATTGCCCTATGTAAAGACCCTCCAGTGGTCTGTATTGACCTATGTAAAGACCCTCCAGTGGTCTGTATTGACCTATGTAAAGACCCTCCAGTGGTCTGTATTGCCCTATGTAAAGACCCTCCAGTGGTCTGTAATGACCTATTTAAAACCCTCCAGAGGTCTGTAATAAACTATCTAAGACCCTCCAGTGATCTCCCGAGTGGCGCAGTGGTCTAAGGCACTGCATCGCAGTGCTAGCTGTGCCACTAGAGATCCTGGTTCGAATCCAGGCTCTGTCGTAGCTGGCCGTGACCGGGAGACCCATGGGAAGGCGCACAATTGGCCCAGCGTCGTCCAGGGTAGGGGAGGGAATGGCCGGCAGGGATGTAGCTCAGTTGGTAGAGCATGGTGTTTGCAACGCCAGGGTTGTGGGTTCGATTCCCACGGGGGTGCAGTATGAAAAAAATATATATATAAAAAATTTATGCACTCACTAACTGTAAGTCGCTCTGGATAAGAGCGTCTGCTAAATGACTAAAATGTAAATGTAAATGTCTGCATTCCCCTAAAGACCCTCCAGTGGTCTGTAAAGACCTATGTAAAGACCCTCCAGTGGTCTGTATTGCCCTATGTAAAGACCCTCCAGTGGTCTGTAATGCCCTATGTAAAGACCCTCCAGTGGTCTATAATGACCTATGTAAAGACCCTCCAGTGGTCTGTAATGCCCTATCTAAAGACCCTCCAGTGGTCTGTATTGCCCTATGTAAAGACCCTCCAGTGGTCTGTATTGCCCTATGTAAAGACCCTCCAGTGGTCTGTAATGCCCTATGTAAAGACCCTCCAGTGGTCTCTAATGACCTAAAGACCCTCCAGTGGTCTGTATTGCCCTATGTAAAGACCCTCCAGTGGTCTGTATTGCCCTATGTAAAGACCCTCCAGTGGTCTGTAATAACTTAAAGACCCTCCAGTGGTCTGTATTGCCCTATGTAAAGACCCTCCAGTGGTCTGTATTGACCTATCTAAAGACCCTCCAGTGGTCTGTAATGCCCTATCTAAAGACCCTCCAGTGGTCTGTAATGACCTATCTAAAGACCCTCCAGTGGTCTGTATTGCCCTATCTAAAGACCCTCCAGTGGTCTGTAATGACCTATCTAAAGACCCTCCAGTGGTCTGTATTGCCCTATCTAAAGACCCTCCAGTGGTCTGTAATGCCCTATCTAAAGACCCTCCAGTGGTCTGTATTGCCCTATCTAAAGACCCTCCAGTGGTCTGTATTGCCCTATCTAAAGACCCTCCAGTGGTCTGTAATGCCCTATCTAAAGACCCTCCAGTGGTCTGTAATGACCTATCTAAAGACCCTCCAACTGTTTAAGAGGGCAGATATTTGTGGCGTCTCCTCCGAGAGAAACTGCCATCTCTTTTCCTCCCGGACATGTTTCCACCCTATGTGCTTTCCAGCTCACTAGGAGAAAAACAATGCATATAAACAAGTATTTTATGAAGTGCTTTAAAAACAGGTTGTAATAAACCAATAAAGCGTTGGTCCTGGGCATATGCATGTCACTGATCTAAATCATACAGAGAACCTGGCAGTCAATCCTTGACAAACCACTCCCCTTATTTCCAGGCTTCACAGTAACCTAATAACCCGTCGCAAATGTGGAAAAGAGGAATAAGGGTAGAAATAATTAGCATATTAATCTTTTTCATGCCATCATCTTTCAGGTCCAGGAGACCGCTTGTCATTTAAATCTAAATGCTTCCCTTGCATTAGAATTCCTTCTGGTCAATTGTTCCATAATAAAGGGAGAGAAGGTGTACTTCATGCAGGAGATTTATGTTTGCCATTTGTTCATATTCATGTGCTACTGAATACCCTCAATTCACATGGTGATGGCAGCTCATATCAGCCGCTCCGCAGGCCCACAGATCACTTACCGCCAGCAATGAATTTAATTTGCAGGACAAAAACTGAGGAGAAATTAGCTCCAACAGTTTATTGATTTTTGCTCAAGAGAAGCCTGTATAACAGCTCTATTGCCCTCATAATGATTAGTGACAAAAGTTTAATTAAGCAATTATAAAGCCAATAATAGAGTTGTCTGGTTTGCTTAGCTTGAGTCTGTTTAGGAGTTATCACATCACAGCAGCTGGAATGTGCTTGAAGAGATTAATGCTGCCAGAACACAGATGCCCACTTTAATACGGCTCCATGACGCCGTCTCAATGAAGTTCACAACACAACGCTTCCCTTTATCAAATTACAAGTCTGCTTTTCATGAATATGGAGAGAAAAAAAAATCCCTCTATGGCTTCAAGGTGTAATTATAAAGACATACAACAGAACAACACACAATAGAGTTATAGTAATCTCCCTGTATGAAATATGCATGATAATATGGCAGTGAATAAACAGCTACAATGCTCTAAGAGGTTTTGGTATTTTACAGCTACGCAGACAATTGGTGGATATTTCTGAACGTTGCTCAATGTTTTATTTGATTCTCTTGTGTTTTGTGTATTTTTTTCTTCCTTTCTCTGAAAGTGATTAGATTATCGTCCTCCAACATGCTCGCAGAAATATGTACGAGGTTCTGGGTCCAGACTTTGTACCAAAGTTGCTTTAAGATGTCTTGCATGTGGTCTTTATAACTGAAGATATATAATTGTTTTCGGAAAATACCATTTTATTCTAAATTAATATTTGTCTACCTATCTGCCAGCACAAAACAGGTTAGGTATATATGAATATTCTGAATTAATATTTAGTATAAAAAACAATTAAATGAAATAAGGGAAATATACCTGCATTAAATGTTCCAGAAATATATAGTATATTCCAAGGATAATAAAACACATGGTAAGATGTTGTTCTACAGTCCAGTGTATTATACAGAACATACAGTACATTAAGGGTATGATTGGGTTCTACTCTACAGTGTATTAGAATATACATTATAAACTAAAACCCAGTCTAAGAGTATGTTTGGGTAAAATTATACAATCCAGTGTATTCTGGGAGGTTATCAGGAAGTAAAACCTGTTGAGGACCATGACCACATTATTTGATTTAATTGGTTTTCAATCAGGTTGACTAGCGTGTCACTGGTGACATGACTCTAGTTTGAGATGCTCCAGCTCAGCTCCTCCCACTCACTGAGACAGAAAGCCTTTGAAGCTGGGTGCTCTAGAAGAGGACAGAAAACACAGAAAGAGATAGACATGTATGGAAGGAAGTGAAGGATATACTGGAGCTAAAAGTCCTCAGTCAGACCTCATGAAGTGAAGGATTTACTGGAGCTAAATGTCCTCAGTCAGACCTCATGAAGTGAAGGATTTACTGGAGCTAAATGTCCTCAGTCAGACCACATGAAGTGAAGGATTTACTGGAGCTAAATGTCCTCAGTCAGACCTCATGAAGTGAAGGATTTACTGGAGCTAAAAGTCCTCAGTCAGACTCATGAAGTGAAGGACTTACTGGAGCTAAATGTCCTCAGTCAGACCTCATGAAGTGAAGGATTTACTGGAGCTAAATGTCCTCAGTCAGACCTCATGAAGTGAAGGATTTACTGGAGCTAAATGTCCTCAGTCAGAACCTCATGAAGTGAAGGACTTACTGGAGCAAATGTCCTCAGAGACCTCATGAGCTAAATGTCCTCAGTCAGACCTCATGAGTGAAGGATTTACTGGAGCTAAATGTCCTCAGTCAGACCACATGAAGTGAAAGGGTTACTGGAGCTAAATGTCCTCAGTCAGACCTCATGAAGTGAAGGATTACTGGGGCTAAATGTCCTCAGTAGACCTCATGAAGTGAAGGATTTACTGGAGCAAAATGTCCCCGTCAGACCTCATGAAGTGAAGGATTTACTGGAAACTAAAAGTCCTCAGTCAGACCTCATGAAGGAGGATTACTGGAGCTAAAAGTCCTCAGTCAGACCTCATGAAGTGAAGGACTTACTGGAGCAAAATGTTTCCCCAGTTTAGACCTCATGAAGTGAAGAATTTATATGTCAAATATATGTATTTTAAGAGAAAAGCTGTAAAAAATATATATATA
The DNA here is from genome assembly GCA_902810595.1 of Coregonus sp. 'balchen'. NCBI lineage: Eukaryota > Metazoa > Chordata > Actinopteri > Salmoniformes > Salmonidae > Coregonus > Coregonus sp. 'balchen'. The sequence goes on from LR778269.1 coordinate 53,102,752, forward strand.
TATGTTATTACAGTACTGATATTAACACAACGTTGGGATGCTGTCATAGTACTAATATTAACACAACGTTGGACTGCTGACACAGTACTAATATTAACACACCGTTGGGCCTGCTGTCATACTAATATTAACACAACGTTGGGGCTGCTGACACAGTACTAAGTATTAACACCAACGTTGGGCCTGCCTGTCAGTACTAATATTAAACACAACGTTGGGCTGCCTGTCAGTACTAATATTAACACAAACAACGTTGGGCTGCTGCGTGTCAGTATTAATAATTAACACAACGTTGTGGGCTGCTGACACAGTAACTAATCTTAACACAACCGTTGGGCCTGCTGTCAGTCATCTAATATTAACATCAACGTTGGGCTGCTGTCACAGGTACTAATTATTAACACAACGTTGGGCTGCTGTCAGTACTAATATTAACACCAAATGTTGGACTGCCTGTCAGTAACCTATAATATTAACCACAAACGTTTGGGCTGGCTGTCAGTACTAATATTAACACGAAACGTTGGGCTGCTTGACAACAGTAACTAATATTAACACAACATTGGGCTGCTGTACAATACTAAATGTAACACACAACGTTGGGCCTGGCCTGACACAGTACTAATATTAACACAACGTTGGGCTGCTGTCAGTATAATATTAACACAAATTTGGCTGCTGTCAGTACTAATATTAACACAACGTTGGGTGCTGACACAGTACTAATATTAAAACAACGTTGGGCTGTGTCAAAGTACAATTTAAACACAACGTTGGGCTGCGTCAGTACTAATATTAACACAAAGTTGGGCTGCTGTCAGTACTAATTAACACACGTGGGCTGCTGTCAGTACTAATATTAACACAACGTTGGGCTGCTGTCAGTACTAATATTAACACAATGTTGGGCTGCTGTCAGTACTAATATTAACACAACGTTGGGCTGCAGACACAGTACTAATATTAACACAACGTTGGGCTGCTGTCAGTACTAATATTAACACAACGTTGGGCTGCTGACACAGTACTAATATTAACACAACGTTGGGCTGCTGACACAGTACTAATATTAACACAACGTTGGGCTGCTGTCAGTACTAATATTACACAAAGTTGGGCTGCTGACAGTACTAATATTAACACAACGTTTGGGGTGCTGACCCCAGTACTAATATTAACACAACGTTTGGGCTGCTGACACAGTACTAATATTAACAACGTTGGACTGCTGTCAGTACTTAAAATTAACCAACGTTGGACTGCTGTCAGTTTCTAATATTAACACAACGTTGGGCTGCTGACAGTACTAATATTAACACAACGTTGGGCTGCTGTCAGTACTAATATTAACACAACGTTGGGCTGCTGACACAGTACTAATATTAACACAACGTTGGGCTGCTGTCAGTACTAATATTAACACAACGTTGGGCTGCTGTCAGTACTAATATTAACACAACGTTGGGCTGCTGTCACAGTACTAATCCTGGAGAAATACACAGAGGCCACAACTATACAGATATCTATGGAAATAAAACTATTATAAGTCAGGAATCTTAGAAGGCTCTGGGAAATGTTTACACAGTTTCTGGTATTACAGCTGCTTGCCCTACATATTGAACAGCAGATTAACTTAATATCATAGGATTGTCTTTATGAATCCTCACCAAACTCAGCCCTTTAAATGCATTTACATTGGTTCCAAATTCACAACTGTCATCCTAACAGATATTGCTTGAGCACCATGAGATGGTCTGAGACCAATTCTAAATATTTATAGTGCTGTTTGTGGATATTTTTTTTTTGTAAACAGCGTACAAACTTCTACCATGAATAATCTGCTGGCTTTATGGAGGTCTAAATGAACTACAGAGCCACTAGAAGAAGACTGATCATCTCAAGACAGAAATATTACAATGATTATTATTAAATATACAGTATTCAGATTCATGGTCAAAAATAAAAAAAACATTCCAATGTATACTTTTCACTGGAGCTCTTTTTTGGCAAATCCTAAAATAACCCATTTAATGAATGATCATGAATGGTAGTAATAACAGTGTTCCACTGAATGATCCCTCCAGTAGAGCCACTATTCTCCTTCACGGTAAGAAGTCTACTGTAGAGGCCATAACTGTAGAGGTTAATCCATCCAGTCTGCTCTCTGAAGGACAAGGTACTAGGGGTCACCTCTACTGTCCTGTCTCAGCTGGAGCAGTCATGGAGAACCAGCCAAGACGTCCCCATGTTGTTCCCTGCCTGGCGCTCCTGTCCCCCTCCTCTGTTCCCCGCCTGGCGGAGGAGGCTCCGCTAGACAATGGAATGACATGCTGGAGGTGGCTCTGCATCTGGCGTCGTATTTAACCAGGCCTGCCACATCACAGCCACGTGTTCCTCTGCCAGATTGCTGGCTAATTAAGGAGTTGTTGGATGACCATCAGTGGAGTCTGTCTGTGGGCCAGGTATATCTGGGCCAAGCTACCCCCGACCTCTCCTGTGCCCCCTGTCCCTTCATCCTCCCCCATCCTGGCCCCCCATTCCCACGGGGGGCCAGTATGAAAAATGGGAAACAAACCCAAAGAATTTTAAAAAAATTTTCCCCCCTTTCGGAAAGGCAAACAATAAATTTTTTGGTTTGGGGATATTTTTTTTCCCAAAAAAACCCCGAAACTTTTCCCCAATGGGAAAGGGTTTTAAAACAAAAAGCTGTTTAAAAATTCACCCCCAAACCGGGGGTTTTTCCTAAAAAAACCCCCCCCCCTTTTTTTCCAATTGGGGGGGAACCAATCCCCTTTTTTGGATTTTGGGTTTTTTGGTAAAAAAACCCTCCCGGGCCCCTTTGGGAAAACTCCCCAAAAAAAAAAAAAAAAAAAAAAAAAAAAAAAAAAAGAATATTTTTCAAATCAAACTTAGAACCAAAAAACTAAATGAAATAAATCAAAACCATAATTCCAAACACATGAGGGACAAAACTAATATTTATAGTGATGAAAGGGAATTTTTTAAAACAAAATTTACCAGAAAACTGGCAGAGCTAAATGACTCAACCACTAGAAAAAATCACCCAAGCAAAAAAAAATTTTTAAAACAGATAGATTCGGAAAATAAAAAAATCCAAAATTCACGACCTTTTGGGAGATTAAAAAAAAAAAACAAAAAAAAAACAGCCACGAAGACCCCCCAAACCTATCCCTCACAAAACACCAGCCAACAAGGAATCCAACCTGCCTCAAACCCTCACCCCTCCACAAAACAAAACCAGCCCAAACGCCCCCCCCCCGCCCCCCCCCACCCCCCCCCGCAAGCCACCAAAAAAAAAAACAAAAAAAAAAAATAAAAACACCCCACACACCCCACCCCCCAACCAAAAAAAAAAAAACCAAAAAAAACCCAAAAAACCCAACAAAAAACCCAAAACCCCAACCCAACCCCCCCCCCCCCCCCCCCCACCCAAAAAACACACCCACAAACCCCCCAAAACCCCCCAAAACCAAATAAAAAAACCACCCCACAACACCCCCCCCCCCCCCCCCCCCCCCCCCCCCCCCCCCCCCCCCCCCCCCCCCCCCCCCCCCCACACCAGTTTTTAAAGTTAATTTCCTGTCATTCTAAACATTTATTTCATGGCTTATGACGTGTTCGTATGCTATCTGGGCGGTCCAACCTTTTTTTGGTTGCAAAGCTCTGCAGGGGTGGTTGCAACGCCAGTGTCCTCACCCCTCCCCCCTCTTCCTCCCACACAGTCTCCCTTTGGAAGAGGAATGACCAGTGAACCCTCCAGAGACCTCATAATGCCACATATTTTCTCCCAAACAAAAGATATTCCTGCTGGATTTATTCAAACAATTGTAAATTATCTTGGTGTTGGATGGAAATGCAGGCTTCCTGTCTGAACCTATTAAAGGATCAGCAGTAAACAAATAAACACTAGAATATGTATTTCACAGTCGCTAAGAGCTGAATGCAACAATTAATGGTGATATAATATGTTTGGAAGGCTATTTAATACCCATGTATTCAGCTAGAAACCTGCTCTTTGCTAAATAAGGATTCTTATTACCTTTTCAGTCAGCAACTTGACTTGTTATTGTATTGAAAAGGTATGCTTTATCCAGTTTTCTAGCGATAATCTTCCATTTTATTTCTGTGGCATAATGTCTGTTGATGACAACCAGTATAACAGGGTCAAATAGGCCAAGTTCGACAGCAAGTGGGAACTGGATGTTTACTGGACTTAATTTCTCTTTGCTGCTGCCTTTATTTCTGCTGCTGGGACGAAGAGGAGGAAACAAGACATGGAGAATAATGCTGCTGGGACGAAGAGGAGGAAACAAGACATGGAGAATACTGCTGCTGGGACGAAGAGGAGGAAACAAGACATGGAGAATAATGCTGCTGGGAGGAAAGAGGAGGAGACAAGACATGGAGAATAATGCTGCTGTTGTTAATAATATGGCCATCATGCTAGCTAACAGCATCCTCTAAAACCAGTCTCTACAACCAGCCTGTAATTGAACCAGCCTGTAATTGAACCAGCCTGTAGTTGAACCAGCCTGTAATTGAACCAGCCTGTAATTGAACCAGCCTGTAATTGAACCAGCCTGTAATTGAACCAGCCTGTAATTGGACCAGCCTGTAATTGAACCAGCCTGTAATTGAACCAGCCTGTAATTGAACCAGCCTGTAATTGAACCAGCCTGTAATTGAACCAGCCTGTAATTGGACCAGCCTGTAATTGAACCAGCCTGTAATTGAACCAGCCTGTAATTGGACCAGCCTGTAATTGAACCAGCCTGTAATTGAACCAGCCTGTAATTGAACCAGCCTGTAATTGAACCAGTCTGTAACACTAAAACAGCTTCTAAAACCATCCTCTATAGCCAAACTTTAATACCAGCCTATAACTAAACCAGCCTGTCACTGAACCAGGCTCTATCACTGAACCAGCCTCTAAAACCAGTCTCTATCACTGAACCAGCCTATAAAACCAGTCTCTATCACTGAACCAGCCTATAAAACCAGTCTCTATCACTGAACCAGCCTATAAAACCAGTCTCTATCACTGAACCAGCCTATAAAACCAGTCTCTATCACTGAACCAGCCGGTAACACTGAACCAGCCTATAAAACCAGTCTCTATCACTGAACCAGGCTGTAACACTGAACCAGCCTATAAAACCAGTCTCTATCACTGAACCAGCCTGTAACACTGAACCAGCCTATAAAACCAGTCTCTATCACTGAACCAGGCTGTAACACTGAACCAGCCTATAAAACCAGTCTCTATCACTGAACCAGGCTGTAACACTGAACTAGCCTATAAAACCAGTCTCTATCACTGAACCAGCCTGTAACACTGAACCAGCCTATAAAACCAGTCTCTATCACTGAACCAGGCTGTAACACTGAACCAGCCTATAAAACCAGTCTCTATCACTGAACCAGCCTATAAAACCAGTCTCTATCACTGAACCAGCCTATAAAACCAGTCTCTATCACTGAACCAGCCTGTAACACTGAACCAGCCTATAAAACCAGTCTCTATCACTGAACCAGGCTGTAACACTGAACCAGCCTATAAAACCAGTCTCTATCACTGAACCAGGCTGTAACACTGAACCAGCCTATAAAACCAGTCTCTATCACTGAACCAGGCTGTAACCCTGAAGCTGCCTCTAACATAACCAGCCTGTAACCCACAGTGATTAGGTTGTAAGAAGCCCCGTCTCCCCTCTCCTCTCCCCAGCTGAATCCTGTCTAGTTATGTGACACTAATGACACTTCAGTCATTGCAGCATTCAAGCAGAGCCCTTCCACAGCTGCACACAGCTGACATTTCCTGACATTTTACCAACTAATTACAGTACAAATAATTAAGCATGTTCCTGGATGTAAAAAATGAAGTGGAAGGCCGTCTGTCAGAGCAGGTGATTGATGACACTAGAGGAGACGTTATCTGATGGCTGCTGGAGCCTCCAGCTACACAGGAAGCAGGTTTATTAGAAGGAACAATGCACATTCACAGGCATCTCATCCAGTTATGCTCCCAGGCAATATCCATGTCAAGGTGAATGTGACAATGAAAGCAAAATATTAGCATTTTGTGGAGCGGGCCCTAGTGTGGGGCTGAGGAGCGCGGCTGAGGGGACACCAGAGAGACGACAGGCCTAATTACTAAAGCTCACAGGCCAAGACAGCTGTTTGTCCTGTCACACAGGTAGCTAACCACACAGGGCCAATATGAGCCTGTACACCAACCACACCACTCTGTCTGTCTGTCTGTCTAACAGTAATGACCAATGCTAATGTTGCTGCCCATGTCGGAGACATTGTGTACCTGTCACAGTGCACTTCCTGCAAGCCACTCAACATTTTACTTCCTAATTATGTGTTATAGAATTAATACCTGCCTGACACCTTCTTACCTGTATAAGCCCCACCACAAATATTTTGACGGAGACAAATTGTATGTTACTATAGAAACGTATTATTTGAAATATAACTATGGTTGTAGAACATGTCTCATTGAGGTCAGATTTTTTTTGTTTTGTTTTGCAAATTAGTTTTAAATAGGATATTATTTACTGTAATGCTCAACATTAAATGTTTTAAATACATTTCCTGGAAATATTATTTTAGGTGGTGCCTCATTGACGAAACAATAATGGATGAAAATAAGGTCCTTAATAACATAAACATTTATTACAAATACACCTGATTAAGGCTACATCTACTAACCCGGTGATGAAACAAAAGTCATTCATGTTTCTTAATAAATCAACATGAAGAAAACTAATCAGTGTTGAGGTCAAGGGGAGTTAGATTGTCAAAATGGTTTAATAATATATGTTACCTAACAACTATATTCCATGACAAGTATTCTGATCTTCACTGTATATCAGAGCACTTCTGATAAACTCAGCAACAATAAACAATGGCCAGGCTTTTAAGATACCAGATAGAGTTAGGGTTAGGGTTAGATAGATACCAGATAGAGTTAGGGTTAGGGTTAGATAGATACCAGATAGAGTTAGGGTTAGGGTTAGATAGATACCAGATAGAGTTAGGGTTAGGGTTAGATAGATACCAGATAGAGTTAGGGTTAGGGTTAGATAGATACCAGATAGAGTTAGGGTTAGGGTTAGATAGATACCAGATAGAGTTAGGGTTAGGGTTAGATAGATACCAGATAGAGTTAGGGTTAGGGTTAGATAGATACCAGATAGCAAAATGTTGTGTGCATACTCTGTGATTTGGGAATCCAGATGAATCTCCACTGTGTTTTAGGGCAGGTTTGTACTGGCTCTGGAGAGAGGCGGATCCATGTGGGTTTGGATAACAGTTGGAGTGTGAGTCCCTGTAGGTCTGCTGGGGAAGAGATGGGCTGGTGGTGGTACAGTGGAGGCATGGTGGTACTATGAGATTCACTATCAGATGGGCTGGTGGTGGTACTATGAGATTCACTATCAGATGGGCTGGTGGTGGTACTATGAGATTCACTATCAGATGGGCTGGTGGTGGTACTATGAGATTCACTATCAGATGGGCTGGTGGTGGTACTATGAGATTCACTATCAGATGGGCTGGTGGTGGTACTATGAGATTCACTATCAGATGGGCTGGTGGTGGTACTATGAGATTCACTATCAGCAACTTCACTATGAACAGCTTCACTATGAACAGCTTCACTATGAACAGCTTCAATATGAACAGATTCACTATGAACAGATTCACTATGAACAGCTTCACTATGAACAGCTTCACTATGAACAGCTTCACTATGAACAGCTTCAATATGAACAGCTTCACTATGAACAGCTTCACTATGAACATCTTCACTATGAACAGCTTCACTATGAACAGCTTAAATATGAACAGCTTCACTATGAACAGCTTCTCTATGAACAGCTTCAATATGAATAGCTTCACTATGAACAGCTTCACTATGAACAGCTTAAATATGAACAGCTTCACTATGAACAGCTTCACTATGAACAGCTTCACTATGAACAGCTTCACTATGAACAGCCTCAATATGAACAGCTTCACTATGAACAGCTTCAATATGAACAGCTTCACTATGAACAGCTTCAATATGAACAGCTTCACTATGAACAGCTTCAATATGAACAGCTTCTCTATGAACAGCTTCAATATGAACAGCTTCACTATGAACAGCTTCAATATGAACAGCTTCACTATGAACAGCTTCACTATGAACAGCTTCACTATGAACAGCTTCACTATGAACAGCTTCAATATGAACAGCTTCACTATGAACAGCTTCAATATGAACAGCTTCTCTATGAACAGATTCAATATGAACAGCTTCAATATGAACAGCTTCACTATGAACATCTTCACTATGAACAGCTTCAATATGAACAGCTTCACTATGAACAGCTTCACTATGAACAGCTTCACTATGAACAGCTTCACTATGTTAGTAATGGTGCCGGAGGGGATGGCTGCCGTTTTACGGGCTCCTAACCAACTGTGCTATTTTGCTTGTTTTTTCGCATTGTTTGTAACTTTTTTTGTACATAATGTTGTTGCTACCGTCTCTTATGACATCAGAACAGCGATTACTCACCTCGAACTGGACAAAGATATTTTCTTGAATGAGTCCGAAGCATAGGATATACTTTTTCCCAGAGACCAGGCCCAAATCCCCGTCATTCGCGTGAAGAAAAGACGGAGATACAGGGGGCGGAGATCGGAGGGCCTTGTGAGAATTCGTCGGCGGGGGGGTAAACCGCTTATACCATCCGTTCTGTAACAAGAGAGTTTTCGCCTATATTATTCGTAGCCATCTATTTACCACCACAAACCGAGGCTGGCACTAAGACCGCACTCAACGAGCTGTATAAAGCCAACAAGAAAATGCTCATCCATAAACAGCGCTCCTAGTGGCCGGGGACTTTAATGCAGGCAAACTTAAATAAAACTCTAGACCACCTTTACTCCACACACAGAGACGCATACAAAGCTCTCCCTCGCCCTCCATTTGGCAAATCTGACCATAATTATTTCCTCCTGATTCCTGCTTACAAAGAACTTGCTCAATATGGAAGTGGTCAGATGATGCGGATGCTAAGCTACAGGACTGTTTTGCTAGCACAGACTGGAGCATGTTCCGGGATTCATCCAGTGGCATTGAGAAGTATCCCACTTCAGTCAACAGGTTCATCAATAAGTGCATCGACAACGTCGTCCCAACAGTGACCGTACGTACATATCCCAACCAGAAGCCATGGATTACAGGCAACATCCACACCGAGCTAAAGGCTAGAGCTGCCGCTTTGAAGGAGCAGGACTCTAAACCGGACGCTTATAAGAAATCCTGCTATGCCCTCAGATGAACCATCAAACAGGCAAAGCATCAATACAGGACTAAGATTGAATCGTACTACACCGGCTCTGATGCTCGTCGGATGTGGCAGGGCTTGAAAACTATTACAGACTACAAAGGGAAACCCAGCCACCCAGTGACGCAAGCCTACCAGATGAGCTAAATGCCTTTTATGCTCGCTTCGAGGCAAGCAACACTGAAGCATGCATGAGAGCAACAGCTGACTGTGTGAACACGCTCTCCGTATCCGATTTGAGCAAGACCTATAAACAGGTCAACATTCACAAGGTCGTGGGCCCAGATGGATTACCAGGATGTGTACTCAGGGCATACGCGGACCAACTGGCAAGTGTCTTCACTGACATTTTCAACCTCACCCTGACCGAGTCTGTAACACCTACATGTTTCAAGCAGACCACCATAGTCCCTGTGCCCAAGAAAGCGAAGGTAACCTGCCTAAATGACTACCGCCCCGTAGCACTCATATCAGTAGCCATGAAGTGCTTTGAAAGGCTGGTCATGGTTCACATCAACACCATCATCCCGGAAACCCTAGACCCACTCCAATTTGCATTCCATCCCAACAGATCCACAGATGACGGAATCTCAGTTGCACTCCACACTGCCCTTTCCCACCTGGACAAAAGGAATACCTATGTGAGAATGCTGTTCATTAACTACAGCTCAGCGTTCAACACCATAACGCCCACAAAGCTTATCACTAAGCTAATGACCCTGGGACTAAACACCTCCCTCTGCAACTGGGTCCTGGGCTTCCTGGCGGGCCGCCCCCAGGTGGTAAGGGTGCTTGCTTAGTCCCCTCCTGTACTCCCTGTTCACCCACGACTGCGTGACCAGGCACGACTCCAACACCATCATTAAGTTTGCTGACGACACAACAGTGGTAGACCTTATCACCGACAACGATGAGACAGCCTATAGGGAGGAGGTCAGAGACCTGGCAGTGTGGTGCCAGAACCAAAACCTCTCCCTCAATGTGAGCAAGACAAAGGAGCTGATCGTGGACTACAGGAAAAGGAGGGCCGAACAGGCCCCCATTAACATCGATGGGGCTATAGTGGAGCGGGTCGACAGTTTCAAGTTCCTTGGTGTCCACATAACCAACAATCTATCATGGTCCAATCACGCTAAGACAGTCGTGAAGAGAGCACGACAAAGCCTTTCCCCCTCAGGAGACTGAAAATATTTGGTATTTGTCCCCAGATCCACTATAAGCAGATTCACTATGAACAGCTTCACCATAAGCAGATTCATTATGAACAGCTTCAATATTAACAGTGTCGTGTCAGTAGGTCCATGGTGATGTGTGATGTTAGTGGTGTCAGTAGGTCCATGGTGATGTGTGATGTTAGTGGTGTCAGTAGGTCCATGGTGATATGTGATGTTAGTGGTGTCAGTAGGTCCATGGTGATGTGTGATGTTAGTGGTGTCAGTAGGTCCGTGGTGATGTGTGATGTTAGTGGTGTCAGTAGGTCCATGGTGATGTGTGATGTTAGTGGTGTCAGTAGGTCCATGGTGATGTGTGATGTTAGTGGTGTCAGTTGGTCCATGGTGATGTGTGATGTTAGTGGTGTCAGTTGGTCCATGGTGATGTGTGATGTTAGTGGTGTCAGTTGGTCCCTTGTCGGTCTGTCAGGGCTGATCTAGGACCAGTAATGTGATGTTAGGATAGTGTCAGTACTCTATCATCTAACTACCACAGGACTGATCTGGGACCAGTAATGTGATGTTAGGATAGTGTCAGTACACTATCATCTAACTACCACAGGGCTGATCTGGGACCAGTGGTAACAGGAGATGCCAGTGGTGTACAGCTTCTTAACCCTTCCTTTATGTTTGGTTCGGCTACATGTGTTATGTTAGGTTCAATACAGTAAGTACCGGTACTGTCAACACAGAAATTACAGTCAGTCCAATCAGTCCAGATTCCTTTATCTAAATTACAGTCAGTCCAATCAGTCCAGTGTATTTGTTGCTGAGAATGTCCTCTTTCAGATGCTCTTTTCCCTGGGTTGATCACCCCAACCGTTCAAAAGTTAGAGCCAAATGTTTGCTGCATGTAAAAAGTCACAAATCTGTCAGATTGCCGGTGATCCAACCTCATAAATCATAATTTGTAAAAACTCAGTTTTAGATCAACTTCATTCCTGTGCATAAAACAGCTTGTTTCTAGGACACACTGCTCAAGAGTTATAGGTCAAAGGTCAAATTGCGGATCATCTTGATTTCATATCCGGGTTGCCCAGCCTCTGAGCGTCATAGGGAAATAATAATAACCCATAATAATAACCCATAATAATAACCCATAGTTGCACCATTCCTTTGCAGAAAGCAGCTTGTTTCTAGGACACACTGTTCAAAAGTTATATAGACCAACGTCAAATTGACCCAGAACATCATGGTTGTCACTATTCCGGTACCGGATCTAATTTAAATTTGTATTAATTTATTACTGTCAAGGTGTCAGTGTGCAGCGGTAGGATGGAGTCAGGTGCAGGACACAGAACTTAGTAAACAACGAACTTTACTCGGGAAAACAACAACATCTAATAACAGCTCACAACAGTAACAACACCAAACAAAGAACCCACAAAACCATGAGGGAAGCAGAGGGTTAAATAGGGGACTAATCATACTTGATGGGAACCAGGTGTGTACAATCAAGACAAAACAACATAGAAAAATAAACGTAGATCAGTGGCAACTAGAAGACCGGTGACGACGACCGCCGATAGCCGCCCGCACAAGGAGTGGCACCAACTTCGGCGGAAGTCGTGACAGTACCCCCCACTTGACGCACGGCTCCAGCAGCGCACCGACCCCGGCCTCGGGGACGACCCGGAGGACGAGACGCAGGACGATCCGGGTGGAGACGGTGAAACTCCTGCAGTAAGGAAGAGTCCAGGATGTCCTCCACCGGCACCCAGCTTCTCTCCTCCGGACCGTACCCCTCCCACTCCACGAGGTACTGAAGGGGTTAACCCTAACCCTAACTCTGGAACACACAGCAGTACCTCTAGCCTAACATCTGACCCTAACCCTAACCCTAACCCTAACATCTGACCCTAACCCTAACCCTAACATCTAACCCTAACCCTAACATCTGACCCTAACCCTAACATTTGACCCTAACCCTAACATCTGACCTTAACCCTAACATCTGACCTTAACCCTAACCCTAACCCTAACATCTGATCCTAAACCTAACCCTAACATCTGACCCTAACCCTAACATCTGACCCTAACATCTGACCCTAACCCTAACATCTGACCCTAAACCTAACATCTGACCCTAACCCTAACATCTGACCCTAACATCTGACCCTAACCCTAACATCTGACCCTAACCCTAACATCTGAACCTAACCCTAAAATCTTACCCTAACCCTAACATCTGACCCTAACCCTTACTCTAACATCTGAATCTAACATCTGACCCTAACCCTAACATCTGACCCTAAACCTAACATCTGACCCTAACCCTAACATCTGACCCTAACATCTGACCCAAACCCTAACATCTGACCTGAACCCTAACATCTGACCCTAACCCTAACATCTGACCCTAACCCTAACCGTAACATCTGACCCTAACATCTGACCCTAACCCTAACATACGACCCTAAACCTAATATCTGACCCTAACCCTAACCCTAACATCTGACCCTAACATCTGACCCTAACCCTAACATCTGACCCTAACCCTAACCCTAACCCTAACATCTGACCCTAACATCTGACCCTATCCCTAACATCTGACCCTAAACCTAACATCTGACCCTAACCCTAACCCTAACATCTGACCCTAAACCTAACATCTGACCCTAACATCTGACCCTAACCCTAACATCTGACCCTAACCCAAAAATCTGACCCTAACCCTAACCCTAACATCTGACCCTAACCCTAACATCTGACCCTAACCCTAACCGTAACATCTGACCCTAACATCTGACCCTAACCCTAACATCTGACCCTAACCCTAACCCTAACCCTAACATCTGACCCTAACATCTGACCCTAACCCTAACATCTGACCCTAACCCTAACCCTAACATCTGACCCTAACATCTGACCCTATCCCTAACATCTGACCCTAAACCTAACATCTGACCCTAACCCTAACCCTAACATCTGACCCTAACCCTAACATCTGACCCTAACATCTGACCCTAACCCTAACATCTGACCCTAACATCTGACCCTAACCCTAAAATCTGACCCTAACCCTAAACCTAACATCTGACCCTAACCCTAACATCTGACCCTAACATCTGACCCTAACCCTAACATCTGACCCTAACCCTAACATCTGAACCTAACCCTAAAATCTTACCCTAACCCTAACATCTGACCCAAACCCTTACTCTAACATCTGAATCTAACATCTGACACTATCCCTAACATCTGACCCTAAACCTAACATCTGACCCTAACCGTAACATCTGACCCTAACATCTGACCCTAACCCTAACATCTGACCCAAACCCTAACATCTGACCCTAACCCTAACATCTGACCCTAACCCTAACCGTAACATCTGACCCTAACATCTGACCCTAACCCTAACAAATGACCCTAACCCTAACATCTGACCCTAACCCTAACCCTAACATCTGACCCTAAAATCTGACCCTAACCCTAACATCTGACCCTAACCCTAACCCTAACATCTGACCCTAACATCTGACCCTATCCCTAACATCTGACCCTAAACCTAACATCTGACCCTAACCCTAACCCTAACATCTGACCCTAACCCTAACATCTGACCATAACCCTAACACTGACCCTAAACCTAACATCTGACTCTAACCCTAACATCTGACCCTAACCTCTGACCCTAACCCTACAATCTGACCCTAACCCTAATATCTGACCCTAACCCTAACATCTGTCCCTAACCCTAACCCTAACCCTAACCCTAACATCTGACCCTAACCCTAACATCTGACCCTAACCCTAAAATCTGACCCTAACCCTAACCCTAACCCTAACATCTGACCCTAACATCTGACCCTAACATCTGACCCTAACATCTGACCCTAACCCTAACATCTGACCCTAACATCTGACCCTAAACCTAACATCTGACCCTAACATCTGACCCTAACCCTAAAATCTGACCCTAACCCTAACCCTAACATCTGACCCTAACCCTAACATCTGACCATAACCCTAACATCTGACCCTAACCCTAACATCTGACCCTAAATCTGACCCTAACCCTAACCCTACCTCTGACCCTAACCCTAACATCTGACCCTACCCTAAATCTGACCCTAACCCTAATGACCCTAAACCCTAACATCTGACCCTAACCCTAACCCTAACATCTGACCCAACCCTAACTGACCCTAACATCTGACCTAATCAATAACCCTAACATCTGACCCTAACCTAACATCTGACCTAACCCTAAAACATCTGACCCTAACCTACTCTGACCCTAACCCTAACCTAAATCTGACCCTAACCCTATATCTGACCCTAACCCTAACATCTGACCCTAACCCTAAACTACCCTAACCCTAACCCTACACCTACCCTAAACATCTGACCCTAACCCTAACATCTGACCCTAACCCAAAATCTGACCCTAACATCTGACCCTAACCCTAACATCTGACCCTAACATCTGACCCTAACCATTGACCCTAACATCTGACCCTAACCCTAACATCTGACCCTAACATCTGACCCTAACCCTAACATCTGACCCTAACATCTGACCCTAACCCTAAAATCTGACCCTAACCCTAACCCTAACATCTGACCCTACACCCTAACATCTGACCATAACCCTAACATCTGACCCTAACCTAACATCTGACCCTAACCCTAACATCTGACCCTAACATCTGACCCTAACCCTAACCCTAAACATCTGACCCTAACCCTAAATCTGACCCTAACCCTAAATCTCTAACCCTAACCCTAACCCTAACCCTAACATCTGACCCTAACCCTAACATCTGACCCTAACCAATCTGACCCTAACATCCTAACCCTAACCCTAACATCTGACCCTAACATCTGACCCTACAACCTAACATCTGACCCTAACCCTAATCGACCCTAACATCTGACCCTAACCCTAACATCTGACCCTAACATCTGACCCTAACCCTAAATCTGACCCTAACCCTAACCTAACATCTGACCTAACCCTAACATCTGACCATAACCCTAACATCTGGACCCTAACCCTAACATCTGACCCTAACCCTAACATCTGACCCTAACATCTGACCCTAACCCTAACCCTAACATCTGACCCTAACCCTAACATATGACCCTAACCCTAAAATCTGACCCTAACCCTAACCCTAACCCTAACATCTGACCTTAACATCTGACCCTAACATCTGACCCTAACCCTAACATCTGACCCTAACCCTACCATCTGCATATGCCATTCAGAAGGCCAAGACGTGTCTACATCAGTGTATTCTCAACACTTTGAGGTCAACTAATTATTAATATGTTGTATTAGCAGTGATGACAGTGTGGCGTCCTCTGGAGAGGCAGCAAAGTGTGTAGCAGGGCTATTTTTTGACATCAACAGTGTTTAGCAGATGGCGCTGTCAGTTTTGCTCTGAGTTGATGCTTTCATGCATATGGCAGCATCTTTTAAAACCAACCAGCTCATGTATTATCTATGGGCTAAAAGCATGCAACACAGGCAACCTTGTATCAAAGGAGTTCAACTTCTGTAAACAAGGAGCAGCGGTGGTGTACATGGGATTCTCCTGACACAAATAGTAGCAAAATATGGCGGTGGACAGGAAGGGGCTGCTACCTTGTGGTGAGGACATCGTGCAGGACACGAGAGGGACGGTGTTGGTGACATGATGTTAGCTGACAGGCAGGAAAACTGATGACTTTTTCATGAAGTACCTGACAACATGCATCTGACCACTAACAAATCTGCTCAGAACACATCCACAGTTCTCTGCCTCTCTCTGCTCTCTCACTGAAAAAATGTAAGATTTCAGCGGGGAAAATGTTCTGGCTGGCATGTGTGCATGTTTTCTGTAAAGCCATCACCACCTTTGGATGTTTTGACACTGAGTGGGCTTGCATGTGACGATGGTGGATATATACACTCACCAGCCAGTTTACTAGGTTCACCACCCTGTTCACAAACATGGCAACCTAATCGGCTTTGAGCGTGGTCTGTGCCAGGCGTGCCGGATCCAGTATCTCAGAAACGACCGCTCTCCTGGGATTTCCATGCATGACGGTGTCTAGGGTTTACCAAGAATGTTGCGACAAAAAAATCTAGTCAGCTCAGTCCTGTGGTCACATCCAGTCAGCTCAGTCCTGTGGTCACATCCAGTCAGCTCAGTCCTGTGGTCACATCCAGTCAGCTCAGTCCTGTGGTCACATCCAGTCAGCTCAGTGCTGTGGTCACATCCAGTCAGCTCAGTCCTGTGGTCACATCCAGTCAGCAGCAGTCCTGTGGTCACATCCAGTCAGCTCAGTACTGTGGTCTCATCCAGTCAGCTCAGTCCTGTGGTCACATCCAGTCAGCTCAGTCCTGTGGTGAAAACAGCTGGTTGATGAGAGAAGGAGATTGGCCAGCTAACAGGCGGGCTACAAACAGACAAATAATAGCACAGTGCAACAGTGGTGTGCAGAAAGGCATCTCTGAACGTGCAACTTGTCGATCCTTGTCACGGATGGGCTATTGCAGCAGACGACCACACCGGGTTCCACTCTTATCAGCTAAACACAAGAAGAAGCATCTCCAGTAGGCACACGATCACCAACACTGGATAATGAGGAGGGGAAAAACATTGTCAGGAACATGATAGTTCAGTTTACTTGAGGGGCCTGCACAGTGCCCAGACCTCAACCCAATACAGCATCTTTGGGATGAGATGGAACGGGCTGTTTGCAGCATGGTGTGCCACCGTCCAATCTGCAGTAACTGCGTGATGCCATCGCGTCAGCACGGACCAACATCCCTGTGGAACATTTCCGACTTGTAGAATTCCCAGAAGGATTCAGGCTGTTCTGTAGGGAAATGGGGGTCCGACCGTGTACTAGATAGGTGTTCCTAATAAAGTGTGTATATTCTATTCTATCACTCTCTCAAGGAATATTTCAGCTCTTCATACATAGCTACTTCTTTAGCCTAGCAGATGTCCCACTTGACAAGTCATCCAGGAGATCAGGTCTATTCAGACATAAGGAGGAGAGAAGGGGAACTTCAGGTATGTAAACATGGAGGGTTTCCTTCTGAAATGACCAAGGGATGACGTCACCAGGAGAGGAGCAGACAGTGGCAGGTGACTTGCAGTGGAAGGAATGTTGTAATAAACCCTACAGTCATTCAGTAGGAGGAATGTTGTATTAAACCCTACAGTCATTCAGTAGGAGGAATGTTGTATTAAACCCTACAGTCATTCTCTCAAACACTGATTACAAGGTGACAGAGATTCTTTTTTCCATTGCCTTGGAGCGGATAGAGAAACAATTGCCTGGAATTGACGCAGTCATGACACCAGCACCACGCAGTTTCCATTGTTGGCCAAGACTCTAACTCCTGAAAAACAGTGTATGAGATGGATGGTAAACAGCAACAAGGGTAGTCTGATTAATACGTACCTGATCCTTCACTGGTAGTGATCCATCTCCGTCATACGACAAAGTCTCTGGAATGCTTTTCAGACTTGTAGAACTTCCGAAGGATCAGGCTGTATCACTTGTATAAACTGGGGAGTCCCGAACCCTCCTCCTGTATAGTCTAAATAGTTGGTATAATTCCTATCTATAAACTCTCTCAAGGAATAGTCAGTCTGCTACAAGCTACTTCTTTACTCCTAGAGATGGTCCCCACTTACTCTCCTGTGATAGTCCTTCAGGAAGAGCGGGTAGAAGGCGAAACTCATCTGTATAACACTGGAGGTTCCATCTGGGCATGACAGGGACGACGTCCCAAACCACGAGAGGAGGTCAGCTGCTGCGGCAGCGTCACTTGACCAGGGAAGGGGAAGTGTCTGTAGACACACCCTCCTAGTATCACTGAGGAATGTTGCTAGCAAACCCCTACCCTCCATTCATAGGAGGAATGTCTGTCTCAACACCCTACTCCTTATACATGAGGAGAGTCATTAGCGCACCAGCAGTCCTTCTCTCCAAATCACTGAGTAACAGTGTGGGCAGAGATCTTTCCATTCCCTTGAACCACGAGGGAGGGTCATTGTCTGGATGACAGTCCCTACACCGTAACCACTGGGCAGTTTTCCCAGTGTTGGCCAAGAACTCTACTCTCACTGAAACACGAGGTATGAGTCGTTAGCCAGGCCACACGTCTATCTGTTAATAAGTACCTAGGATCTTCACTGGTGCGGCGTTATCCCTGGAACTGACAGATATTGGGAGCCAATTTACTCCTGTTACTGATGAGAGGTCATCTCTGGCAGCATCAACCCCTCCTCCTGTTATAACTGACTGAGGGAGAGTCAGTCTGGCAGGCCAACCCTACCTCCTGTTAACTGACTGATGGGAGTCAGTCTGGCTGCATGCCACCCTCCTCTCTGTTATAACTACTGAGGAGAGTCAGTCTGGACTGCATGCCACACTCCCTACCTCCTGTATAACTCACTGAGGGAGAGTCAGTCTGGACTGCATCAACCCTCCTCCTGTATAACTGACTGAGGGAGAGTCAGTCTGGGCTGCATCAACCTTCCTCCTGTATAAATCTCTGAGGGAGAGTCAGTCTAGGCTGCAGGCCAGCACGTCCCTACTCCTCCTGTATAACTCACTGAGGGAGAGTCAGTCTGGGCTGCAGGCCAGCACGTCCCTACTCCTCCTGTTATAACTGACTGAGGGAGAGTCAGTCTGGGCTGCAGGCCAGCACGTCCCTACTCCTCCTGTATAACTGACTGAGGGAGAGTCAGTCTGGGCTGCAGGCCAGAACGTCCCTACTCCTCCTGTATAACTGACTGAGGGAGAGTCAGTCTAGGCTGCAGGCCAGCACGTCCCTACTCCTCCTGATAAACTCACTGAGGGAGAGTCAGTCTGGACTGCAGGCCAGCACGTCCCTACTCCTCCTGTATAACTCACTGAGGGAGAGTCAGTCTGGGCTGCAGGCCAGCACGTCCCTACTCCTCCTGTATAACTGACTGAGGGAGAGTCAGTCTGGGCTGCAGGCCAGCAACGTCCCTACTCCTCCTGTATAACTGACTGAGGGAGAGTCAGTCTAGGCTGCAGGCCAGCACGTCCCTACTCCTCCTGTATAACTCACTGAGGGAGAGTCAGTCTGGACTGCAGGCCAGCACGTCCCTACTCCTCCTGTATAACTCACTGAGGGAGAGTCAGTCTGGGCTGCAGGCCAGAACGTCCCTACTCCTCCTGTATAACTGACTGAAGGAGAGTCAGTCTAGGCTGCAGGCCAGCACGTCCCTACTCCTCCTGTATAACTGACTGAGGGAGAGTCAGTCTGGGCTGCAGGCCAGCACGTCCCTACTCCTCCTGTATAACTGACTGAGGGAGAGTCAGTCTGGGCTGCAGGCCAGCACGTCCCTACTCCTCCTGTTAACTGACTGAGGGAGAGTCAGTCTGGGCTGCAGGCCAGAACGTCCCTACTCCTCCTGTATAACTGACTGAGGGAGAGTCAGTCTAGGCTGCAGGCCAGCACGTCCCTACTCCTCCTGTATAACTCACTGAGGGAGAGTCAGTCTGGACTGCAGGCCAGCACGTCCCTACTCCTCCTGTATAACTCACTGAGGGAGAGTCAGTCTGGGCTGCAGGCCAGCACGTCCCTACTCCTCCTGTATAACTGACTGAGGGAGAGTCAGTCTGGGCTGCAGGCCAGAACGTCCCTACTCCTCCTGTATAACTGACTGAGGGAGAGTCAGTCTAGGCTGCAGGCCAGCACGTCCCTACTCCTCCTGTATAACTCACTGAGGGAGAGTCAGTCTGGACTGCAGGCCAGCACGTCCCTACTCCTCCTGTATAACTCACTGAGGGAGAGTCAGTCTGGGCTGCAGGCCAGAACGTCCCTACTCCTCCTGTATAACTGACTGAAGGAGAGTCAGTCTAGGCTGCAGGCCAGCACGTCCCTACTCCTCCTGTATAACTCACTGAGGGAGGGTCAGTCTAGGCTGCAGGCCAGCACGTCCCTACTCCTCCTGTATAACTGACTGAGGGAGAGTCAGTCTGGGCTGCAGGCCAGCACGTCCCTACTCCTCCTGTATAACTCACTGAGGGAGAGTCAGTCTGGGCTGCAGGCCAGAACGTCCCTACTCCTCCTGTATAACTCACTGAGGAGGGTCAGTCTAGGCTGCAGGCCAGCACGTCCCTACTCCTCCTGTATAACTCACTGAGGGAGAGTCAGTCTGGGCTGCAGGCCAGCACGTCCCTACTCCTCCTTTATAACTGACTGAAGGAGAGTCAGTCTAGGCTGCAGGCCAGCACGTCCCTACTCCTCCTGTATAACTCACTGAGGGAGAGTCAGTCTGGGCTGCAGGCCAGCACGTCCCTACTCTGGAACAGCTACCAGGTAGTTCCAGGGAGCATATTTAACAACTCATAACATACTTTTATCATGCTGGCAATGCAAACAGAGAATAAGCTGATATTTGTTATGTACAAGGGCTGTCTGGGGGAGTGTTTCATGAAATACAAGGCCAGCTTTAAACAGGACTGATCTGTGGTCTGTTATGGCTGTTATCAGCGCATAATGTAGTCAAGGTAATAAAACAATCAAGACATGTATTCTGTACAAAGGACCATTTTATAAGGTACATTTGGGAGCAATTTGATAAGCTGATCAGTCTCCATTGTTAGCTGGAACATCATTAGATTTCATCTAAATGACTGTATGTTTCCCTTGTGTCTACATTGATTTCAGGTTAACACCAACAACCATCTTTCCTCAGTTATCACAGCTATTTCTCAGGATGTTCACTTCAACTGGTGTTTCACTTTAACTGGTGTTTCAGTTTAACTGGTGTTTCACTTTAACTGGTGTTTCACTTTATTAACTTGTGTTTCACTTTAACTGGTGTTTCACTTTAACTGGTGTTTCACTTTAACTGGTGTTTCAGTTTAACTGGTGTTTCAGTTTAACTGGTGTTTCACTTTAACTGGTGTTTCACTTTAACTGGTGTTTCAGTTTAACTGGTGTTTCACTTTAACTGGTGTTTCACTTTAACTGGTGTTTCACTTTAACTGGTGTTTCACTTTAACTGGTGTTTCACTTTAACTGGTGTTTCACTTTAACTGGTGTTTCAGTTTAACTGGTGTTTCAGTTTAACTGGTGTTTCACTTTAACTGGTGTTTCACTTTAACTGCTGTTTCACTTTAACTGGTGTCTCACTTTATTAACTAGTGTTTCACTTTAACTCATGTCTGTCTGTTTGTCGGTCTGTTGGTCTGTTGGATGTTTTATTTACAGCAACAAGGATAAATTACTCATTATATTTATAAACAAATCAGAAATGACAGCTGGTGTTTATTTGCTGTGTTAGAAAAGTTATTTCCTTGGTTTCAGAAACCAGGCCCTGGCCTAATAACTGGCAGCCTCGTCAGTCGCCAGCATGGAGAACATTATTCATTATTCATGCTCATTAAATTCTGGGCCTCATATGAACAGCAACTGCCAGCTTGATGCCAAACTGTGTTGGTTTTGTGATGTTCCCACTTGAGACCCGGGGATTTAAATCCAGGACACCACTTCTGAATAACCAGCAGACAAATACACAATCATTCTGCTTCCAGTTTCATTTGATCACATTTGACAAAATACACTATTCTTTTCACCTCTATTCTTTCCATGAATAGGATTTGGAATTAATAAAACTGGCAGTGAGCTCCGTCTCTGTGTGAAATGGATTTAGGGGAAAGGGATCTGCTGTAAATGTGTCGTTCACATTTCTCTGTAATTCTTCCATACACCGTAGCTCATTGGTTGTTTTGCTAGAAAACGGCACTTGTCAACATACCCACTCTGTGAAATACATCTCTGCGCCAACGTGGTAACATCCACCAGGTATTGCATCATATCCTATTCAATCCTCTCCTTCACACTCGTACTACAGTCCTTAATGTGCATCACACCTTCCAGATTCTATGTAGAAACATTTGGAAAACAAACCGAACTGAATCAGCCGTCACTTCAGCTACAGCAGATCAGTCCTTTGTTAGAGGAACATTTGGAAAACAAACCAAACTGAACCTCCTGTCACTTTAGCTACAGCAGATCAGTCCTTTGTTAGAGGAACATTTGGAAAACAAACCAAACTGAATCTGTCTTCCCTTCAGCTACAGCAGATCAGTCCTTTGTTACAGGAATATTTGGAAAACAAACCAAACTGAATCTGCCGTCACTTCAGCTACAGCAGATCAGTCCTTTGTTAGAGGAACATTTGGACGGTCATGCTCCAGACTAGATGTATTATTACTTTGTGATGTCGGTACTAGTCCTAAATGCTACATTTACATGATCGCAAAAAGATTTGAACATCTACAAGGGTTTAGATGTGGATTTGAGAGGACTGTGATAGGTGGGACGTGGAATACATATGAAAACACTAGCTGGCGCACAAAATCTGATATTAAGGAAGTCTCAAGGTTTTGCTCGCCTGAGGAAGAGTATCTCATGATAAGCTGTAGACCACACTATTTACCAAGAAAGTTTTCAGAAAGGTGTCATTGTACGCTGATGATTCATGTTTTCTTTTAAATCCACAACTATAATCACTCCACAGCCTCATAGAGGATCTAGATACATTTTCTAACCTCTCTGGATTACAACCAAATTATGACAAATGTACTATATTACGTATTGGATCAATAAAAAATAAAAAAATTACATTGCCATGTAGTTTACCAATAAAATGGTCTGATGGTGATGTGGATATACTCGGAATACATATACCCAAAGGAAATAAATGATCTCACTTCAATAAATTATAATAGAAAGTTAGCAAAAATAGATAAGATCTTGCTACCATGGAAAGGTGGGTGCCTGTCAATTTGTGGAAAAACCACCCTGATTAACTCTTTAGTATTATCCCAGTTTACCTATTTGCTTATGGTCTTGCCTACGCCTAGCGAACAGTTTTTTATATTATATGAGAAAAAAATATTCCATTTTATTTGGAACGGCAAGCCAGACAAAATTAAACAGGCCTATTTACAGTGTGGGGAAAAAAGTATTTAGTCAGCCCCAATTGTGCAAGTTCTCCCACTTAACAAGATGAGAGAGGCCTGTCATTTTCATCATAGGTACACGTCAACTATGACATGACAAATTGAGGAAAAGAAAAATCCAGAATCACATTGTTAGTGATTTTTAATGAATTTTATATTTGCAAATTATGGTGGAAAATAGTATTTTGGTCACCTACAAACAAGCAAGATTTCTGGCTCTCACAGACCTGTAACTTCTTCTTTAAGAGGCTCCTCTGTCCTCCACTCGTTACCTGTATTAATTGGCAACCTGTTTTGAACTTGTTATCAGTATAAAAGACACCTGTCCACAACCTCAAATATCACACTCCAAACTCCACTATGGCCCAAGACCAAAGAGCTGTCAAAGACACCAGAAACAAAATTGTAGACCTGCACCAGGCTGGGAAGACTGAATCTGCATTAGGTAAGCAGCTTGGTTTGAAGAAATCAACTGTGGGAGCAATTATTAGAAAATGGAAGACATACAAGACCACTGATAATCTCCCTCGATCTGGGGCTCCACGCAAGATCTCACCCTGTGGGGTCAAAATGATCACAAGAACGGTGAGAAAAAATCCCAGAACCACACGGGGGGACCTAGTGAATGACCTGCAGAGAGCTGGGACCAAAGTAACAAAGCCTACCATCAGTAACACACTACGTCACCAGGGACTCAAATCCTGCAGTGCCAGACGTGTCCCCCTGCTTAAGCCAGTACATGTCCAGGCCCATCTGAAGTTTGCTAGAGTGCATTTGGATGATCCAGAAGAGGATTGGGAGAATGTCATATGGTCAGATGAAACCAAAATAGAACTTTTTGGTAAAAACTCAACTCGTCGTGTTTGGAGGACAAAGAATGCTGAGTTGCATCCAAAGAACACCATACCTACTGTGAAGCATCATGCTTTGGGGCTGTTTTTCTGCAAAGGGACCAGGACGACTGATCCATGTAAAGGAAAGAATGAATGGGGCCATGTATCGTGAGATTTTGAGTGAAAACCTCCTTCCATCAGCAAGGGCATTGAAGATTAAATGTGGCTGGGTCTTTCAGCATGACAATGATCCCAAACACACCGCCCGGGCAACGAAGGAGTGGCTTCGTAAGAAGCATTTCAAGGTCCTGGAGAGGCCTAGCCAGTCTCCAGATCTCAACCCCATAGAAAATCTTTGGAGGGAGTTGAAAGTCCGTGTTGCCCAGCGACAGCCCCAAAACATCACTGTTCTAGAGGAGATCTGCATGGAGGAATGGGCCAAAATACCAGCAACATTGTGTGAAAACCTTGTGAAGACTTACAGAAAACGTTTGCCAACAAAGGGTATATAACAAAGTATTGAGAAACTTTTGTTATTGACCAAATACTTATTTTCCACCATAATTTGCAAATAAATTCATTAAAAATCCTACAATGTGATTTTCTGTATTTTTTTTCCTAATTTTGTCTGTCATAGTTGACGTGTACCTATGATGAAAATTACAGGCCTCTCTCATATTTTTAAGTGGGAGAACTTGCACAATTGGTGGCTGACTAAATACTTTTTTCCCCCATTGTATATAATGAATATGAATTCGGAGGACAGAAATTATTAAATATTAAAGCATTTGACTAAATGCTTCAGTAATACAAAATGTATACTTAAATCCGAACTGGTTCTCTAGCAAATTAGTAAGATTGTCTCACCCAATGCTCAAGAATGGACTTTTTCCCTTTATTCAGATTACAACCACTCACTTTCAGTTATTTGAAAAGGAAATAATCTCCCAAATATCACTATTTCTAAAACAAGCCATAGAAAGTTGGTTGCAATTTCAATTTAATCCTCCAGAAACGACAGAACAAATAATGCAACAAATATTGTCGTTAAGCTCAAATATACTAATTGACAAAAAAACTTTTATTTTTGACAAAATTAAAAAAAAAGGTATAATCTTCGTAAATTATATCATTCGTAGGACTGGTGGAGTTATGTCGCACATTCAGCTAACAAAAACATATGGAAATGTCTGCTCTACCCAAAATAACAACCAAATAATTGCAGCCTTACCGCAAAAATGGAAGAGGAAAGTGGAAGGAGGAGAAAGTAAGGAACTTGTCTGTCGGCCTTGCATTAAAGAACAGAATTGGTTAAGGAAAACTGTGATAAATAAAAAGGTATATCAGTTTCATTTAAGGACCAAAGGATTGACAGCCGTCCCATATAGATTGCAAAATAGTTAGGAAGAGATTTTTGACGTACCGATCCCATGGCATAGTGTTTATGAACTGATACGCA
Source organism: Coregonus sp. 'balchen' (assembly GCA_902810595.1). Lineage (NCBI taxonomy): Eukaryota > Metazoa > Chordata > Actinopteri > Salmoniformes > Salmonidae > Coregonus > Coregonus sp. 'balchen'. Next base: position 53,128,586 of record LR778269.1, read on the forward strand.
AAACGACACCGGATTCAAAACTTCGAATCTTTCAATTTCAATTATTATAGAAAATTCTTGCTACCAATAGAATGTTATTTCTATGGGGGATACAATCTTCCCAGCTCTGCAGATTTTGCTGCGAAGAGACAGAATCATTAGATCATTTGTTTTGGTACTGTCCATTTGTAGCTTGTTTTTGGACACAGGTCCAGGAATAGCTAAAGGATTGCAATATTTACCTGGAGCTAACCCTGCAGATAGCACTACTGGGTGATCTGAAAAGTCATAGTCAATCGATCAATAACATAATAATACTATTATCAAAAATGTTTATTTTCAATTCACAATCTGTAGAAACAATGAGAATAGAAAGGTTCAGAATATTTGTAAGACATCACAGTACAGTTGAAATATATATGGCAAATAGAAATCCTATATGGATGGTGTTAAAATATAGATGGGAGGTGTTGAATGGAATTGAAGGATGGGACTAATAACAACTAACAACAAACAATAACAAGATAACTAATAATGTAAGCACGCTGTGTCCATAATAAGTGTATGGGTTGTAGGTTGGGAGCTTTTGTGAAGGAGCACAGTTAGAAAGATATTGTCACGTTTGTTTAATGACGGGACAGACCAAGGCGCAGCGTGATATACGTACATGTTTATTTACACTGAATAAACACCACGACAAAACAATAAACGAAACGAAATGTGAAGTCCAAGGTAGTACACAAAACAAACCTTACACGGAACAAGATCCCACAACTAGACAGTGCCAATAGGCTGCCTAAGTATGGTCCCCAATAGAGACAACGAGCGACAGCTGCCTCTGATTGGGAACCACACCGGCCAACATAGATCCACACATACTAGAATATACAACATAGAACATACACAACAAAGAATATACACACCCTGACTCAACATATAAGAGTCCCCTGAGTCAGGGCGTGACAGTACCCCCTAAAAAGGTGCGGACTCCGACCGTACAACATAAACATAACAGTGTAGGGGCCGGGTGGGCATTCCGCCTCGGAGGCGGATCCGGCTCGGGGCGTGACGACCCTCTCACTCTCCGCCTCCCTGTTGCGCCTCTGGTCTGGACCTCGGCTCGCTGCTTTCCCTCTCCTTCCTCCCACGATACACCAGGCCCTGTCTGGACCCTGGTGTGGGAGACCCCGAACCTGGAGAGGGGCTGACGTCATGGTCTGGACTGGAGCCGCTGACCGGAGCTGGACTTAGCACCGGTGGAGCGGACTGCTCTGGCTCCGGAGTGGAGCCGCTGACCGGAGCTGGATCAGGCACCGGTGGAGCGGACTGCTCTGGCTCTGGAGTGGAGCCGCTGACCGGAGCTGGACTAGACCCCGGTGGAGCGGACTGCTCTGGCTCTGGAGTGGAGCCGCTGACAGGAGCTGGATCAGGCACCGGTGGATCGGACTGCTCTGGCTCAGGAGTGGAACAGCTGACCGGAACTGGATCAGGCACCGGTGGAGCAGACTGCTCTGGCTCCGGAGTGGAGCTGGCTCCGGAGTGGAGCAGCTGACCGGTGGAACGGGCACGGGCCGTGCCGGACTGGACAAACGCACCACTGGCATGGTGCGAGGGCCAGGAACGGGCCGGGCCGGACTAGCGACGCGCACCACTGGCTTGGTGCGAGGAGCATGAACAGGCCGAGCCGGACTGGCGACGCGCACCACTGGCTTGGTGCGAGGAGCAGGAACAGGCCGGGCCGGGCTGGCGACGCGCACCACTGGCTTGGTGCGAGGAGCAGGAACAGGCCGGGCCGGGCTGGCGATCCCGGTGGAGCGGACTGCTCTAGCTCCAGAGTGGAGCAGCTGACCGGAGCTGGATCAGGCACCGGTGGAGCGGACTGCTCTGGCTCCGGAGTGGAGCTGGCTCCGGAGTGGAACAGCCGACCGGTGGAACGGGCACGGGCCGTGCCGGACTGGACAAACACACCACTGGTCTGGTGTGAGGAGCAGGCACGGGCCGGAACTGACTAGGAACACGCACCACTGGCATGGTGCGAGGGGCATGTACGGGCCGGGACGGACTGGCGACGCGCACCACTGGCATGGTGCGAGGAGCAGGAACGGGCCGGGCCGGACTGGCAACGTGCACCACTGGCTTGGTGCGAGGAGAAGGAACAGGCCGGGCCGGGCTGGCGACGTGCACCACTGGTTTGGTGCGAGGGGCAGGAACAGGTCGGGCCGGGCTGGCGACACGCACCACTGGCTTGGTGCTAGGAGCAGGAACAGGCAGGGCCGGGCTGGCGACGCGCACCACTGCCTTGGTGCGAGGAGCAGGAACAGGCCGGGCCGGACTGGAGACGCGCATCACTGGCTCGGTGCGAGGAGCAGGAACAGGCCGGGCCGGGCTGGCGACGCGCACCACTGGCTCGGTGCGAGGAGCAGGAACAGGACTGGCCGGGCTGGCGACGCGCACCACTGGCTTGGTGCGAGGAGCAGGAACAGGCCGGGCCGGGCTGGCGACGCGCACCACTGGCTTGGTGCGAGGAGCAGGAACAGGTCGGGCCGGGCTGGCGACGCGCACCACTGGCTTGGTGCTAGGAGCAGGAACAGGCAGGGCCGGGCTGGCGACGCGCACCACTGGCTTGGTGCGAGGAGCAGGAACAGGCCGGGCCGGACTGGAGACACGCACCACTGGCTTGGTGCGAGGAACAGGAACAGGCCGGGCCGGCGACACGCACCACTGGCTTGGTGCGAGGAGAAGGAACAGGCCGGGCCGGGCTGGCGACGCACACCACTGCCTTGGTGCGAGGAGCAGGAACAGGCCGGGCCGAGCTGGCGACGCGCACCACTGGCTTGGTGCGAGGAGCAGGAACAGGCCGGGCCGGGCTGGCGACGCGCACTACTGGCTTGTTGCGAGGAGCAGGAACAGGCCGGGCCGGGCTGGCGACGCGCACCACTGGCTTGGTGCGAGGAGCAGGAACAGGTCGGGCCGGGCTGGCGACGCGCACCACTGGCTTGGTGCTAGGAGCAGGAACAGGCAGGGCCGGGCTGGCGACGCGCACCACTGGCTTGGTGCGAGGAGCAGGAACAGGCCGGGCCGGACTGGAGACACGCACCACTGGCTTGGTGCGAGGAACAGGAACAGGCCGGGCCGGCGACACGCACCACTGGCTTGGTGCGAGGAGCAGGAACAGGCCGGGCCGGGCTGGCGACGCACACCACTGCCTTGGTGCGAGGAGCAGGAACAGGCCGGGCCGAGCTGGCGACGCGCACCACTGGCTTTGTGCGAGGAGCAGGAACAGGTCGGGCCGGGCTGGCGACGCGCACCACTGGCTTGGTGCTAGGAGCAGGAACAGGCAGGGCCGGGCTGGCGACGCGCACCACTGGCTTGGTGCGAGGAGCAGGAACAGGCCGGGCCGGACTGGAGACACGCACCACTGGCTTGGTGCGAGGAACAGGAACAGGCCGGGCCGGCGACAACGCACCACTGGCTTGGTGCGAGGAGCAGGAACAGGCCGGGCCGGGCTGGCGACGCACACCACTGCCTTGGTGCGAGGAGCAGGAACAGGCCGGGCCGAGCTGGCGACGCGCACCACTGGCTTGGTGCGAGGAGCAGGAACAGGCCGGGCCGGGCTGGCGACGCGCACTACTGGCTTGTTGCGAGGAGCAGGAACAGGCCGGGCCGGCGACGCGCACCACTGGTTTGGTGCGAGGAGCAGGAACAGGCTGGGCCGGACTGGAGACACGCACCACTGGCTTGGTGCGAGGAAGAGGAACAGGCCGGGCCGGCGACACGCACCACTGGCTTAGTGCGAGGAGCAGGAACAGGCCGGGCCGGGCTGGCGACGCACACCACTGCCTTGGTGCGAGGAGCAGGAACAGGCCGGGCCGAGCTGGCGACGCGCACCACTGGCTTGGTGCGAGGAGCAGGAACAGGCCGGGCCGGGCTGGCGACGCGCACTACTGGCTTGTTGCGAGGAGCAGGAACAGGCCGGGCCGGCGACGCGCACCACTGGTTTGGTGCGAGGAGCAGGAACAGGCCGGGCCGGACTGTGGAGGCGGACTGGAGGTCTAGAGCGGAGAGCTGGCACAACCCGTCCTGGCTGGCTGCCCACTTTCGCACTACACGTGCGGGGTGCTGGCAAAGGACGCACTGGGCTGTGCACGCGCACTGGCGATACAGTTCGTAGAACTGGCGCAGGATATGCGGGACGAGGAGGCGTCCTGGAGACCAGGAGCATTGAGCCGGCACACCCCGTCCTGGCTGGATGCCCATCTTCGCACGGCACGTGCGTGGTGCAAGCACAGGACGTACAGGACTGTGCCGGCGCACTGGCGACACAGTACGTAGCTCCGCATAACACGGAGCTTGCCCAGTCATACGCCTCTTCACGTGAGTACGGGGAGTTGGCTCTGCTCTAACCCTAGGCTTCGCCAACCACCCCTTGTGCCCCCCCCCCCCCCCCCCCCAACATTTTCTTGGGGCTGCTTCTCGGGCTTCCTCCTCGACCGGCCTCCTCAATGTTGCCGTTGCTCCTCTCCTGCCTGGGCCTCTACCTTAGCCCATGGTCCTCTCCCCGCAAATATCTCTTCCCATGACCACAAATTGCCCACCTGTGACATGGCTATTCGCTCCGCCTGGGCACGCTGCTTGGTCCTCGTTTGGTGGGATCTTCTGTCACGTTCGTTTAATGACGGGACAGACCAAGGCGCAGCGTGATATACGATATATGTTTATTTACACTGAATAAACACCACGACAAAACAATAAACGAAACGAAACGTGAAGTCCAAGGTAGTACACAAAACAAACCTTACACGGAACAAGATCCCACAACTAGACAGTGCCAATAGGCTGCCTAAGTATGGTCCCCAATTAGAGACAACGAGCGACAGCTGCCTCTGATTGGGAACCACACCAACCAACATAGATCCACACATACTAGAATATGCAACATAGAACATACACAACAAAGAATATACACACCCTCACTCAACATATAAGAGTCCCCTGAGTCAGGGCGTGACAGATATGGCATATAGAAGCAAACCGGATGGACATCATGAAAATGATCGGAGAGGTTGAGAGTAGAAGAAGTTCAGGAGAAAGAACAAACAAAATGTAATTACTGTAAAATTGACTGTGTCCATAAAATGTAGATAGTGGGTATGGGCTGGAAGTAGAGGCCTAGGCGTTGTTGTTCACTAGTTTACTCCAACTGGGGAAAGGGTGGCGGGGTTGGAAAGTAATAAAAGGGAATATATATATTTTTTAAAAGGATATGTATGTGTAAGTATGTGTGTGTATATATGTGTGTGTGTATGTATGTATGTATGTATACAGTGGGGAGAACAAGTATTTGATACACTGCCGATTTTGCAGGTTTTCCTACTTACAAAGCATGTAGAGGTCTGTAATTTTTATCATAGGTACACTTCAACTGTGAGAGACGGAATCTAAAACAAAAATCCAGAAAATCACATTGTATGATTTTTAAGTAATTAATTTGCATTTTATTGCATGACATAAGTATTTGATACATCAGAAAAGCAGAACTTAATATTTGGTACAGAAACCTTTTGTTTGCAATTACAGAGATCATACACAGGGATTTTGGCCCACTCCTCCATACAGACCTTCTCCAGATCCTTCAGGTTTTGGGGCTGTCGCTGGGCAATACGGACTTTCAGCTCCCTCCAAAAATGTTCTATTGAGTTCAGGTCTGGAGACTGGCTAGGCCACTCCAGGTCCTTGAGATGCTTCTTACGGCGCCACTCCTTAGTTGCCCTGGCTGTGTGTTTTGGGTCGTTGTCATGCTGGAAGACCCAGCCACAACCCATCTTCAATGCTCTTACTGAGGGAAGGAGGTTGTTGGCCAAGATCTCGCGATACATGGCCCCATCCATCCTCCCCTCAATACGGTGCAGTCGTCCTGTCCCCTTTGCAGAAAAGCATCCCCAAAGAATGATGTTTCCACTTCCATGCTTGACGGTTGGGATGGTGTTCTTGGGGTTGTACTCATCCTTCTTCTTCCTCCAAACACGGCGAGTGGAGTTTAGACCAAAAAGCTATATTTTTGTCTCATTAGACCACATGACCTCATCCAGATGGTCATTGGCAAACTTCAGACAGGCCTGGACATGCGCTGGCTTGAGCAGGGGGACCTTGCGTGCGCTGCAGGATTTTAATCCATGACGGCGTAGTGTGTTACTTATGGTTTTCTTTGAGACTGTGGTCCCAGCTCTCTTCAGGTCATTGACCAGGTCCTGCCATGTAGTTCTGGGCTGATCCCTCACCTTCCTCATGATCATTGATGCCCCACGAGGTGAGATCTTGCATGGAGCCCCAGACCGAGGGTGATTGACCGTCATCTTGAACTTCTTCCATTTTCTAATAATTTCGCCAACAGTTGTTGCCTTCTCACCAACCTGCTTGCCTATTTTCCTGTAGCCTATCCCAGCCTTGTGCAGGTCTACAATTTTATCCCTGATGTTCTTACACAGCTCTCTGGTCTTGGCCATTGTGGAGAGGTTGGAGTCTGTTTGATTGAGTGTGTGGACAGGTGTCTTTTATACAGGTAACGAGTTCAAACAGGTGCAGTTAATACAGGTAATGAGTGGAGAACTGGAGGGCTTCTTAAATAAAAATTAACAGGTCTGTGAGAGCCGGAATTCTTACTGGTTGGTAGGTGATCAAATACTTATGTCATGCAATAAAATTTTAATTAATTACTTAAAAATCATACAATGTGATTTTCTGGATTTTTGTTTTAGATTCCGTCTCTCACAGTTGAAGTGTACCTATGATAAAAATTACAGACCTCTACATGCTTTGTAAGTAGGAAAACCTGCAAAATCGGCAGTGTATCAAATACTTGTTCTCCCCACTGTATACATTGGGGAAAAAAAGTATTTAGTCAGCCACCAATTGTGCAAGTTCTCCCACTTAAAAAGATGAGAGAGGCCTGTAATTTTCATCATAGGTACACGTCAACTATGACAGACAAAATGAGAAAAAAAAATTCCAGAAAATCACATTGTAGGATTTTTAATGAATTTATTTGCAAATTATGGTGGAAAATAAGTATTTGGTCAATAACAAAAGTTTCTCAATACTTTGTTATATACCCTTTCTTGGCAATGACACAGGTCAAACGTTTTCTGTAAGTCTTCACAAGGTTTTCACACACTGTTGCTGGTATTTTGGCCCATTCCTCCATGCAGATCTCCTCTAGAGCAGTGATGTTTTGGGGCTGTCGCTGGGCAACACGGACTTTCAACTCCCTCCAAAGATTTTCTATGGGGTTGAGATCTGGAGACTGGCTAGGCCACTCCAGGACCTTGAAATGCTTCTTACGAAGCCACTCCTTCGTTGCCCGGGCGGTGTGTTTGGGATCATTGTCATGCTGAAAGACCCAGCCACGTTTCATCTTCAATGCCCTTGCTGATGGAAGGAGGTTTTCACTCAAAATATCACGATACATGGCCCCATTCATTCTTTCCTTTACACGGATCAGTCATCCTGGTCCCTTTGCAGAAAAACAGCCCCAAAACATGATGTTTCCACCCCCATGCTTCACAGTAGGTATGGTGTTCTTTGGATGCAACTCAGCATTCTTTGTCCTCCAAACACGACGAGTTGAGTTTTTACCAAAAAGTTATATTTTGGTTTCATCTGACCATATGACATTCTCCCAATCCTCTTCTGGATCATCCAAATGCACTCTAGCAAACTTCAGACGGGCCTGGACATGTACTGGCTTAAGCAGGGGGACACGTCTGGCACTGCAGGATTTGAGTCCCTGGTGACGTAGTGTGTTACTGATGGTAGGCTTTGTTACTTTGGTCCCAGCTCTCTGCAGGTCATTCACTAGGTCCCCCCGTGTGGTTCTGGGATTTTTGCTCACCGTTCTTTTGATCATTTTGACCCCACGGGGTGAGATCTTGCGTGGAGCCCCAGATCGAGGGAGATTATCAGTGGTCTTGTATGTCTTCCATTTCCTAATAATTGCTCCCACAGTTGATTTCTTCAAACCAAGCTGCTTACCTATTGCAGATTCAGTCTTCCCAGCCTTGTTTCTGGTGTCCTTTGACAGCTCTTTGGTCTTGGCCATAGTGGAGTTTGGAGTGTGACTGTTTGAGGTTGTGGACAGATTGTGGACAGAACTTGCACAATTGGTGGCTGACTAAATACTTTTTTTCCCCACTGTATATATATATATATATATATATATATATATATATATATATATATATATATATCATATGTATATTTATATATATAAAAATAAAAAATGGGGGATAGGAAGTAATGCAGACAATTACAGTGATGGAAGTTACAATCTATCTGCAATATTAAGTTGATCCCCCCCCCCCCCCCCCCCCCCCTCCCCTCCAAAAAAAGAAGAAGAAAGTTTTCATCTATATTCTTCATAGCTGTCTATCTACCACCACAAACCGATTCTGGCACTAAGATTGCACTCAATGAGCTGTATAAGGACATAAGCAAACAGGAAAACGCTCATCCAGAGGTGGCGCTGCTAGTGGCCGGGGACTTTAATACAGGGAAACTTAAATCCGTTCTACTTCATTTCTACCAGCATGTTAAATGTGCAACCAGAGGGGAAAAAACGGGCAAATCTAACCATAATTCTATACTCTTGATTCCTGCTTACAAGCAAAAACGAAAGAAGAAAGCACCAATGACTCGGTCAATAAAGAAGTGGTCAGATGACGCAGATGCTAAGCTACAGGACTGTTTTGCTAGCACAGACTGGAATGTGTTCCGGGATTCTTCCGATGGCATTGAGGAATACACCATATCAGTCACTGGCTTCATCAACAAGTGCATTGATGATGTCGTCCCCACAGTGACCGTACATACATACCCCAACCAGAAGCCATGGATTACAGGAAACATCCGCACTGAGCTAAAGGGTAGAGCTACCGCTTTTAAGGAACAGAACTCTAACCCAGACTCTTATAAGAAATCTCACTATGCTCTCCGACTAACCATCATATAGGCAAAATGTCAATACAGGACTAAGATTGAATTGTACTACACCGGCTCCGACGCTCGTCGGATGTGGCAGGGCTTGCAAACTATTACAGACTACAAAGGGAGGCACAGCCGCGAGCTGCCCAGTGACACGAGCCTACCAGACGAGCTAAATCTTCTATGCTCGCTTCGAGGCAAGCAACCCTGAAGTATGCATAAGAGCATCATCTGTTCCGGACGACTGTGTGATCACGCTCTCTGTAGCCGATGTGAGTAAGACCTTTAAACAGGTCATCACTCACAAGGCCGTAGGTCCAGACGGATTACCGGGACGTCCGAGCATGCGCTGACCAACTGGCAAGTGTCTTCACTGACATTTTCAACCTGTCCCCTGATGGAGTCTGTAATACCAACATGTTTCAAGCAGACCACCATAGTCCCTGTGCCCAAGAACACTAAGGTAACCTGCCTAAGTGACTAAAGACCCGTAGCACTCATGTTTGTAGCCATGAAGTGCTTTGAAAGACTGTCCATGGCTCACATCAACACCATCATCCCAGAAACCCTAGACACACTCCAATTTGCATACCGCCCCAACATATCCACAGATGATGCAATCTCTATTGCACTCCACACTGCCGTTTCCCACCTGGACAAAAGGAACACCTATGTGAGAATGCTATACATTGACTACAGCTCAGCATTCAACATCATAGTGCCCTCAAAGCTCATCACTAAGCTAAGGACCCTGGGACTAAACACCTCCCTCTGCAACTGGATCCTTGACTTCCTGACGGGCCGCCCCCAGGTGGTAAGGGTAGGTAACAACACATCTGCCACGCTGATCCACAACACGGGGGCCCCTCAGGGGTGCGTGCTCAGTCCCCTCCTGTACTCCTTGTTCACCCATGACTGCATGGCCAGGCACGACTCCAATACCATCATTAAGTTTGCTGACGACACGACAGTAGGCCTGATCACCGACAACAATGAGACAGCCTATAGGGAGGAGGTCAGAGACCTGGCAGTGTGGTGCCAGGATAACAACCTCTCTCTCAACGTGATCAAGACAAAGGAGATGACTGTGGACTACAGGAAAAGAAGGACCGAGCACGCCCCCATTCTCATCGACTGGGCTGTAGTGGAGCAGGTTGAGTGCTTCAAGTTCCTTGGTGTCCACATCACCAACAAACTATCATGGTCCTAACACACCAAGACAGTCGTGAAGAAGACACGACAAAGCCTATTCCCCCTCAAGAGACTGAAAAGATTTGGCATGGGTCCTCAGATCCTAAAGAAGTTATACATCAGCACCATCGAGAGCATCCTGACTGGTTGCATCGCTGCCTGGTATGGCAACTGCTCGGCCTCCGACTGCAAGGCACTACAGAGGGTATTGCGTATGGCCCAGTACATCACTGGGGCCAAGCTTCCTGCCATCCAGGACCTCTATAACAGGCAGTGTCAGAGGAAGGCCCTACAAATTGTCAAAGACTCCAGCCACCCTAGTCATATATTGTTCTCTCTGCTACCACACAGCAAGCGGTACCGGAGCGCCAAGTCTAGGTCCAAAAGGCTTCTTAACAGCTTCCACATCCCAAGCCCTGAACAGCTAATCAAATGACTGCACAGACTATTTGCAATAAAGCGCTGCTCTGCCTTCTTAACAACACTATCAACAAGGCAGGTCCTACAGGCCCTAGTTTTGTCGCACCTGGACTACTGTGCAGTCATGTGGTCAGGTGCCACAAAGAGGGACTTAGGAAAATCACAATTGGCTCAGAACAGGGCAGCATGGCTGGCCCTTAAATGTACATGGAGAGCTAACATTAATGATATGCATGTCAATCTCTCCTGGCTCAAAGTGGAGGAGAGATTGACTTCATCACTACTTTCTTTTGTAGGAAGTGTTGACAAGCTGAATGAACCGAGCTGTCTGTTTAAACTACTGGCACACAGCTCAGACACCCATGCATACCCCACAAGACATGCCACCAGAGGTCTCTTCACAATCCCCAAATCCAGAACAGACTATGGGAGGCACACAGTACTACATAGAGCCATGACTACATGGAACTCTATTCCATATCAGGTAACTGATGCAAGCAGTAGAATCAGTTTTTAAAAAACAGGTAAAAATACACCTTATGGAACAGGGACTGTGAAGAGACACACACACAGGCACAGACACATACATATGGGCGGTAGCACACACACTCTCAAACTAGACGCTCTAATGTATTAGTCCTCTTGCTCAGTTGTGCACCGGGGCCTCCCACTCCTCTTTCTATTCTCGTCAGAGCCAGTTTGCGCTGTTCTGTGAAGGGAGTAGTACACAGCGTTCTTCATTTCTCAGAACAAGAATAGACTGACGAGTTTCAGAAGAAAGTTCTTTGTTTCTGACCATTTTGAGCCTGTAATCGAACCCAGATACTCAATTAGTCTCAAGCAGGCCAGTTTTATTGCTTCTTTAATCAGCAAAACAGTTGTAAGCTGTGCTAACATAATTGCAAAAGGGTTTTCTAATGATCCATTTAAAATGATAAACTTGGATTAGCAAACACAACGTGCCATTGGAACACAGGACTGATGGTTGCTGATAATGGGCCTCTGTACGCCTATGTAGATATTCCATAAAAAATCAGCAGTTTCCAGCAACAATAGCCATTTACAACATTAACAATGTCTACACTGTATTTTTGATCCATTTTATGTTATTTTAATGGAGAAGAAAATTGCTTTTTGGGGGGGGATTGAGTATGGCCTTATTGCTATTACAGCATATTGGATGACTGTCATTCATATCCTATTCACCCAGCTCAATGTAACATTGATGGGTTTAGGCTACTACATGATACTCTAACGTAGGTGCACAGGTCGAGAGGATTTTGAGTAATCAAGGTGACAGACAGTGACACTTTCAATACCGCCTTGCACACTCTTGCCTGGATCTAGATGATCTAGGGTGTAATCATTAGTCCAACAGTTGCAAATGAGAGTTTCTATTGGACAAATTCAGGTATGTTTATCACTGTTTCATTCAGTTTGCTTCTGTTTAAGAAACATTTTCAACAGAATCGGCGGAATGAATCCACCCCTGATCACACACAGTTGACTTTTATATCAGTCCCATCAAACAGCATTATCCCTTTGCTCGCAACTATCTACACGCTCTCCTCCTCTCACCTTTTCCCTTCGCTTGTGGACTTCAGTGCACAACACATCAGCTGTCTGTGACCAGGCGAAAAAACCTTTCCAAGCCAAACCTTCATATCATGACCGCTAACCACTACACACAGCCTACATCCAAACCTTCATATTGAGACCGCTAACCGCTACACACAGCCTACATCCAAACCTTCATATCATGACTGCTAACCGCTACACACAGCCTACATCCAAACCTTCATATCATGACTGCTAACCGCTACACACAGCCTACATCCAAACCTTCCTATCATGACCGCTAACCGCTACACACAGCCTACATCCAAACCTTCATATCATGACTGCTAACCGCTACACACAGCCTACATCCAAACCTTCATATCATGGCCGCTAACCACTACACACAGCCTACATCCAAACCTTCATATCATGGCTGCTAACCGCTACACACAGCCTACATCCAAACCTTCATATCATGACCGCTAACCGCTACACACAGCCTACATCCAAACCTTCATATCATGGCCGCTAACCGCTACACACAGCCTACATCCAAACTTTAATATCATGACCGCTAACTGCTACACACAGCCTACATCCAAACTTTCATATCATGACCACTAACTGCTACACACAGCCTACATCCAAACCTTCATATCATGGCCGCTAACTGCTACACACAGCCTACATCCAAACCTTCATATCATGGCCGCTAACTGCTACACACAGCCTACATCCAAACCTTCATATCATGGCCGCTAACCGCTACACACAGCCATCACTGTCACATCATAATCAATTAGAGCTACTAGAACTAACATGTTAGTAAACCTGCTACAATCACGCAGTACAGTGAACTCCAGAAAGCAGTTTAGCAGTTACACCGACGGGCCTCGTTGATAATAAATTAATAAAACCAAAAGCTTGCCTTGACTTGGAAGAGTTCCAGTGTTGGATAGCCATAGCCAGCTAGCTAACAAGCATCCCTCTCTGTTTGAGCCGGGTGTTTGAGTAGGCTAAACTAGATAGCTGCATTTACTAGCTAAGTGAAAGTGTACAAAAAATACAACCAAATATATATATATCTCTCTCTCCTTAATTTTGGAAGAAATTAATTTGTTCAAAACTGTTTAACTATTGTCTTTCTATTTCTTTGAGTCAACTACTCACCACATTTTATACACTACAGTGCTAGCTAGCTGTAGCTTATTCTTTCAATACTAGATTCATTCTCTGATCCTTTGATTAGGTGGACAACATGTCAGTTCATTCTGCAAGAGCTCTGATAGGTTGGAGGACATCCTCCGAAAGTTGTCATAATTACTGTGTAAGTCTATGGAAGGGGGTGAGAACCATGAGCCTCCTAGGTTTTGTATTGAAGTCAATGTACCCAGAGGAGGACGCAAGCTAGCTAGCACCATGGTGTAGAGGAGGACGGAAGCTAGCTGTCCTCTGGCTACACCATGGTGCTACCCTTGATTGCTGTTGAGGCCATTGTAGACCTTTATTGCAAAACAGTGTGTTTTAATCAATTATTTGGTGACGTGAATATATTTAGTATAGTTTTGTCTAAAAAGGATAACTTCTTTAATGTTTCGCTAGGATGGTCCTCCCCTTCCTCCTCTGAGGAGCCTCCACTGTGTAGTGGAAAGACTTCCACAGTCTGATCCTGGTTGCTCCTTCATATAGTCCTAATGTTCATATACTCCTAATGTAGTGGAAAGACTTCCATAGTCTGATCCTGGTCACTCCATCATATACTCCTAATGTAGTGGAAAGGCTTCCACAGTCTGATCCTGGTCGCTCCTTCATATACTCCTAATGTAGTGGAAAGACTTCCACAGTCTGATCCTGGTCAGTCCTTCATATACTCCTAATGTAGTGGAAAGACTTCCACAGTCTGATCCTGGTCGCTCCTTCATATACTCATAATGTAGTGGAAAGACTTCCACAGTCTGATCCTGGTCACTCCTTCATATACTCCTAATGTAGTGGAAAGACTTCCACAGTCTGATCCTGGTCACTCCTTCATATACTCCTAATGTAGTGGAAAGACTTCCACAGTCTGATCCTGGTCACTACTTCATATACTCCTAATGTAGTGGAAAGACTTCCACAGTCTGATCCTGGTCACTACTTCATATACTCCTAATGTAGTGGAAAGACTTCCACAGTCTGATCCTGGTCACTCCTTCATATACTCCTAATGTAGTGGAAAGACTTCCACAGTCCGCTGCGCTCGCTGCTGGTCCAGAACAGGCCCTGACCTTTCCTCCTCTCCTCCCTCATCCCTCGCTCCTCTCCTCCCTCCACAACAGTCTGCCTTTCAGACTGAAAGCCCAATGGACTGATCATTGTCAGGGTGGGTTGTTTTTCAATAGCAGACACTTCAATGGTGGTTCTGTTGAAAAGTGTCAGTAACAACACTTCAATGGTGGTTCTGTTGAAAAGTCTCAGTAACAAGGTGTCTAAATAAACATATGGCCACTGGAGTCCCTTCATTCATCATGACTGAGAGACAGACATAGATGTGTCCCAAATGGCACCCTATTCCCCATGTACTACATTGCACTATAGGCCCTGGTCAGAAACTAAGGAATGGGGTGCCATTTGGACTGCAGCCAAAGATTAGCTCCATGGCCCTCTGACAGAGACAGAGATGTTCCACATAGCTCCGTGGCCCTCTGACAGAGACAGAGATGTTCCACATAGCTCCGTGGCCCTCTGACAGAGACAGAGATGTTCCACATAGCTCCATGGCCCTCTGACAGAGACAGAGATGTTCCACATAGCTCCGTGGCCCTCTGACAGAGACAGAGATGTTCCACATAGCTCTGTGGCCCTCTGACAGAGACAGAGATGTTCCACATAGCTCCGTGGCCCTCTGACAGAGACAGAGATGTTCCACATAGCTCCGTGGCCCTCTGACAGAGACAGAGATGTTCCACATAGCTCCGTGGCCCTCTGACAGAGACAGAGATGTTCCACATAGCTCCGTGGCCCTCTGACAGTGACAGAGATGTTCCACATAGCTCCGTGGCCCTCTGACAGTGACAGAGATGTTCCACATAGCTCCGTGGTCCTCTGATAGAGACAGAGATGTTCCACATAGACTGCGGTTGTGAGGTCAGAACACTCTGATCAACCCTACTGCTCGGCCAGAGCGTCCAGTGACGCGCTCTGAATTTACGAACTGACAATCTGACAACGCTCTGGATTTACGAACACACCCGAAATCGAAAATGTCTAGTCATTTGTTCTGTTAACAAGCTAGCAAGAGGTTGCACAGCAACAGCATCAACTTCTGGTAGACAGGCGAAGCGCTAGTACGCTCAACTGATAGGATACCGTTCGTTTACAGTATACCAAAATGAACTAATAGA
Source organism: Coregonus sp. 'balchen' (assembly GCA_902810595.1). Classification (NCBI taxonomy): domain Eukaryota; kingdom Metazoa; phylum Chordata; class Actinopteri; order Salmoniformes; family Salmonidae; genus Coregonus; species Coregonus sp. 'balchen'. The sequence continues at coordinate 53,144,095 of LR778269.1, forward strand.
ATATAGTATGTAGTATAGACTCATTAAGTATGTAGTATACAGTATGTTAGTATGGGTATTGGAACACAGCTTGTGTGTTCTGCAGAATAAGATAAAGTTGATGCAAACAAACATTCAGTTTAACACTACTCCCTTCTTTCCCCTCAAAGCATCTGTTTGCTCAGATCAAAAGCTTATCCTTATGACCGTAGAAAATTAGCTGAGCCCAGAGACTCTGGAGGGCAGAGGGCTGACTAGAGAAACATGAGCTGAGCCCAGAGACTCTGGAGGGCACAGGGCTGACTAGAGAGACATGAGCTGAGCCCAGAGACTCTGGAGGGCACAGGGCTGACTAGAGAGACATGAGCTGAGCCCAGAGACTCTGGAGGGCACAGGGCTGACTAGAGAGACATGAGCTGAGCCCAGAGACTCTGGAGGGCACAGGGCTGACTAGAGAGACATGAGCTGAGCCCAGAGACTCTGGAGGGCACAGGGCTGAATAGAGTGACATGAGCTGAGCCCAGAGACTCTGGAGGGCACAGGACTGACTAGAGAGACATGATCTGAGCCCAGAGACTCTGGAGGGCACAGGGCTGACTAGAGAGACATGAGCTGAGCCCAGAGACTCTGGAGGGCACAGGGCTGACTAGAGAGACATGAGCTGAGCCCAGAGACTCTGGAGGGCACATGGCTGACTAGAGAGACATGAGCTGAGCCCAGAGACTCTGGAGGGCACAGGGATGACTAGAGAGACATGAGCTGAGCCCAGAGACTCTGGAGGGCACAGGGCTGACTAGAGAGACATGAGCTGAGCCCAGAGACTCTGGAGGGCACAGGGCTGACTAGAGAGAGAACTAAAGCCACATGTTGGGAGATTGAAGGGACCAAGTTATCACAGTTAAAACAAATAACTCTCCATTCACTGAATTCTAACACTAACTGTGTTATACTTGACTGCTGCCAACTAACATAACTGAATACTAACACTAACGATGTCATGGTGTTTCAGTAGGTAGATTTGTTCTGAACGATGTCATGGTGTTTCGGAAGGTAGATTCGTCCTGAACGATGTCATGGTGTTTCAGAAGGTAGATCTGTTCTGAACGATGTCATGGTGTTTCAGAAGGTAGATCTGTTCTGAACGATGTCATGGTGTTTCAGAAGGTAGATCTGTCCTGAACGATGTCATGGTGTTTCAGAAGGTAGATCTGTTCTGAACGATGTCATGGTGTTTCAGAAGGTAGATCTGTTCTGAACGTTGTCGTGGTGTTTCAGAAGGTAGATCTGTTCTGAACGTTGTCATGGTGTTTCCGTCTTCAGTCCATGAATTCCTGATGGTTGACTTCATCTCCCTCCCAGAGCCTCAGATCACTCAAACACAAATCAATACTCAGATCAATTAAACACAGATTAATCCTCAGATCAATCAAACACAGATTCATCCTCAGATCAATCAAACACAGAAAAATCCTCAGATCAATCAAACACAGATGAATCCTCAGATCAATCAAACACAGATCAATCCTCAGATCAATCAAACACAGATGAATCCTCAGATCAATCAAACACAGATCAATCCTCAGATCAATCAAACACAGATGAATCCTCAGATCAATCAAACACAGATCAATCCTCAGATCAATCAAACACAGATCAATCCTCAGATCAATCAAACACAGATCAATCCTCAGATCAATCAAACACAGATGAATCCTCAGATCAATCAAACACAGATCAATCCTCAGATCAATCAAACACAGATCAATCCTCAGATCAATCAAACACAGATCAATCCTCAGATCAATCAAACACATATCAATCCTCAGATCAATCAAACACAGATCAATCCTCAGATCAATCAAACACAGATCAATACTCTAAATCATTGTTAGAATAAATAGATGGATGTCTAAATGGACCATCGTAGCTTGGAAGGGTATTAAAAGATTATCCGTGCTGGTCCCTCACTAAACACGCTCTCTGAAATCTGTATTTCCTGGACGTGTTTCTCTTATAGACCATACTCCTGTCACATTGGTACATTTGGATGTCTTTGTTTTACAGAACACGCTGCTGAAGATTAAAACAGGTCTTTGTTTTACAGAACATGCTACTGAAGATTGAAAACAGGTCTTTGTTTTACAGAACATGCTACTGAAGATTGAAAACAGGTCTTTGTTTTACAGAACACACTGCTGAAGATTGAAAACAGGTCGTTGTTTTACAGAACATGCTACTGAAGATTGAAAACAGGTCTTTGTTTTACAGAACACACTGCTGAAGATTGAAAACAGGTCTTTGTTTTACAGAACACGCTACTGAAGATTGAAAACAGGTCTTTGTTTTACAGAACACACTGCTGAAGATTGAAAACAGGTCGTTGTTTTACAGAACATGCTACTGAAGATTGAAAACAGGTCTTTGTTTTACAGAACACGCTGCTGAATATTAAAAACAGGTCTTGTTTTACAGAACACGCTACTGAACATTTTAAACAGGTCTTTGTTTTACAGAACACGCTGCTGAAGATTAAAACAGGTCTTTGTTTTACAGAACATGCTACTGAAGATTGAAAACAGGTCTTTGTTTTACAGAACATGCTACTGAAGATTGAAAACAGGTCTTTGTTTTACAGAACACACTGCTGAAGATTGAAAACAGGTCGTTGTTTTACAGAACATGCTACTGAAGATTGAAAACAGGTCTTTGTTTTACAGAACACACTGCTGAAGATTGAAAACAGGTCTTTGTTTTACAGAACACGCTACTGAAGATTGAAAACAGGTCTTTGTTTTACAGTACACACTGCTGAAGATTGAAAACAGGTCGTTGTTTTACAGAACATGCTACTGAAGATTGAAAACAGGTCTTTGTTTTACAGAACACGCTGCTGAATATTAAAAACAGGTCTTTGTTTTACAGAACACGCTACTGAACATTTTAAACAGGTCTTTGTTTTACAGAACACGCTGCTGAAGATTAAAAACAGGTCTTTGTTTTACAGGACACGCTACTGAAAATTTAAAACAGGTCTTTGTTTTACAGAACACGCTGCTGAAGATTAAAACAGGTCTTTGTTTTACAGAACATGCTACTGAAGATTGAAAACAGGTCTTTGTTTTACAGAACACACTGCTGAAGATTGAAAACAGGTCTTTGTTTTACAGAACATGCTACTGAAGATTGAAAACAGGTCTTTGTTTTACAGAACACACTGCTGAAGATTGAAAACAGGTCTTTGTTTTACAGAACATGCTACTGAAGATTGAAAACAGGTCTTTGTTTTACAGAACACACTGCTGAAGATTGAAAACAGGTCGTTGTTTTACAGAACATGCTACTGAAAATTGAAAACAGGTCTTTGTTTTACAGAACACACTGCTGAAGATTGAAAACAGGTCTTTGTTTTACAGAACACGCTACTGAAGATTGAAAACAGGTCTTTGTTTTACAGAACACACTGCTGAAGATTGAAAACAGGTCGTTGTTTTACAGAACATGCTACTGAAGATTGAAAACAGGTCTTTGTTTTACAGAACACGCTGCTGAATATTAAAAACAGGTCTTGTTTTACAGAACACGCTACAGAACATTTTAAACAGGTCTTTGTTTTACAGAACATGCTGCTGAAGATTAAAACAGGTCTTTGTTTTACAGAACATGCTACTGAAGATTGAAAACAGGTCTTTGTTTTACAGAACATGCTACTGAAGATTGAAAACAGGTATTTGTTTTACAGAACACACTGGTGAAGATTGAAAACAGGTCGTTGTTTTACAGAACATGCTACTGAAGATTGAAAACAGGTCTTTGTTTTACAGAACACGCTACTGAAGATTGAAAACAGGTCTTTGTTTTACAGTACACACTGCTGAAGATTGAAAACTGGTCGTTGTTTTACAGAACATGCTACTGAAGATTGAAAACAGGTCTTTGTTTTACAGAACACGCTGCTGAATATTAAAAACAGGTCTTGTTTTACAGAACACGCTACTGAACATTTTAAACAGGTCTTTGTTTTACAGAACACGCTGCTGAAGATTAAAACAGGTCTTTGTTTTACAGAACATGCTACTGAAAATTTAAAACAGGTCTTTGTTTTACAGAACACACTGCTGAAGATTGAAAACAGGTCTTTGTTTTACAGAACATGCTACTGAAGATTGATAACAGGTCTTTGTTTTACAGAACACACTGCTGAAGATTGAAAACAGGTCTTTGTTTTACAGAACATGCTACTGAAGATTGAAAACAGGTCTTTGTTTTACAGAACACACTGCTGAAGATTGAAAACAGGTCGTTGTTTTACAGAACATGCTACTGAAGATTGAAAACAGGTCGTTGTTTTACAGAACACACTGCTGAAGATTGAAAACAGGTCTTTGTTTTACAGAACACGCTACTGACGATTGAAAACAGGTCTTTGTTTTACAGAACACGCTAGTGAAGATGGAAAACAGTTGATTGTTGATTACAGAGGATTTCTATTTGTACTAGTCTTACCAGATGACTACCTTTCATAACATTGTCCTTCAAAGGTCTGACCATGCAGACTAAGCAGCCATCACAGTAATACTGATGCCTTCACAATATGGATGCCTTCAGAAACCCTCAGAGACATTGTGGTGCTGAGGAAGGTTTCAGTCACTATAATACTGATGCCTTCAGAAACCTTCAGAGACATTGTGTTGTAGAGGAAGGTCTCAGTCACTATAATACTGATGCCTTCAGAAACCCTCAGAGACATTGTGGTGCTGAGGAAGGTCTCAGTCACTATAATACTGATGCCTTCAGAAACCCTCAGAGACATTGTGGTGCTGAGGAAGGTCTCAGTCACTATAATACTGATGCCTTCAGAAACCCTCAGAGACATTGTGGTGCTGAGGAAGGTCTCAGTCACTATAATGCTGATGCCTTCAGAAACCCTCAGTGACATTGTGGTGCTGAGGAAGGTCTCAGTCACTATTGTGTTTCTGATATCATTCATATCTTCATTAATGAGGGTTCGCAGCAGTGGGATAGCATTGTTCAAGCTGTGGACATCAGCCAGAGCACATCAGGTGTTTTAAAAGGTGTTTCTATGCTCTCCTGACCTCTAGCTCATTTAGGTCGCTTCCCAAATGGCACCCTATTCTCTAGTGAACTACGATAGACCAGGGGCCATAGAGCTCTGGTCAAAAGAAGTGTGCTATGGAGGGTGTAGGGAGTCATTTGGGACGCATTCCTAGTCTTCATTTTTCCCATCAGTATGCATCAGTGACTGAGTTTATTAACTGTGATAACAGTATGATAAGATCTGCCACTGTGGAATGATGTGTCCTTGTAAATACACCAGTCAGCTGATCTCTGTTGTTCTGATTGGAGGAACACAGACTGTGTTGCTTTATGAGCCGTATTAAAACCCATTCAGATGGAGGCAATAAAATAATGGTTGCGTCCCTAATGGCACCCTATTCCCTGTCTAGTGCACTACGCCTTGTGGGTCCTAGTCTAAAGTAGTGCACTAGATAGGGAATAGGGTGCCATTTGAGAGGCATACAATATCATTACTGATAAAACACCTTACTGTTCACTGATGCAAGATAATCACCTGGACGTTTGGATAATAATCCAATAATATAGTGTTGTTGGAGCTCCTCCAGCCTAGCTAGATTAATATATTAATATGCAGTAAGAAATAACAATAAACAGACTCAGCTGCATTTATTTTAATGTGATGTGAATTAAATATATTGAATAGGAGTGACAAAGCAATACAAAGGATGGATGTGTTTCTTCATGACATTATAGAACTAAATATGGGCAAGTCCCCCGTGGTGTTTCTGAGACTAGTTCACCAGTTCAGTCCTGTTCCAGTGATGCCAAAACCGTCTACAATATAAAGACCTGCATTCACTGATGACCTCTTCCTTAATCAGGTCTCACCACTGCTGTCAGAGGAGAGCAATGTAAAACCAGGCTTGACAGGAACTAATGGAGGTCTTCTTTTCATCTTACTAACCCTTCTTACTAACCCTAACCCCAACCCTTACTCCAAACGATCTGACTGGTCCAGCAGAGAGGAGACAACATCAAAGATCCTTCCTAACCCTAACCCCAACCCCTTACTCCATACGATATGACTGATCCAGCAGAGAGGAGACAACAGCAACAATCCTTTTTAACCCTAACCCTAACCCCTACTCCATACGATCTGACTGATCCAGCAGAGAAGAGAGAACATCAAAGATACTGAATCATTCTTTCACTTTCTCCTTCTAAGTCATTATGTTTAGTTCTTACCAGGTCTCTTTAAAGTCATTATGTTTAGTTCTTACCAGGTCTCTTTAAAGTCATTATGTTTAGTTCTTACCAGGTCTCATTAAAGTCATTATGTTTAGTTTTTACCAAGTCTCTTTAAAGTCATTATGTTTAGTTCTTACCAGGTCTCTTTAAAGTCATTATGTTTAGTTCTTACCAGGTCTCATTAAAGTCATTATGTTTAGTTTTTACCAAGTCTCTTTAAAGTCATTATGTTTAGTTCTTACCAGGTCTCTTTAAAGTCATTATGTTTAGTTCTTACCAGGTCTCTTTAAAGTCATTATGTTTAGTTCTTACCAGGTCTCTTTAAAGTCATTATGTTTTAGTTTTTACCAAGTCTCTTTAAAGTCATTATGTTTAGTTCTTACCAGGTCTCTTTAAAATCATTATGTTTAGTTCTTACCAGGTCTCTTTAAAGTCATTATGTTTAGTTCTTACCAGGTCTCTTTAAAGTCATTATGTTTAGTTCTTACCTGGTCTCTTTAAAGTCATTATGTTTAGTTCTTACCAGGTCTCTTTAAAGTCATTATGTTTAGTTCTTACCTGGTCTCTTTAAAGTCATTATGTTTAGTTCTTACCTGGTCTCTTTAAAGTCATTATGTTTAGTTCTTACCAGGTCTCTTTAAAGTCATTATGTTTAGTTCTTACCAAGTCTCTTTAAAGTCATTATGTTTAGTTCTTACCAGGTCTCATTAAAGTCATTATGTTTAGTTTTTACCAAGTCTCTTTAAAGTCATTATGTTTAGTTCTTACCAGGTCTCTTTAAAGTCATTATGTTTAGTTCTTACCAGGTCTCATTAAAGTCATTATGTTTAGTTTTTACCAAGTCTCTTTAAAGTCATTATGTTTAGTTCTTACCAGGTCTCTTTAAAGTCATTATGTTTAGTTCTTACCAGGTCTCTTTAAAGTCATTATGTTTAGTTCTTACCAGGTCTCTTTAAAGTCATTATGTTTAGTTTTTACCAAGTCTCTTTAAAGTCATTATGTTTAGTTCTTACCAGGTCTCTTTAAAATCATTATGTTTAGTTCTTACCAGGTCTCTTTATAGTCATTATGTTTAGTTCTTACCAGGTCTCTTTAAAGTCATTATGTTTAGTTCTTACCTGGTCTCTTTAAAGTCATTATGTTTAGTTCTTACCAGGTCTCTTTAAAGTCATTATGTTTAGTTCTTACCTGGTCTCTTTAAAGTCATTATGTTTAGTTCTTACCTGGTCTCTTTAAAGTCATTATGTTTAGTTCTTACCAGGTCTCTTTAAAGTCATTATGTTTAGTTCTTACCAAGTCTCTTTAAAGTCATTATGTTTAGTTCTTACCAGGTCTCTTTAAAGTCATTATGTTCTGTTCTAAAACTGAGTATTGGTGAAACTATGGTAACCAATAATGTGTTTGAGTTCAATAGAAAGTATGTCTGATGGTGGGAGACAAAGCTGAGGATCAACATTAGACAGGCTGAACAATGGACCTCAGCAGGCGCAGGGCCAATCCTTCACTCTCGTCCGTGCTCCGCTCTGCACCGCACTGAGCTGGGCTGAGCATCACTGCCCTCCCTCCCTCCCTCCCTCCCTGCTGCTGTGTGGGACTGGAAACACACGCTGTTCCCAAAATTAACCAAACACCTCGCTGCCGTTTTAATGCATAATACAATTACTGCCCTTCATACAATCATCCACAACAAATGTATGTCATTGTTCCCACATTCCAATCTCATTCTAAGCCATAAAATGTGTAAACCTACATATATTCCATTCTCACTGAGCTAATTAACCAGGAAGGATAAACCTGCATGCGCTTTTCAGGCATTTCTCTGCCTGTTCTCCTTCCTGCCTGAGTGGCGCAGTGGTCTAAGGCACTGCATCGCAGTGCTAGCTGTGCCACTAGAGATCCTGGTGCGAATCCAGGCTCTGTTGTAGCCGGCCGCGACCGGGAGACCCATGGGGTGGCACACAATTGGCCCAGCGTCGTCTAGGGTAGGGGAGGGAATGGCCGGCAGGGGATGTAGCTCAGTTCGTAGAGCATGGCGTTTGCAATGCCAGGGTTGTGGGTTCGATTCCCACGGGGGGTATGAAATAAACAAACAAACAAAAAAAATTATGTAATGTATGCATTGTAATGTAAGTCGCTCTGGATAAGAGTGTCTGCTAAATGACTAAAATGTAAATGTAGAATCACTGACGATGGGAGGAATGGTGAGCAGGATTCCCAGTAGGCTCAGGACATAAAGAGCATAGTACAGTGACACAGTGGCAGCTCCTTTACAGTGGACAGTCCTATTGTAGGTCGAGTCTAATGCTTTCATTGTTTCTGTTCCTGCATTATATAGACATAAGACAGTTTGAACTAGGGATTCAATTACTGCACATTAAATAAGACAAATGTATGTAGTGACAAAAAGCAAACACTTGCTACGTTCAACACAAATGATCCACATTGTTTAAAAAGCTATGACAGATCATTCTAGGGGGCGGGGAACAGAAAATTAAAAAAATCCCAAAAAATAAATCCCCAAATGATATTAGCCGTGAGCTGCTGTATTGCACCAGTATCCAGTCTTACAGTACATCTGCTTAGGTTAGTGTGACTAAAGCCTACGGCTTGCAGAATAAGCAGGGGTGAGTCAGTGGTGTTCTGCTGAATAGCCCTAACTGGATCTGAGTAACAGGACAGGCACTCCACCAGAGAGAAGACTGCAGAATATCGAGCAATTTACAAATGGACTTAAAAGTGTCGACAGAAGCACATCATCTATAAGAAAGGCTTATTTTACAGCAATGCAGCCTTCCTGTAGTGTAATTTAATTCTCTACAAGAGTCTCTTTCCGCTCCTGTTCTTCTATTTGCTATCTCATGGAGGGAACAGAAGGACCAAGCCAATTCCTACACCGCCAGCAAACTGCCCACTCTTCTTCCCCATCAAATTAGAAAAGCTGTTCATGTTTTTATCTTTCAGATTTCCTGGGTTTTATGGCTAAATACTGAAGCACTGGAGGCTGGTCATGCTTTAAGCTACTAGAAAAAGTTAAGCTTCAGCATTGGCTAGCCGAGATATCGGCAGTAAGCCGACAAGTAATTAAAGCAGCATATCTGTAACAACTGTCATCTCTTATTTCTGCTCAGCTTGGACGTAAACCAAAGGCGAGAAAAGCCAGGGAGGAGGAGGGAGAAAAAGAGAGTTGACATTACTGGACAGCGTGCTGGATAATACACTCACTTTCTCTCTCTCTCTCTCTCTCTCTCTCTCTCTCTCTCTCTCTCTCTCTCTCTCTCTCTCTCTCTCGCTCTCTCTCTGAACAGTTTTGCAAACTGAGGCGTTTAGGGGATTGGGGAGCAGATCAAAAGGCCCCTCACCAATTAACAGCAGGGAGAAGAGCATCAAATAAGGTATACATTTCAGTTCAACACGTTTCAGTGTTCCAAGCAGGAAATGCATTCTAATAGTCCTGAGTGGTGGAAGCTTCGAACCCTCAGCGACGTCACAACTGGTTCTCTAAATGGGCTTAATGGCTCTCAGAATGGTGTGGTGCACTACTGTAGAAGTCTTGTTGAGTATAGTGTTGAGTCAGTCAGATAACAGTGGAACATTGATACTGTGGGTTCTGCTATGTCGGAAGAACAGGACACACGGGGCTAGCTCTGGCATAGGTCTGATGGAGGTCAGAGGTGAGTGAATTCATTATTTTTCTGTGGTTGCAGCAAGCTTCCACACAATTTTCAACAATCTTTGACAGCTTTGACAAGAAGATGTTCTCAAATGCAATCGTGCAATACACACTCTATGTACACAGTTTATTAGGTACACCACCCCGTTCACCAAAATGGAACGCTCCTACAGACAGTGAGTCACTTGGCCGTGGATTGCTATATAAAGCAACGACAGGCATCGATCCTTGTCACAGATGGGCTATTGCAGCAGACGACCACACCGGGTTCCACTCTTATCAGCTAAACACAAGAACAAGCATCTCCAGTGGGCAAACGATCACCAACACTGGACAATTGAGGAGTGGAAAAACATTGCTTAGAACATGACAGCGAGTTCAGTTTTCTTGAGTGGCCTGATCACTAAGGAGCATCACTGTGGAGCATCACTGAGGCGCCTGATCACTGAGGAGCCTGATCACTGAGGAGTCTGATCAATGAGGAGCATCACTGAGGAACCTGATCACTGAGGAGCATCACTGAGGAGCATCACTGAGGAGCCTGATCACTGATGATTGTGATCACTGAGGAACCTGGTCACTGAGGAGCCTGATCACTGAGAAGCCTGATCAGTGTGTTCACATTAATAGCTGCCTGTTATTGATCAATTCATTAAATACAATGTGTTTACCATATGCAAAGTCTTGAGCATTGATTGGTTTTTTATTTAACCCTGAAAGCCCAACAGGGGTACATTCATTATTTTTCTGTGGTTGCAGCAAGCTACCACACAATTTTCAACAATCTTTGACAGCTTTGACAAGAAGATGTTCTCAAATGCAATCGTGCAATACACACTCTATGTACACAGTTTATTAGGTACACCACCCCGTTCACCAAAATGGAACGCTCCTACAGACAGTGAGTCACTTGGCCGTGGTTTGCTATATAAAGCAGGCAGACAGGCATCGATCCTTGTCACAGATGGGCTATTGCAGCAGACGACCACACTGGGTTCTACTCTTATCAGCTCTACACAAGAAGAAGCATCTCCAGTGGGCACACGATCACCAACACTGGACAATTGAGGAGTGTAAAAACATTGCTTAGAACATGACAGCGAGTTCAGTTTACTTGAGTGGCCTGATCACTAAGGAGCATCACTGTGGAGCATCACTGAGGCGCCTGATCACTGAGGAGCCTGATCACTGAGGAGCCTGATAACTGAGGAGCATCACTGAGGAGCCTGATCACTGAGGAGCCTGATCACTGAGGAGCATCACTGAGGAGCCTGATCACTGAGGAGCATCACTGAGGAGCCTGATCACTGAGAGGCATCACTGTGGAGCATCACTGAGGCGCCTGATCACTGAGGAGCCTGATCACTGAGGAGTCTGATCAATGAGGAGCATCACTGAGGAGCCTGATCACTGAGGAGCATCACTGAGGAGCCTGATCACCGAGGAGCCTGATCACTGAGGAGCATCACTGAGGAGCCTGATCACTGAGGAGCATCACTGAGGAGCCTGATCACTGAGAGGCATCACTGTGGAGCATCACTGATGAGCCTGATCACTGAGGAGCATCAATGAGGAGCCTGATCACTGAGGAGCCTGATCATTGAAGAGCGTCACTGAGGAGCCTGATCACAGAAGAGCCTGATCACTGAGGAGCCTGATCACTACAGAGCCTGATCACTGAAGAGCAAGATCACTGACGAGCATCAACAAGGAGCCCGATCACAGAGGAGCCCAATCACAGAGGAGCCTGATCACTGAGGAGCATCACTGAGGAGCCTGATCACAGAGGAGCCTGATAACTGAGAAGCATCACTGAGGAGCCTGATCACTGAGGAGCATCACTGAGGAGCCTGATCACCGAGAAGCATCACTGTGGAGCATCACTGAGGAGCCTGATCACTGAGGAGCCTGATCACTGAGGAGCATCAATGAGGAGCCTGATCACAGCGGAGCCTGATCACTGAGGAGTCTGATCACTGAGGAGCCTGATCACTGAGGAGCCTGATCAATGAGGAGCATCACTGAGGAGCCTGATCACTGAGGAGCCTGTTCAATGAGGAGCCTGATCACTGAGGAGCATCACTGAGGAGCCTGATCACTGAGGAGCATCACTGAGGAACCTGATCACTGAGGAGCCTGATCACTGAGGAGCCTGATCAATGAGGAGCATCACTGAGGAACCTGATCACTGAGGAGCCTGATCACTGAGGAGCCTGATCACTGAGGAGCATCACTGAGGAGCCTGATCACTGAGGAGCCTGATCACTGAGGAGTCTGATCAATGAGGAGCATCACTGAGGAGCCTGATCACTGAGGAGCATCACTGAGGAGCATGATCACTGAGGAGCCTGATCACTGATGATTCTGATCACTGAGGAACCTGGTCACTGAGGAGCCTGATCACTGAGGAGCCTGATCAGTGAGGAGCATCACTGAGGAACCTGATCACTGAGGAGCCTGATCACTGAGGAGCCTGATCAATGAGGAGCATCACTGAGGAACCTGATCACTGAGGAGCCTGATCACTGAGGAGCCTGATCACTGAGGAGCATCACTGAGGAGCCTGATCACTGAGGAGCCTGATCACCGAGGAGCCTGATCACTGAGGAGCATCACTGAGGAGCCTGATCACTGAGGAGCATCACTGAGGAGCCTGATCACTGAGAGGCATCACTGTGGAGCATCACTGAGGCGCCTGATCACTGAGGAGCCTGATCACTGAGGAGTCTGATCAATGAGGAGCATCACTGAGGAGCCTGATCACTGAGGAGCATCACTGAGGAGCCTGATCACCGAGGAGCCTGATCACTGAGGAGCATCACTGAGGAGCCTGATCACTGAGGAGCATCACTGAGGAGCCTGATCACTGAGAGGCATCACTGTGGAGCATCACTGATGAGCCTGATCACTGAGGAGCATCAATGAGGAGCCTGATCACTGAGGAGCCTGATCATTGAAGAGCGTCACTGAGGAGCCTGATCACAGAAGAGCCTGATCACTGAGGAGCCTGATCACTACAGAGCCTGATCACTGAAGAGCAAGATCACTGACGAGCATCAACAAGGAGCCCGATCACAGAGGAGCCCAATCACAGAGGAGCCTGATCACTGAGGAGCATCACTGAGGAGCCTGATCACAGAGGAGCCTGATAACTGAGAAGCATCACTGAGGAGCCTGATCACTGAGGAGCATCACTGAGGAGCCTGATCACCGAGAAGCATCACTGTGGAGCATCACTGAGGAGCCTGATCACTGAGGAGCCTGATCACTGAGGAGCATCAATGAGGAGCCTGATCACAGCGGAGCCTGATCACTGAGGAGTCTGATCACTGAGGAGCCTGATCACTGAGGAGCCTGATCAATGAGGAGCATCACTGAGGAGCCTGATCACTGAGGAGCCTGTTCAATGAGGAGCCTGATCACTGAGGAGCATCACTGAGGAGCCTGATCACTGAGGAGCATCACTGAGGAACCTGATCACTGAGGAGCCTGATCACTGAGGAGCCTGATCAATGAGGAGCATCACTGAGGAACCTGATCACTGAGGAGCCTGATCACTGAGGAGCCTGATCACTGAGGAGCATCACTGAGGAGCCTGATCACTGAGGAGCCTGATCACTGAGGAGTCTGATCAATGAGGAGCATCACTGAGGAGCCTGATCACTGAGGAGCATCACTGAGGAGCATGATCACTGAGGAGCCTGATCACTGATGATTCTGATCACTGAGGAACCTGGTCACTGAGGAGCCTGATCACTGAGGAGCCTGATCAGTGTGTTCACATTAATAGCTGCCTGTTATTGATAAATTCATTAAATACAATGTGTTTACCATATGCAAAGTCTTGAGCATTGATTGGTTTTTTATTTAACACTGAAAGCCCAACAGGGGTACATTTTGACCCCTAAAGCTCCAACAGGGGTACATTTTGACCCCTAAAGCTCCAACAGGGGTACATTGTGACCCCTAAAGCTCCAACAGGGTAAATGTTGACCCCTAAAGCTCCAACAGGGGTACATTTTGACCCCTAAAGCTCCAACAGGGGTACATTTTGACCCCTAAAGCTCCAACAGGGGTACATTTTGACCCCTAAAGCTCCATCAGGGGTACATTTTGACCCCTAAAGCTCCAACAGGGGTACATTTTGACCCCTAATGCTCCAACAGGGGTACATTTTGACCCCTAAAGCTCCAACAGAGGTACATTTTTACCCTTAAAGCCCCGACAGGGGTACACTTTGACCCCTATAGCTCCAACAGGGGTACATTTTGACCCCTAAAGCTCAAACAGAGGTACATGTTGACCCCTAAAGCTCCAACAGGGGTACATTTTGACCCCTAAAGCTCCAACAGAGGTACATTTTGACCCCTAAAGCTCCAACAGTGGTACATTTTGACCCCTAAAGCTCCAACAGGGGTACATTTTTACCCTTAAAGCCCCGACAGGGGTACACTTTGACCCCTATAGCTCCAACAGGGGTACATTTTGACCCCTAAAGCTCAAACAGAGGTACATGTTGACCCCTAAAGCTCCAACAGGGGTACATTGTGACCCCTAAAGCTCCAACAGGGGTAAATGTTGACCCCTAAAGCTCCAACAGGGGTACATTTTGACCCCTAAAGCTCCAACAGGGGTACATTTTGACCCCTAAAGCTCAAACAGAGGTACATGTTGACCCCTAAAGCTCCAACAGGGGTACATTTTGACCCCTAAAGCTCCAACAGAGGTACATTTTGACCCCTAAAGCTCCAACAGTGGTACATTTTGACCCCTAAAGCTCCAACAGGGGTACATTTTGACCCCTAAAGCTCCAACAGGGGTACATTTTGACCCCTAAAGCTCCAACAGGGGTACATTGTGACCCCTAAAGCTCCAACAGGGGTAAATGTTGACCCCTAAAGCTCCAACAGGGGTACATTTTGACCCTTAAAACATTAACAGGGGTACATTTTGACTCCTAAAGCTCCAACAGGGGTACATTTTGACCCGTAACGCTCCTACAGGGGTACATTTTGACCCCTAAAGCTCCAACAGGGGTACATTTGGACCCCTAAAGCTCCAACAGGGGTACATTGTGACCCCTAAAGCTCCAACAGGGGTAAATGTTGACCCCTAAAGCTCCAACAGGGGTACATTTTGACCCCTAAAGCTCCAACAGGGGTACATTTTGACCCCTAAAGCTCCAACAGGGGTACATTTTGACCCCTAAAGCTCCATCAGGGGTACATTTTGACCCCTAAAGCTCCAACAGGGGTACATTTTTACCCCTAATGCTCCAACAGGGGTACATTCTGACCCCTAAAGCTCCAACAGAGGTACATTTTTACGCTTAAAGCCCCGACAGGGGTACACTTTGACCCCTAAAGCTCCAACAGGGGTACATTTTGACCCCTAAAGCTCAAATAGAGGTACATGTTGACCCCTAAAGCTCCAACAGGGGTACATTTTGACCCGTAAAGCTCCAACAGAGGTACATTTTGACCCCTAAAGCTCCAACAGTGGTACATTTTGACCCCTAAAGCTCCAACAGGGGTACATTTTGACCCCTAAAGCCCCAACAGGGGTACATTTTGACCCTTAAAACATTAACAGGGGTACATTTTGACCCCTAAAGCTCCAACAGGGGTACATTTTGACCCGTAACGCTCCTACATGGGTACATTTTGACCCCTAAAGCTCCAACAGTGGTACATTTTGACCCTTAAAGCCCCAACAGAGGTACATTTTGACCCCTAAAGCTCCAACAGAGGTACATTTTGACCCCTAACGCTCCAACAGGGGTCATTTTTAGGCCAAATTGGAAATAATGGCAACATGATCAGCATGCACTTTCAACATCAAACAGCAGCACTTTTTCTTTTATAACCTTTGTAGCCAGTAAATGGTTAAAATTCCCCATAATAAGCATATATTTTAACAAATGTTGTGCAAAAATGTGTTTACATCCCTGTTAGTGAGCATTTCTCCTTTGCCAAGATAATCCATCCACCTGACAGGTGTGGCATATCAAGAAGCTGATCAAACAGCATGATCATTACACAGGTTCACCTTGTGCTGGGGACAATAAAAGTCCACTCTAAAATGTGCAGTTTTGTCACACAACACAGATGTCTCAAGTTTTGAGAGAGCGTGCAATTGGTATGCTGACTGCAGGAATGTCCACCAGAGCTGTTGCCAGAGAATTGAATGTTAATATCTCTACTAAAACGTTGTTTTAGAGACCTCCAACTGGCCTCACAACCACACACCACATGTATGGTGTCGTGTGGGCGAGCAGTTTGCTGACGTCAACGTTGTGAACAGAGTGCCCCATGGTGGCGTTGGGTTATGGTGTGGGCAGGCATAAGATACAGACAACGAACACAATTGCATTTTATTTACGGCAAATTGAACACACAGAAATACAGTGACGAGATCCTGAGGCCTATTTTGAAGCCACGTTTTTTAAGGTATCTTTGACCAACAGATGCATATCTGTATTCACAGTCATGTGAAATCCATAGATGTGAGCCTAATTTATTTATTTTAATTAATTGATTTCCTCATTTAACTGTAACTCAGTAAAAGCTAAATTGTTTAGTTATTTATTTTGTTATAGTAGAATATAGTGTCTGCCACGCCCGCCAGGGGACAAATATTGGGTGGCTCCATATCCATATCTATTCAGGGTACATACTGTACATCTATCTACCTCGGTGTCAAATATGTTGCTTTTATCACAAACTTAAATGTTTTACTATTGACACATTTTCAGTTTAGCCGCATACCACTAGTATACAAAGTATAGATCATTTTTTTCATTCCTCGACATTATCACAGAAATGATCATAAATGGTGTTATGTCAGTAACTAGTTGCTTGGCAAAGTCATAACATAGGATTAAAAAAGTGTTGGAAATTATTCCATTATTGACCCCTTGGAGTCAGAATTGACCCCAGTTGGTGCTTTTAGGGATAATCACTATGAAATGGGAGTCAAATCGCAATGTTGCACAGTAAGATTTATTCTGTGTAATGTGTATAATTTCTTCTGTGTGAGATTTCTACATTTGGAGGAATGTTGCGGGTTACTACCGCTCCCTCGCTCTCCATCTCCCCTCGCTCCTTCGCTCTCCGTCTCCCCCCGCTCCCTCGCTCTCCGTCTCCTCCCGCTCCTTCGCTCTCCGTCTCCCCCCCGCTCCCTCGCTCTCCGTCTTCCCCCGCTCCCTCGCTCTCCGTCTTCCCCCGCTCCCTCGCTCTCCGTCTCCCCCCGCTCCTTCGCTCTCCGTCTCCCCCCGCTCCCTCGCTCTCCGTCTCCCCCCGCTCCTTCGCTCTCCGTCTCCCCCCGCTCCCTCGCTCTCCGTCTCCCCCCGCTCCTTCGCTCTCCGTCTCCCCTCGCCTCGTTATACATTCAGCAGTAAGAGTAAGTCAAATAATGGTTTGTAATTCAATAGAGCAATCTGAACATATTTAGTTGTGCTAAGGGCTGACTGAGGGAGACCAAGAGCTCAAAATGTTGCCGCTGTGCTCATTATGTATATTTAAAACAATTAGCAATTCAAGGCCACACAGTGTGGTGGTGGGGGGGAGGGGAAGGGAGGAGAGGAGAGGAGAGGAGAGGAGAGGAGAGGAGAGGAGAGGAGAGGAGAGATAGCGTCTCAGTTCTCTCCCTGGGTTAGGACAGCCAGTAGAATAGACCTCAGCGTCTCAGTTCTCTCCCTGGGTTAGGAAAGCCAGTAGAATAAACCTCAGCCTTTCAGTTCTCTCCCTGGGTTAGGACAGCAATGCAGAGTTGTTAGAATCTACTCAAATGTAGGTGTTTCCACAAAGTATTAACTCTGGTGTTGTAGACATACGCAATCAAAACATCTTTGTTTAATAAAAAATTAAAATACTTCTGAATTTTTTTATTTATTTTTCTTTCAATCTAGATCAGATATATTTTATTACAGATGAAGTCACTTCTACTGTTCATTATAATACCACTACCCCAGGAATTCCCAATCCTGTTCCTGGAGAGCTACCGTCCTGTAGGTTTATGCTCCAACCCTAATCTAGCACACCTGATTCTAATAATTAGCAGGTTGATAAGATGAATCAGGTTAGTAACACCTGGGGTTAGAGTGAAAACCTACAGGAGGGTAGCTCTCCAGGAACAGGGTTGGGCAACCCTGCACTACACTGTCTCTCAGTCCTGCTGAAAAAAATACAATTAAATTGTCATGTGGAAATAAAAGAAACAGTTTCAAAATGCATCAGTGTGAGGTCATTAATTCAGCTCATGCTACAACAGCTCAGCCATGCTGGAAGTATATTATTACTTTATATTCTCTATGTCCTTATCTGCTCAGTGTCATTTCCAGTTTCACTGCTCTTCACCAGGATATCAGGGGAGAGCTTAATGTTGCTTCCTGTTTAGATGCTCTTCACCAGGACATCAGGGGATAGCTTAATGTTGCTTCCTGTTTAGCTGCTCTTCATCGGGACATCAGGGGAGAAATTAATGTTGCTTCCTGTTTAGATGCTCTTCATCGCGACATCAGGGGATAGCTTACTGTTGCTTCCTGTTTAGCTGCTCTTCACCATGACATCAGGAGAGAGCTTAATGTTGCTTCCTGTTTAGCTGCTCTTCACCAGGACATCAGGAGAGAGCTTAATGTTGCTTCCTGTTTAGCTGCTCTTCACCAGGACATCAGGAGAGAGCTTAATATTGCTTCCTGTTTCGCTGCTCTTTACCGGGACATCAGGGTTGAGCTTAATGTTGATTCCTGTTTAGCTGCTCTTCATCGGGACATCAGTGGAGAGCTTAATGTTGCGTACTGTTTAGCTGCTCTTCACCAGGACATCAGGGAAGAGGATAATGTTGCTTCCTGCTTAGCTGCACTTCACCAGGACATCAGGAGAGAGCTTAATGTTGCTTCCTGTTTAGCTGCTCTTCACCAGGACATCAGGGGAGAGTTTAATGTTGCTTCCTGTTTCGATGCTCTTTACCGGGACATCAGGGGAGAGCTTAATGTTGATTCCTGTTTAGCTGCTCTTCATCGGGACATCAGGGGAGAGCTTAATGTTGCTTCCTGTTTAGCTGCTCTTCACCAGGACATCAGGAGAGAGCTTAATGTTGCTTCCTGTTTAGCTGCTCTTCACCAGGACGTCAGGGGATAGCTTATTGTTGCTTCCTGTTTAGCTGCTTTTCACCAGGACTTCAGGGGAGAGCTTATTGTTGCTTCCTGTTTAGCTGCTCTTCACCAGGACATCAGGAGAGAGCTTAATGTTGCTTCCTGTTTAGCTGCTCTTCACCAGGACGTCAGGGGATAGCTTAATGTTGCTTCCTGTTTCACTTCTCTTTACTGGGACATCAGGGGAGAGCTTAATGTTGCTTCCTTCCTTTAGTAGGCTGGCTCTTAAGTCGGGACAAATCAGATGAGAGCTTAAATGTTGTTTCCTGTTTAGCTGCTCGTCAACCAGGACATCAGGAAGATCTTAAGGGTTGCTTCCTGTTTTAGAGGCTGCTCTTCCACCAGGACTTCAATGGGATAGCCTTTAATTGCCTGCTTCCCTGTTTAGCTTGCTCTTCACCAGGACATCAGGAGAGAGCTTAATGTTGCTTCCTGTTTAGCTCCTTTTTACAGGACTCGAGGAACTAAGGTTTTTCCTGTTTTGTCTCTTCACAGGGGGTAATAGCTTATGTTGCTTCCTGTTGTCTCTTCACCAGGACATAGGAGAAGAGCTTTTGTTCGTTTGGCTTTCACAAGGCGAAAGGGAAAAATGCTTTTGCTTTCTTTTAGATGCCCACCAGAAATAGGTTTTGTTGCTTCCTAGCCCATTTCCTAAGGTGTTATTTACTGTTTACTCTCCTCCCAGGAATCAGGGAGAGCTTATTTGCTTCCTTTTTGCTCTACCCCCGGAAAAGAGTTTAAAGTTGCTTTGTTTGCTGCTTTCACCAGGAACTTAAGGGGCTTTTTGCTCCTTTTCCCCTAAGGACGTAGGGGGGCTTTTGTGGTTCCTGTTTGCTCCCTTTTTCCCCATCAGGAGGTTTATGGCTTTTATGCCTTTACAGGAAAAGGAGGATTATGTGCTTCGTTAGCTTCCTTTAAAAGGACTAGGGAAGCTTAATGTTGCTTCCTTTAGCTGCCTTTCACCAGGAATCAGGGAGGCTTAATGTTGCTTCCTGTTTATGCTCTTCACCAGGACTCAGGAGAGAGCTTATGTTGCTTCTGTTTAGTTCCTTCCCAGGATAGGGGATGAGCTTAATGTTGCTTCTGGTTTTGCTTTTACCCGACATTCAGGGGAGCTAAAGTTGCTTCCTGTTTGCTGGGCTCCATGAATAGGGAGACTTAAGGTGCTTCCCGTTTAGCATCCCAAAAGGGAAAGGGGGTTTCTTCTGTATCACCAAAGGGAAGGAAGAGTTAATGGTGCTTCCTTAGAGGTCTTCAAGGCCTGGGTGTTATGTTTCCGGAGGCTTACCAGGATGGGAACCTTGTGCTTCCGTTAGGCCTAAGAGCAAGGGATAGCTTATGGGTTAGCTGTTTTGGACTTGGGGAAGATTTGGGGCCTGTTTAGCTGCTTTACCGGCATCGGGAGAGCTTGTGCTTCTGTTTGCTGACTTCACCAGGAAATCAAGGGAAGCTTAATGTTGCTTCCTGTTTATGCTTTACCAGGAATCAGGGGAGAGCTTAAGTTGCTTCCTGTTTAGGCTCTTCCAGGACTTAGGAGAGCTAATGTTTTCTGTTTAGCGCTTTTACAAGGACAATCAGGGAGGCTTGATGTTCTTCCTGTTTCTGCTCTTCACCAGGAAATCAGGGAGGGTTATGTTGCTTCCTGTTTAGCTGCTCTTACCGATCAGGGGAGGGCATTAATTTGCTTCCTGTTTCTGCTCTTACTGGGCATCAGGGGAGAGCTTATGTTGCTTCCTGTTTAGTGCTCTTCACAGGGCAAAGAGAGCTTAATGGGTTTTCTTCCCGTTAGCGGCCCTTTACCAGGACATCAGGGGAGGCTTATGTTGCTTTCTTTTAGGGTTTTCACAGGACATCAGGGGAGAGTTAATGTTGTTTTGTTTAGCTGCCTTCACCCGGACATCAGAAAGGAGCTTATGTTGCTTCCTTTACGTCTTCACCAGGACATCAGGGGAGAGCTTAACGTGCTTCCTGTTCGCTGCTTTTCACCAGGACATTAGGGGAGAGCTTAATGTGCTCTTGTTTAGCTACTCTTCACCAGGACATCAGGGGAGAGCTTATTGTTGCTTCCTGTTTAGCTGCTCTTCACCAGGACATCAGGGGAGAGCTTAATGTTGCTTCCTGTTTAGCTGCTCTTCACCAGGACGTTAGGGGATAGCTAAATGTGCTTGCTGTTTAGTGCTCTCACCAGGACATCAGGGGAGAGGTTAATGTTGCTTCCTGCTTAGCTGCACTTCACCAGGACCATCAGGAGAGAGGCTTAATGTTGCTTCTGTTTAGCTGCTCTTCACCAGGACATCAGGGGAGAGCTTAATGTTGCTTCCTGTTTCGCTGCTTTTCACAAGGACATTAGGGGAGAGCTTAATGTTGCTTCATGTTTAGCTGCTCTTCATCAGGACATCAGGGTAGTGTTTAATGTTGCTTCCTGCTTAGCTGCTCTTCACCAGGACATCAGGGGAGAGCTTAATGTTGCTTCCTGTTTAGCTGCTCTTCACCTGGATATCTGGGGAGAGCTTAATGCTGCTTCCTGTTTAGCTGCTCTTCATCAGGACATCAGGAGAGAGCTTAATGTTGCTTCATGGTTAGCTGCTCTTCACCAGGACATCAGGGGAGAGCTTAATGTTGCTTCCTGTTTAGCTGCTCTTCACCAGGACATCAGGGGAGAGCTTAATGTTGCTTCCTGTTTAGCTGCCTTCACCAGGACATCAGGAGGGAGCTTAATGTTGCTTCATGTTTAGCTGCTCTTCACCAGGACATCAGGGGAGATCTTAATGTTGCTTCCTGTTTAGCTGATCTTCACCAGGACATCAGGGGAGAGCTTAATGTTGCTTCCTGTTTAGCTGCTCTTCACCAGGATATCAGGGGAGAGCTTAATTATGCTTCCTGTTTAGCTGCTCTTTGCCGTGACATCAGGGGAGAGCTTAATGTTGCTTCCTGTTTAGCTGCTCTTCATCGGGACAACAGTGGAGAGCTTAATTTTGCTTCCTGTTTAGCTGCTCTTCACCAGGACATCAGGAGAGAGCTTAATGTTGCTTCCTGTTTAGCTGCTCTTCACCAGGACGTCAGGGGATAGCTTAATGTTGCTTCCTGTTTAGCTGCTCTTCACCAGGACATCAGGGGAGAGGTTAATGTTGCTTCCTGCTTAGCTGCACTTCACCAGGACATCAGGAGAGAGCTTAATGTTGCTTCCTGTTTAGCTCCTCTTCACCAGGACATAAGGGGAGAGCTTAATGTTGCTTCCTGTTTCGCTGCTTTTCACCAGGACATTAGGGGAGAGCTTAATGTTGCTTCCTGTTTAGCTGCTCTTAATCAATACATCAGGGTCACGCTTAATGTTGCTTCCTGTTTAGCTGCTCTTCACCAGGACATCATTGGAGAGCTTAATGTTGCTTCCTGTTTAGCTGCTCTTCACCAGGATATCTGGGGAGAGCTTAATGTTGCTTTCTGTTTAGCTGCTCTTCACCAGGACATCAGGAGAGAGCTTAATGTTGCTTAATGTTTAGCTTCTCTTCACCAGGACATCAGGGGAGAGCTTAATGTTGCCTCCTGTTTAGCTACTCTTCACCAGGACATCAGGGGAGAGCTTAATGTTGCTTCCTGTTTAGCTGCCTTCACCAGGACATCAGGAGGGAGCTTAATGTTACTTCCTGTTTAGCTGCTCTTCACCAGGACATCAGGAGAGAGCTCAATGTTGCTTCCATTTTCGCTCCTCTTTACCGGGACATCAGGGGAGAGCTTAATGTTGCTTCCTGTTTGGCTGCTCTTAATCGGGACATCAGGGGAGAGCTTAACGTTGCTTCCTGTTTAGCTGCTCTTCACCAGGACATCAGGAGAGAGCTTAAGGTTGCTTCCTGTTTAGCTGCACTTCACCAGGACATCAGGGGATAGCTTAATGTTGCTTCCTGTTTAGCTGCTCTTCACCAGGACATCAGGGGAGAGCTTAATGTTGCTTCCTGTTTCGCTGATCTTCACCATGACATCAGGAGACAGCTTAATGTTGCTTCCTGTTTAGCTGCTCTTCACCAGGACATTAGGGGAGAGCTTAATGTTGCTTCCTGTTTAGCTGTTCTTCACCAGGACATCAGGGGAGATCTTAATGTTGTTTCCTGTTTAGCTGCCTTCACCAGGAGATCAGTAGAGAGGTTAATGTTGCTTCCTGTTTAGCTGGTCTTCACCAGGACATAAGGAGAAAGCTTAATGTTGCTTCCTGTTTCGCTGCTCTTCACGGGACATCAGGGGAGAGCTTAATTTTGCTTCCTGTTTAGCTGCTCTTCATCAGGACATCAGGAGAGAGCTTAATGTTGCTTCATGGTTAGCTGCTCTTCACCAGGACATCAGGGGAGAGCTTAATGTTGCTTCCTGTTTAGCTGCTCTTCACCAGGACATCAGGGGAGAGCTTAATGTTGCTTCCTGTTTAGCTGCCTTCACCAGGACATCAGGAGGGAGCTTAATGTTGCTTCATGTTTAGCTGCTCTTCACCAGGACATCAGGGGAGATCTTAATGTTGCTTCCTGTTTAGCTGCTCTTCACCAGGACATCAGGGGAGATCTTAATGTTGCTTCCTGTTTAGCTGATCTTCACCAGGACATCAGGGGAGAGCTTAATGTTGCTTCCTGTTTAGCTGCTCTTCACCAGGCTATCAGGGGAGAGCTTAATTATGCTTCCTGTTTAGCTGCTCTTTGCCGTGACATCAGGGGAGAGCTTAATGTTGCTTCCTGTTTAGCTGCTCTTCATCGGGACAACAGTGGAGAGCTTAATTTTGCTTCCTGTTTAGCTGCTCTTCACCAGGACATCAGGAGAGAGCTTAATGTTGCTTCCTGTTTAGCTGCTCTTCACCAGGACGTCAGGGGATAGCTTAATGTTGCTTCCTGTTTAGCTGCTCTTCACCAGGACATCAGGGAGGGTTAATGTTGCTTCCTGCTTAGCTGCACTTCACCAGGACATCAGGAGAGAGCTTAATGTTGCTTTCCTGTTTAGCTCATCTTCACCAGGACATAAGGGGAGAGCTTAAGGTTGCTTCCTGTTTCGCTGCTTTCACCAGGAACATTAGGGGAGAGCTTAATGTTGCTTCCTGTTTAGCTGCTCTTAATCAATACATCAGGGTCACGCTTAATGTTGCTTCCTGTTTATAGCTTGCTCTTACCCAGGACACAGGGAGAGCTTAATGTTGCTTCCTGTTTAGCGCTCTTCACCAGGATATCTGTGGAGAGCTTAATGTGCTTTCTGTTTAGCTGCCTCTTCACCAGGACATCAGGAGAGAGCTTAATGTTGCGTAATGTTTAGCTTCTCTTCACCCAGGAATCAGGGGGAGCTTAATGTTGCCTCCTGTTTAGCTACTCTTCACCAGGACATCAGGGGAGAGCTTTAATGTTGCTTCCTGTTTAGCTGCTTTTCACCCGGACATCAGGAGGGAGCTTAATGTTACTTCCTGTTAGTGCTCTTCACCAGGACATCAGGAGAGAGCTCAATGTTGCTTCCATTTTCGCTCCTCTTTACCGGGACATCAGGGGAGAGCTTAATGGTGCTTCCTGTTTGGCTGCTCTTAATGGGACATCAGGGGAGAGCTTAAAGTTGCTTCCTGTTTAGCTGCTCTTCACCAGGACATCAGGAGAGAGCTTAAGGTTGCTTCCTGTTTAGCTGCACTTCACCAGGACATCAGGGGATAGCTTAATTGTTTGCTTCCTGTTTAGCATGCTCTTCACCAGGACATCAGGGGAGAGCTTAATGTTGCTTCCTGTTTCGCTGATCTTCACCATGACATCAGGGACAGCTTAATGTTGCTTCCTGTTTAGCTGCTCTTCACCAGGACATTAGGGGAGAGCTTAATGTTGCTTCCTGTTTAGCTGTTCTTCACCAGGACATCAGGGGAGATCTTAATGTTGTTTCCTGTTTAGCTGCCTTCACCAGGAGATCAGTAGAGAGGTTAATGTTGCTTCCTGTTTAGCTGGTCTTCACCAGGACATAAGGAGAAAGCTTAATGTTGCTTCCTGTTTCGCTGCTCTTCACGGGACATCAGGGGAGAGCTTAATTTTGCTTCCTGTTTAGCTGCTCTTCATTGGGACATCAGTGGAGAGCTTAATGTTGCTTCATGTTTAGCTGCTCTTCACCAGGACCTCAGGGGATAGCTTAATGTTGCTTCCTGTTTAGCTGCTCTTCACCAGGACGTCAGGGGATAGCTTATTGTTTCTTCCTGTTTCGCTGCACTTTACCAGGACATCAGGGGAGAGCTTAATGTTGCTTCCTGTATAGCTGCTCTTTACCAGGACATCAGAGGAGAGCTTAATGTTGCTTCTGGTTTAGCTGCTCATCACCAGGACATCAGGAGAGAGCTTAATGTGAGAACACAATGAGATCATGATGAGAATACAATGAGAACACGATAAGAACTCAATGAGAACACCATGAGAACACAATGAGAACACAATGAGAACACAAAGAGAATACAATGAGAATACAATGAGAACACAATGAGAATACAATGATAATACAATGAGAACACAATGACAATACTATGAGAAAACGATGAGAACACAATGAAAACACAATGAGAACACAATGAGAACACAATGAGAACTCGATGAGAACACAATGAGAACACGATGAGAAGACAATGAGAAGACAATGAGAATACAATGAGAACACAATGAGAAAACGATGAGAACACAATGAAAACACAATGAGAACACAATGAGAACACAATGAGAACTCGATGAGAACACAATGAGAACACGATGAGAAGACAATGAGAATACAATGAGAACACAATGAGAACACAATGAGAACACAATGAGAACGCGATGAGAATACAATGAGAATACAATGAGAACACAATGAGAAAACGATGAGAACACAATGAAAACACAATGAGAACACAATGAGAATACAATGAGAACATGATGAGAACACAATGAAAACCCGATGAGAACATGATGAGAACACGATGAGGACACAATGAGAATATGATGAGAACACAATGAGAATACAATGAGAACACAATGAGAACCCAATGAGAACGCAATGAGAACACAACGAGAATACAATGAGAACACAATGTGGACACAATGAGAACACAATGAGAACACAATGAGAATACATTGAGAACACAATGAGAACACAATGAGAACACGATGAGAACACGATGAGAACACGATGAGAACACAATGTGAACACAATGAGAACACAATGAGAACACAATGAGAACTAGATGAGAACACGATGAGACCACGATGAGAATACGATGAGATCACGATGAGAACACAATGAGACCAGAATGATAACACGATGAGAACAGGATGAGAACAGGATGAGAACACAATGAGAACAGCATGAAAATACAATGAGAACACGATGAGAACACGATGAGACAATGAAAAAACGATGAGAACAGGATGAGAACGCAATGAGAACACGATGAGAACACAATGAGAACACAATGAGAACACAATGAGAATACAATGCTAAACAAGCCTGTCTATTTAGCTATATGATATCAATGCTAAACAAGCCCACTAGCATGGAGTAAGCTATATGATGTCAATGCTAAACAAGCCCACAAGCAGTGAGTAAGCTATATGATGTCAATGCTAAACAAGCCCACTAGCAGGGAGTAAGCTATATGATGTCAATGCTAAAAAAGCCCACTAGCAGGGAGTAAGCTATTTACATTTTACATTTAAGTCATTTAGCAGACACTCTTATCCCGAGACTACCACCACTGGGGGAGGGGGGGTGTAGAAGGAATACTGTTAGACTATTCCAGGTATTCCTCAAAGAGGTAGGGTTTCAAGTGTCTCTGGAAGGTGGTCAGTGACTCCGCTGTCCTGGCGTCGTGGGGGAGCTTGTTCCACTGGGCTGAGCGGGAACTGTGCTTCTGTAGAGGTAGGGGAGCTAACAGGCCAGAGGTGGATGAACGTAGTGCCTTCGTTTGGGTGTAGGGTCTGATCAGAGCCTGAAGGTAAGGAGGTGTCGTTCCCCTCACAGCTCCATAGGCAAGCACCATGGTTTTGTAGTAGATGCGAGCTTCAACTGGAAGCCAGTGGAGTGTTTGGAGGAGTGGGGTGACATGAGAGAACTTGGGAAGGTTGAACATCAGACGGGCTGCAGCGTTCTGGATAAGTTGTAGGGGTTTAATGGCACAGGCAACAGCCAACAGCGAGTTGCAGTAATCCAGACGGGAGATGACAAGTGCCTGGATTAGGACCTGTGCCGCTTTCTGTGTAAGGTAGGGTCGTACTCTGTGAATGTTGTAAAGCATGAACCTGCAGGATCGGGTCACCGCTTTGATGTTAGTGGAGAACGACAGGGTGTTGTCCAGGGTCACGCCAAGGTTGTTTGCACTCTGGGAGGAGGACACAATGGAGTTGTCAACCGTGATGGCGAGATCATGGAGCAGGCAGTCCCCAGGAGGAAGAGCAGCTCCGTCTTGCTGAGGTTCAGCTTGAGGTGGTGATCCGTCATCCACACTGATATGTCTGCCAGACATGCAGAGATGCGATTCGCCACCTGGTTATCAGAAGGGGGAAAGGAGAAAAAAATGAATTGTGTGCCGTCTGCGTAGCAATGATAGGAGAGACCATTTGAGGATATGGCAGAGCCAAGTGACTTGGTGTATAGTGAGAATAGGAGAGGGCCAAGAACTGAGCCCTGGGGGACACGTGGTGCGCATACAGATTCTCGCCACGCCACCTGGTAGGAGCGACCTGTCAGGTAGGACGCAATCCAAGAGTGAGCAGCGCCGGAGATGCCCAACTCGGAGAGGGTGGAGAGAAGGATCTGATGGTTCACAGTATCAAAGGCAGCAGATAGGTCTAGAAGGATAAGAGGAGGGGATAGGGTCAAGCGGGCATGTTGTTGGGCGGCCGGCCATCACAAGTCGCAAGATTTCATCTGGAGAGAGAGGGGAGAAAGAATTCAAAGCATAGGGTAGGGCAGTGTGAGCAGGACCAGCGGTGTCATTTTACTTAATAAATGAGGATCGGATGTCGTCAACCTTCTTTTCAGAATGGTTGACGAAGTCATCCACAGAGAGGGAGGAGGGAGGGGGAGGAGGAGGAGGAGGAGGATTCAGCAGGGAGGAGAAGGTGGCAAAGAGCTTCCTAGGGTTAGAGGCAGAGGCTTGAAATTTAGAGTGGTAGAAAGTGGCTTTAGCAGCAGAAACAGAAGAAGGAAATGTAGAGAGGAGGGAGTGAAAAGATGACAGGTCGGCAGGGAGTCTAGTTTTCCTCCATATCCGCTCGGCTGCCCGGAGCCCTGTTCTGTGAGCTTGCAATGAGTCGTCAAGCCACGGAGCAGGATGGGAGGACCGAGCCGGCCGGGAGGATAGGGGACATAGAGAGTCAAAACATGCAGAAAGGGAGGAGATATGATGTCAATGCTAAACAAAGCCACTAGCATGGAGTGAGCTATATGATGTTAATTCTAAACAAGCCCACTAGCAGGGAGTAAGCTATATAGGAATACCTGGGATAGGATAAAGTAATCCTTCTACCCCCCCTTACCCCCCCCCCCCCCCCCCCCCCCCCCCCCAAAAAAAAGAGCGTCTGCTAAATGACGTAAATGTAAATGTAAATATCAATGCTAAACAAGCCTGTCTATGTAGCAGGGAGTAAGCTATATGATATCAATGCTAAACAAGCCCACTAGGCAGGGAGTAAGCTATATGATATCAATGCTAAACAAGCCCACTACTGAGTTGACATCTAGCACACCTTGATATGCTCTTCCACCAGACGATAGTGTTTGGTGTGATATGCTATAACTCTATGTGTCATAGTTGATATAGAGGCTGGTCAGCATACTCTGTGAGTTCTCTACCAACCGCCGCAGACACCTGGGATGGATAGCACTAACATACTACAGGCTAAAGCTACATACACACTGAACAATTTCCCATTAACCGACTGATGGAAGCTGGAATTCTATATTCATCATTAATAACAAAAACAAAAGACATTAGGGTGTCATGAATATCAGATGCTGAGCGACAGGCAGAGTTATTCATCCCAGCTGCTGATTCAATAATGAAGAAGAACAGGCTGTGTTACGCTGAGGAGGAGGAGAGGAGGAGGGGAGAGGAGAGGAGAGGAGAGGAGAGGAGAGGAGAGGAGAGGAGGAGAGGAGAGGAGAGGAGAGGAGAGGAGAGGAGAGGAGAGGAGAGGAGAGGAGAGGAGAGGAGAGGAGAGGAGAGGAGAGGAGAGGAGAGGAGAGGAGAGGAGAGGGGTGAGTCTGTTATCACCAGCAGACTGATCGTGACTGTAATGACAGAGACACCAGACATTCATCATGTCATCAGGGGTCTGAGGGATGAACCTCAGTTCTCTCTGTGTGTATGAGGGTGTAGAGAGGCAGGGAGGGCTGTGTAGTAGGGACTTAATTCGCTCTGGAGCACTATATGGGGGGCAGGGGGTAAACAGCCACAAGGTAAGCATCACTTAACCCCTAGTACCTACTGACACCTGCTCCTTCTTCCTGCTACCTCCTGCCACCTCCTGCTGAGGCCTCCTGACACCTCCTGCTGAGGCCTCCTGACACCTCCTGATGAGGCCTCCTACCACTACCTCCTGCCACCTCCTGCTGAGGCCTCCTGCTACCTTTTACTGCCACCTCCTTCTGAAGCTTCCTGCTGAGGCCTCCTGCTACCTCCTGCTGAGGCCTCCTGCCACATCCTCCTGCCATCACCTCCTGCGGACTCCTCTACTCATAAAGTCATAAACTGTGTCTATAATATCCATGTTTTAGTGCCCATCGACAAAGACAGGACAGATCTTACTGTATCATGTAGGACAGCTGATTGTTGGTAGAAGCTTTGGGATGTAATCAATGCAAGTAAAACCATCCCAAAACATAATTTAAGTCCCTTATTCATGCAAGGAACTGAAATAAATATTTGAGGAGATGTGGCCCCTTATGGCAAGGTCAAGACATCCATGTAGAATGAGCAGTTAAACATTAGTTCATCCTTCCTCTTCAGTCTCAGTGTCACTGAACTTGGCTAGATTCCATCCCCTCACAGACTTAGGTTGAAATAAAACACTTTGGCACGTGACAAGAAAGAAGAGTCCTGTATTTTTTATCACGAGTAGCTAGGATCCCTAACAGAGTATTCAGTGACCGTTTGTTGTTCTTTAATGTTAGAATGACTTTCATCTCTATGGTTTCCCACATAGCTTTAACTGAACACGTGTCCAGTCTGTCTGTAATATATATGTGTCATGGAGAGCATGTCCGTGACTTATAGACAATGACACTGGAACAAATTATTGGTTTGAGGTGACTTATAGACAATGACACTGGAACAAATTATTGGTTTGAGGTGACTTATAGACAATGACACTGGAACAAATGACTGGGTGGAGAAATACTCTATATTGTATCTCTTCAAGGTATAGCCAAGAATCCTGAAACAAAAGACAATATGTTGGTTAGAGTTGCGAATTTCGCTTGCCAACAATGCTTTGACATAAGGCGCCAAAGTCGAGTGTTTGTTGCGTATGCCAGTATGTAAAAAAAAATGAAGAAAATATCTGTTTTATTGTCACATCCACCAGATAGGTCAGCCATAGTAGGATGATAGGTATTGTTTTACAGTGTCAGCCATAGTAGTATGATAGGTTCAGTTTAATGTGTTGTTGTACAGGGTCAGCCATAGTAGTATGATAGGTGCAGTGTAATGTGTTGTTTTACAGGGTCAGTCATAGTAGTATGATAGGTGCAGTGTAATGTGTTGTTTTACAGTTTCAGCCATAGTAGTATGATAGGTTCAGTTTAATGTGTTGTTGTACAGGGTCAGCCATAGTAGTATGATAGGTGCAGTGTAATGTGTTGTTTTACAGGGTCAGACATAGTAACATATCAATAATATTTAAAGGACAGCTTTTTTCCATCTTCGTATCATTGCAAAAATCAGAAACATTTTGTCCAAAAATGATGCAGAAAAGCTAATCCATGCTTTTGTCACTTCTAGATTAGACTAATGCAATGCTATACTCTCCGGCTACCAGGATAAATCACTAAATAAACTTCAGTTAGTGCTAAACACGGCTGCTAGAATCCTGACTAGAACCAACAAATGTGATCATATTACCCCAGTGCTAGCCTCTGGCTTCCTGTTAAGGCTAGGGCTGATTTCAAGGTTTTACTGCTAACCTACAAAGCATTACATGGGCTTGCTCCTACCTATCTCTCCGATTTGGTCCTGCCATACATACCTACACGTACGCTACGGTCACAAGACGCAGGCCTCCTTATTATCCCTAGAGTTTCTAAGCGAACAGCTGGAGGCAGGCCTTTCTCCTATTGAGCTCCATTTGTATGGAATGGTCTACCTATCCATGTGAGAGACGCAGACTCGGTCTCGACCTTTAAGTCTTTACTGAAGACTCATCTCTTCAGTAGGTCCTATGATTGAGTGTAGTCTGGCCCAGGGGTGCGAAGGTGAACGGAAAGTCACTGGAGTGACAAACCGCCCTTGCTGTCTCTGCCTGGCCGGTTCCCGTCTCTCCATTGAGATTCTCTACCTCTGACCCTATAACAGGGCTGAGTCACTGGCTTACTGGTGCTTCCCATGCCGTCCATAGGAGGGGTGCGTCACTTGAGTGGGTTGAGTCACTGATGTGAACTTCCTGTCCGGTTTGTCACTCCCTCGGTCTCGTGCGGTGGAGGAGATCTTCGTGGGCTATACTCAGCCTTGTCTCAGGGTGGTAGGTTGGTGGTCTGTTGATATCCCTCTGGTGGTGTGGGGGCTGTGCTTTGGCAAAGTGGGTGGGGTTATATCCTGCCTGGTTGGCCCTGTCCGGGGGTATTGTCAGACTGGGCCACAGTGTCCCCTGACCCACCCTTGTCTCAGTCTCCAGTATCTATGCTGCAATAGTCTATGTGCCGGGGGGTTAGGGTCAGTCTGTTATATCTGGTGTTATTCTCCTGTCTTATCCGGTGTCCTGTGTGAATTTAAGTATGCTTCCTCTAATTCTCTCTCTCTCTCCCTCCCATCCCGGAGGACCTGAGCCCTAGGACCATGTCTCAGGACTACCTGGCCTGATGACTCCCTGCTGTCCCCAGTCCACCTGGTCGTGCTGCTGATCGTTTCCACTCTTCTGCCTGTGGCTATGGAACTCTGACCTGTTCACTGGACGTGCTACCTCGTCCCAGACCTGCTGTTTTCGACTCTCTCTCTCTCTACCGCACCTGCTATTTCAACCTCTAAATGCCAGGCTATTAAGAGCCAAGGGACATTTACTCCTGATGTACTGACCTGTTGCAGCCTCTACAACCACTGTGATTATTATTTGACCCTGCTGGTCATCTATGAACGTTTGAACATCTTGGAGAAAAATCTGGCCTTAATGGCCATGTACTTTTATAATCTCCACCCGGCACAGCCAGAAGAGGACTGGCCACCCCTCAGAGCCTGGTTCCTCTCTAGGTTTCTGCCTTTCTAGAGAATTTTTCCTAGCCATCGTGTTTCTACACCTGCATTGCTTGCTGTTTGGGGTTTTAGGCTGTATGATACTTTGTGACATCTACTGATGTAAAAAGGGCTTTATAAATACATTTGATTGAGTGATTGATTGATAGTATATGATAGGTGCAGTGTAATGTGTTGTTTTACAGGGTCAGTCATAGTAGTATGATAGGTGCAGCGTAATGTGTTGTTTTACAGGGTCAGTCATAGTAGTATGATAGGTGCAGCGTAATGTGTTGTTTTACAGGGTCAGTCATAGTAGTATGATAGGTGCAGTGTAATGTGTTGTTTTACAGGGTCAGTCACAGTAGTATGATAGGTGCAGTGAAATGTGTTGTTTTACAGGGTCAGTCATAGTAGTATGATAGGTGCAGTGAAATGTGTTGTTTTACAGGGTCAGTCATAGTAGTATGATAGGTGCAGTGAAATGTGTTGTTTTATAGGGTCATAGTAGTATGATAGGTACAGTGTAATGTGTTGTTTTACAGGGTCAGTCATAGTAGTATGATAGGTGTAGTGAGTGTAATGTGTTGTTTTACAGGGTCAGCCATAGTAGTATGATAGGTGCAGTGTAATGTGTTGTTTTACAGGGTCAGTCATAGTAGTATGATAGGTGCAGTGTAATGAGTTGTTTTACAGGGTCAGTCATAGTAGTATGATAGGTGCAGTGTAATGTGTTGTTTTACAGGGTCAGTCATAGTAGTATGATAGGTGCAGTGTAATGTGTTGTTTTACAGGGTCAGTCATAGTAGTATGATAGCTGTAGTGTAATGTGTTGTTTTACAGGGTCAGTCATAGTAGCATGATAGGTGTAGTGTAATGTGTTGTCTTACAGGGTCAGTCATAGTAGTATGATAGGTGCAGTGTAATGTGTTGTTTTACAGGGTCAGTCATAGTAGTATGATCTGTCCAGTGTAATTTGTTTTTTTACAGGGTCAGTCATAGTAGTATGATAGGTGCAGTGTAATGTGTTGTTTTACAGGGTCAGTCATAGTAGTATGATAGGTGCATTGTAATGTGTTGTTTTACAGGGTCAGTCATAGTGGTATGATAGGTGTAGTGTAATGTGTTGTTTTACACGGTCAGTCATAGTAGTATGATAGGTGTAGTGTAATGTGTTGTTTTACAGGGTCAGTCATAGTAGTATGATAGGTGCAGTGTAATGTGATGTTTTACAGGGTCAGTCATAGTAATATGATAGGTGTTGTTTTACAGGGTCAGTCATAGTAGTATGATAGGTGCAGTGTAATGTGTTGTTTTACAGGGTCAGTCATAGTAGTATGATAGGTGCATTGTAATGTGTTGTTTTACAGGGTCAGTCATAGTAGTATGATAGGTGTAGTGTAATGTGTTGTTTTACAGGGTCAGTCATAGTAGTATGATAGGTGTAGTGTAATGTGTTGTTTTACAGGGTCAGTCATAGTAGTATGATAGGTGCAGTGTAATGTGTTGTTTTACAGGGTCAGTCATAGTAGTATCATAGGTGCAGTGTAATGTGTTGTTTTACAGGGTCAGTCATAGTAGTATGATAGGTGCAGTGTAGTGTGTTGTTTTGCAGGGTCAGCCATAGTGGTATGATAGGTGTTGTTTTACAGGGTCAGCCATAGTAGTTTGATAGGTGTAGTGAGTGTAATGTGTTGTTTTTCAGGGTCAGTCATAGTAGTATGATAGGTATAGTGTAATGTGTTGTTTTACAGGGTCAGTCATAGTAGTTTGATAGGTGCAGTGTAATGTGTTGTTTTACAGGGTCAGTCATAGTAGTATGATAGGTGTAGTGTAATGTGTTGTTTTACAGGGTCAGTCATAGTAGTATGATAGGTGTAGTGAGTGTAATGTGTTGTTTTACAGGGTCAGTCATAGTAGTATGATAGGTGCAGTGTAATGTGTTGTTTTACAGGGTCAGTCATGGCAGTACAGCGCCCCTGGAGTAAATAGGGTTAAGTGCCTTGCTCAAGGACACATCCACAGATTTTTCACCTTGACGGTTTGGGTATTCGAACCAGCGGCCTTTCGTTTATTTGCTCAACGCTTTAACTGCTACCTGCCGCCATGTTACTTGTTAACCATGTTTTTACAGTGTATAAAGCTGCCCATTTAAATGTACATGCTCAAGCAGTGTGAAATATATTATTGGAATAGCGATGGAAGTGTAGGTAGAGAATAATCCTATCATTTAACCCAACAGATGTCTGTCTGAAGCTCTGCTCTGTTTCCTTGTTGAGGCGCTTGTGTGTGTTACGCATGCAGTTCATTAGTCTGCAAGTCATCCAGGAACATTCATTGGTTGATGGGAATAACCAAAGTGCTGAATTATCCCAGGGGTAAATTACAACATGAATGTGTATGGTGTGACTTAAAGAAGTTATTGCACCAGTTACTGAAGTGTGGGTTTATGTAAAACTGTTGTTTATGGGATGTCCATTTGAAATTATGCATTTATGGTAGAAATGTATTGTGGGCTATCATGATGGAATATTTCTAGCGGAACGGAGTTCCTGGAAAGAGTACTTTGTGCTCAGAGGCCCCGAAGCCAGGACAGTGACTACTGTAAGGGTTGGTGTAAGGTGTGACCCAGGAGCTGCGACCCCGTCCTGTCACACAAACATGTTCAATAGACTGTACAAAAGAAAAGGAGGGGCTAGAAAAGGGCGAAAACAACAATGTATGTCAGGAGAAGTAGAATGTTATCATAAAGAGACATGGAGGCAGAGGAGGTCTAAGAGAGAGAGGGAGGAAGAGGGTGAGATTGAGTCATGTAATGGAGATGGTTTGTTGAAGAAAAACGGTAGAAAGTGCGAGCAGTACGCCTGATCGAAGACAAGAGGAGAAATGGAAGTGAATGAGGGAGAATTATCGGAGGTGGCAGGTGTGGTGAAGTCATCGGAGCCCGAGGCTTGCACCGAGGGTCAGGATAAAGATGAGGCTGTGACGGTAGGAGTGACCATTTTGGAGAAAGTGGACCCCCTGCCTTTTGGCTGATCCATTTGTGGTTTCAGGGTGGGTGAAAAAGGAGTTGGGTGCTGTGGAATCAGTGAAGGTAACCAGAAGTGGTCTTATGATAACTGTTGGTGTTTCAGCTGGTCAGAGGGAGCAGACGCTCCGTGCCACATGAATGAGATGTGAATTGTTTTTCTCTCCATTGAAAGGATTACTGGGGTAGTGGTAAATGTGAAAATACACCAACTGAAGGGGAAAATTCCTGGTGTTTGTGATGCTTGTCGTTTGGTGTGATGCAGACAGGGTGGCGTAAGTGGAGAAACAGAAGAGTCATTGTCTGTTCTTTTGATGTTGAGTATCTGCCCGACAAAGTGATGTTAGGCTATATCAGTAATCCCATATGAGTTTATGTGCCGAGTACATTACATTGTTACAGGTGTCAAGCTTATGGGCATGTGGCAGCAGTGTGTAGGAGGGATGTTCCTAGGTGTGAGAAGTGTGCAGAAGGGCATGAGACAAAGGAATGTGTAGCATTGGGGTAAGAAGCGGTATGTGTTAATTGTAGGGGTGGCCATGGGGCTGGGGATCAGAAGTGTCCGGTGCGACTGAGGCAGGTTGAGGTTTCCAGGGTTAGAGTAGAGCAGAGGGTGTCGTATGCTGAGGCAGTGAAGAAAGTAGAGGAAGATGGGTCGGGGGGGTGGGGATCCTGAGAGGAGTGGTGTGAGTAGTAGATCTGTACCAGTACAGCGGGATAGGCCAACAAGTGATATATGTTTTAGTAAGATTGGCTTTATAGCGATCATAGCAATGGTTATCAACTGTGCTGCAGGGATGCAACGTACGTTGTAGAAAATAGAGGTGGTGGTGGCTGCTGCAGAGAGGTATTTGGGTGTACGAGATTTAACGTCAGAAGTATTACAGGGTGTATTGATTTGTGGTGTCCCATCCTTTCAGGCTGTTGGCCTGAGGTAGGACTATATAGATTTAAATAGTGGAGTAGGGTGGTGGGTTTTTAATGAGTTCGGGGTTAGATGGTAGGGTATTTGTTGATTTATTTCCCTTTTTTCAAGCAAAGTATAAGGCAGTTATACTCCAGTCTGGTAGGTGGCGGTAATGCAACATTTAAACCTCAACGAAGAAGAAGGAGCCTGAGGAAGAGCAGGCTGGGAAGGTAACGTGTTGGATAGAGTAGAGTCCTACCTGAGTTATGTTATGGACAAAGAGTTGTTGCCTGAATAGTTTATACTGAGAATATCTTTGATTTATTCAAGTCTTTATGTCAACGTCCTGTTTCTTCTTTTCTGTACAAAGTTTCTTGGCCAATTTGTCCCGCACCTGTTGATATAGTAACTGAAAGCCTGTAAGAGAGGTGAGAACCAGAATATCCTGTCAGTCTCCTCTATGTCCCATCCACCACCTTGGCTTCTGCTTCACAATCTGCGTTAAATATTATTATATTCATGCCTCGTTTTGAAAGAGAGAAAAAACACACCAAATCAACTTTAATTTAAAACAAGAATTTAATCAAAATTAGGGGTGCTTGGATAATAGTTTTCTATTTAAGTTTTTCTCTATTTATCATTCATTTGAAGCAATATATGGGTCGCCACAGTGCTGTGGAAAAAAGTAGCTTTGGTGTGTGAGAACTAATCTGTCCCAGAGGTTTAGGAGGAGATCCAGATCAGTAGTGTGAATAGAAAACTGCCTGAAGGGCTCAGAACACAGAGGAGATAACAGGAAGATTAAGCTGTTGCTGCTTTCTGAGGATTCTCTGTGGTTTCTACAGGCGCCCCATATTCACCTTATCTGGTTTCTAGGCATCTTAAGAGGCCCTAACTATAGGGTTCTTAACCCAACCTAACCCTAGCCTCGTCGAGAACCACGCTAAATAGGGGTGGAGACCAGATGTAAATCAGTGACTCCTTGCAACACGTCAAACCAATCAAATGCCTTGCTTGGGCGGAGCTCCAGTGGTGCTCACTAGATTAGTGTCGTAGGTGCAATACTGTGTGAGGATGTCTGGGAAATCGCAGACTAAAACCCCATCAATTTTGTGTATAGAGTACACTTCTGGCAAAACAGAATAAAGTTTTTCCCTCCAGATTCTCTTCCATTTTCTGCCAACTACCTAACTAACCCTAAACCTAACTACCTAACTAATCCTAACCCTAACTACCTAACTAACCCTAACCCTAGCTACCTAACTAACCCTAACCCTAACTAACCCTAACCCTAACCCTAACTACCTAACTAACCCTAACCCTAATAAATAATAATAATAATAATATGCCATTTAGCAGACGCTTTTATCCAAAGCGACTTACAGTCATGCGTGCATACATTTTATTTTTTTGTGTATGGGTGGTCCCGGGGATCGAACCCACTACCTTGGCGTTATAAGCGCCGTGCTCTACCAGCTGAGCTACAGAGGACTAACCCTAACTACCTAACTAACCCTAACTAACCCTAACTAACTCTAACCCTAACCCTAACTAACCCTAACTACCTAACTAACCCTATCTATCAACAACAGGCATGTGGGGGGAGGGTTCTAGGAAATGTAACATCCAATCAAACTCTTGCCACAGGTAGCCACCGGACCATTCAAAACATTTTTACAATACAACATTCTTCAGACATCGAAGGGAGGTGTGACATCGCCGTGATTTTGGAGGTATGGCTTCTGAACAGACCCTAAACCTAACTCTAATCCTATAGGCTTCTGAACAGACCCTAACCCTAATCTAATCCTATAGGCTTCTGAACAGACCCTAACTCTAACTCTAATCCTATAGGCTTCTGAACAGACCCTAACCCTAACTCTAATCCTCTACGCTTCTGAACAGACCCTAACCCTAACTCTAATCCTATAGGCTTCTGAACAGAACCTAACCCTAACTCTAATCCTATAGGCTTCTGAACAGGCCCTAACCCTAACTCTAATCCTATAGGCTTCTGAACAGACCCTAACCCTAACCCTAACTCTAATCCTATAGGCTTCTAAACAGACCCTAACCCTAACCCTAACTCTAATCCTATAGGCTTCTGAACAGAACCTAACCCTAACTCTAATCCTATAGGCTTCTGAACAGGCCCTAACCCTAACTCTAATCCTATAGGCTTCTGAACAGACCCTAACCCTAACCCTAACTCTAATCCTATAGGCTTCTGAACAGACCCTAACCCTAACCCTAACTCTAATCCTATAGGCTTCTGAACAGACCCTAACTCTAACTCTAATCTTATAGGCTTCTGAACAAACTCAAACCCAGACTGGTTGGGTTTGTGTCAGAACCATCACAGTCCAGACTGGTTTGGTTTGTGTCAGAACCATCACAGTCCAGACTGGTTGGTTTGTGTCAGAACCACCACATCCAGACTGTTGGTTTGTGTCAAACCACCACAGTCCAGACTGGTTGGTTTGGTCAGAACCAACACAGTCCAGACTGGTTGGGTTTGTGTCAGAACCACCACAGTCCAGACTGGTTTGGTTTGTGTCAGAACCACCACAGTCCAGACTGGTTGGGTTGGGTTTGTGTCAGAATCATCACAGTCCAGACGGGTTGGGTTTGTGTCAGAACCACCACAGTTCAGACTGCTTGGATTTGGTTTGTCAGAATCATCACAGTCCAGACTGGTTGGGTTGGGTTTGTGTCAGAACCATCACAGTTCAGACTGGTTGGGTTGGGTTTGTGTCAGAGCCACCACAGTCCAGACTGATTGGGTTTGTGTCAGAACCATCACAGTCCAGACTGGTTGGTTTGTGTCAGAACCACCACAGTCCAGACTGGTTGGGTTTGGTCAGAACCATCACAGTCCAGACTGGTTTGGTTTGCAGAACCATCACAGTTCAGACTGGTTGGGTTTGGTTTGTGTCAGAACCATCACAGTCCAGACTGGTTTGGTTTGCCAGAACCATCACAGTCCAGACTGCTTGGGTTTGTTTCAGAACCATCACAGTCCAGACTTGTTGGGTTTGGTTTGTCAAAACCATCACAGTCCAGACTGGTTGGGTTGGGTTTGTGTCAGAACCATCACAGTACAGACTGGTTGGGTTGGGTTTGTGTCTGAACCACCACAGTCCAGACTGGTTTGGTTTGTGTCTGAACTACCACAGTCCAGACTGGTTGGGTTGGGTTTGTGTCAGAATCATCACAGTCCAGACGGGTTGGGTTTGTGTCAGAACCACCACAGTTCAGACTGCTTGGATTTGGTTTGTCAGAATCATCACAGTCCAGACTGGTTGGGTTGGGTTTGTGTCAGAACCACCACAGTCAGACTGGTTGGGTTGGGTTTGTGTCAGAACCACCACAGTCCAGACTGGTTGGGTTTGTGTCAGAACCACCACAGTCCAGACTGGTTGGGTTTGTCAGAACCACCACAGTCCAGACTGGTTTGGTTTGTGTCAGAACCACCACAGTCCAGACTGGTTGGGTTTGTCAGAACCATCACAGTCCAGACTGGTTTGGTTTGCCAGAACCATCACAGTTCAGACTGGTTGGGTTGGGTTTGTGTCAGAACCATCACAGTCCAGACTGGTTTGGTTTGCCAGAACCATCACAGTCCAGACTGGTTTGGTTTGTCAGAACCATCACAGTCCAGACTGGTTTGGTTTGTCAGAACCATCACAGTCCAGACCGGCTGCTGCCAGTGACCCTAATGTGCAAAGCAGGAGGGACCCAGTGAAGATAAAGTTTCAAGACAAATGTAGTTAAGGAACGCAACAGTTAAAACAGAGAGGGGTACAGGGACCGACAGCCAGCTGTCTGAGGAGTGGCCATACTACAGTTAAAACA
The DNA here is from genome assembly GCA_902810595.1 of Coregonus sp. 'balchen'. NCBI lineage: Eukaryota > Metazoa > Chordata > Actinopteri > Salmoniformes > Salmonidae > Coregonus > Coregonus sp. 'balchen'. The sequence goes on from LR778269.1 coordinate 53,184,372, forward strand.
GAGAGGGGTACAGGGACCGACAGCCAGCTGTCTGAGGAGTGGCCATACTACATTTAAAAGAGAGGGGTACAGGGACCGACAGCCAGCTGTCTGAGGAGTGGCCATACTACAGTTAAAACAGAGAGGGGTACAGGGACCGACAGCCAGCTGTCTGAGGAGTGGCCATACTACAGTTAAAACAGAGAGGGGTACAGGGACCGACAGCCAGCTGTCTGAGGAGTGGCCATACTACAGTTAAAACAGAAGGGGTACAGGGACGACAGCCAGCTGTCTGAGGAGTGGCCATACTACAGTTAAAACAGAGAGGGGTACAGGACCGACAGCCAGCTGTCTGAGGAGTGGCCATACTACAGTTAAAACAGAGAGGGGTACAGGGACCGACAGCCAGCTGTCTGAGGCCATACTACGTTAAAACAGAGAGAGGTACAGGGACCGACAGCCAGCTGTCTGAGGAGTGGCCATACTACAGTTAAAACAGAGAGGGGTACAGGGACCGACAGCCAGCTGTCTGAGGAGTGGCCATACTACAGTTAAACAGAGAGAGGTGCAGGGACTGACAGCAGCTGTCTGAGGAGGGCCATACTACAGTTAAAACAGAGAGAGGTGCAGGGACTGACAGCCAGCTGTCTGAGGAGTGGCATACTACAGTTTAAAACAGAGAGAGGTGCAGGGACTGACAGCCAGCTGTCTGAGGAGTGGCCATACTACAGTTTAAAAACAGAGAGAGGTGGCAGGGACTGACAGCCAGCTGTCTGAGGAGTGGCCATACTACAGTTAAAAACAGAGAGAGGTGCAGGGACGGACAGCCAGCTGTCTGAGGAGTGGCCATACTACAGTTAAAACAGAGAGAGGTGCAGGGACTGACAGCCAGCTGTCTGAGGAGTGGCCATACTACAGTTAAAACAGAGAGAGGTGCAGGGACTGACAGCCAGCTGTCTGAGGAGTGGCCATACTACAGTTAAAACAGAGAGAGGTGCAGGGACTGACAGCCAGCTGTCTGAGGAGTGGCCATACTACAGTTAAAACAGAGAGAGGTGCAGGGACTGACAGCCAGCTGTCTGAGGAGTGGCCATACTACAGTTAAAACAGAGAGAGGTGGCAGGGACTGACAGCCAGCTGTCTGAGGAGTGGCCATACTACAGTTAAAACAGAGAGAGGTGCAGGGAACTGACAGCCAGCTGTCTGAGGAGTGGCCATACTACAGTTAAAACAGAGAGAGGTACAGGACCGACAGCCAGCTGTCTGAGGGAGTGGCCATACTACATTTAAAACAGGAGAGGTACAGGGACTGACAGCCAGCTGTCTGAGGAGTGGCCATACTACGTTAAAACAGAGAGAGGTACAGGGACTGACAGCCAGCCCTGTTCTGAGAAGTGGCCCATACTACGTTTAAACGAGAGAGGTACACTATACCCATAACTACTAGAAGATAATGATTTATTTCTGGGTATGAACTGTTTTTCTGAATGACACAGTTTCTACTTGATGCAGAACACAGAAAAATAGAAAAATAGAAGAAAAAAACATCTAAACTGAGACAGAAACCAAACAAATCATTCAAACTACTGAGAAGAAATCAACACTGCAGTGTTTAATTATTTAAAGGTTTTGCATATTCAGCATGATAATTCACAGTAATACAGGGAGAAATGTAATGACAAAATGTGCATGAAGTGAATTATATATAATAAAATAGTTTTTGTATAACAAATGAACAAACAAATTAAGAATATTTTTACATTTTGATTTGCTATCTGATTCAATTTGTGAAAGAATGTCATCTTCAGAAGAAGTTTTGTTTCTACTGAGTACAATCTTAGAAAAAAAGGTTCCAAATGGGTTCAACTTTCCCCATAGGAGAACCCTTTTGGTTCCAGGTTGAACCCTATGTGGAAAGGGCTCTATATGGAACTGGAAAGGGCTCTACATGGAACTGGAAAGGGCTCTACATGGAACTGGAAAGGGTTCTACATGGAACTGGAAAGGGTTCTACATGGAACTGGAAAGGGTTCTACATGGAACTGGAAAGGGTTCTACATGGTACTGGAAAGGGCTCTACATGGAACTGGAAAGGGTTCTACATGGAACTGGAAAGGGCTCTACATGGAACTGGAAAGGGCTCTACATGGAACTGGAAAGGGCTCTACATGGAACTGGAAAGGGCTCTACATGGAACTGGAAAGGGTTCTATATGGAACTGGAAAGGGCTCTACATGGAACTGGAAAGGGCTCTACATGGAACTGGAAAGGGTTCTATATGGAACTGGAAAGGGCTCTACATGGAATGTCTACATGGAACTGGAAAGGGCTCTACATGGAACTGGAAAGGGCTTACATGGAACTGGAAAGGGCTCTACATGGAACTGGAAAGGGTTCTACATGGAACTGGAAAGGGTTCTACATGGAACTGGAAAGGGATTTACATGGAACTGGAAAGGGCTCTACATGGAACTGGAAAGGGCTCTACATGGAACTGGAAAGGGTTTACATGGAACTGAAAGGGTTCTATATGGAACTGGAAAGGGCTTTACATGGAACTGGAAAGGGATTTACATGGAACTGGAAAGGGCTCTACATGGAACTGGAAAGGGTTCTACATGGAACTGGAAAGGGCTCTACATGGAACTGGAAAGGGTTCTATATGGAACTGGAAAGGGCTTTACATGGAACTGGAAAGGGATTTACATGGAACTGGAAAGGGTCTACATGGAACTGGAAAGGGCTTTACATGGAACTGGAAAGGGTTCTCATGGAAACTGGAAAGGGCTCTACATGGAACTGGAAAGGGCTCTACATGGAACTGGAAAGGGCTCTACATGGAACTGGAAAGGGTTCTACATGGAACTGGAAAGGGCTTCTACATGGAACTGGAAAGGGCTCTACATGGAACTGGAAAGGGTTCTACATGGAACTGGAAAGGGCTTTACATGGAACTGGAAAGGGCTTTACATGGAACTGGAAAGGGCTCTACATGGAACTGGAAAGGGCTCTACATGGAACTGGAAAGGGCTCTACATGGAACTGGAAAGGGATTTACATGGAACTGGAAAGGGCTCTACATGGAACTGGAAAGGGTTCTACATGGAACTGGAAAGGGCTCTACATGGAACTGGAAAGGGCTCTACATGGAACTGGAAAGGGTTCTACATGGAACTGGAAAGGGCTCTACATGGAACTGGAAAGGGCTCTACATGGAACTGGAAAGGGCTCTACATGGAACTGGAAAGGGCTCTACGTGGAACTGGAAAGGGATCTACATGGAACTGGAAACGGCTTTACATGGAACTGGAAAGGGTTCTACATGGAACTGGAAAGGGTTCTACATGGAACTGGAAAGGGTTCTACATGGAACTGGAAAGGGCTTCTACATGGAACTGGAAAGGGTTCTACATGGAACTGGAAAGGGTTCTACATGGAACTGGAAAGGGCTCTACATGGAACTGGAAAGGGTTCTACATGGAACTGGAAAGGGTTCTACATGGAACTGGAAAGGGCTCTACATGGAACTGGAAAGGGTTCTACATGGAACTGGAAAGGGTTCTACATGGAACTGGAAAGGGTTCTACATGGAACTGGAAAGGGTTCTACATGGAACTGGAAAGGGTTCTACATGGAACTGGAAAGGGTTCTACATGGAACTGGAAAGGGTTCTACATGGAACTGGAAAGGGTTTACATGGAACTGGAAAGGGTCTACATGGAACTGGAAAGGGTTCTACATGGAACTGGAAAGGGCTCTACATGGAACTGAAAGGGTTCTACATGGAACTGGAAAGGGTTCTACATGGAACTGGAAAGGGCTCTACATGGAAACTGGAAAGGGTTTCTACATGGAACTGGAAAGGGTTTCTACATGAACTGTGAAAGGGTTCCATGGACATGGAAAGGGCCCCCATGGAAAGGGCTCTACGTGGAACTGGAAAGGGCTCTACATTGAACTGTTGGTGTCAGTCTTGATGCACTGGTATCTCTTGCCGTGCGGTAGCAGAGAAAATAGTCTATGGCTTGGGTGGTTGGGGTCTTCTTTTCACACCGCCTGATATCGAGGTCCTGGATGGCAGGGAGCTCGGCCCCAGTGATGTACTGGGCTGTCCTGGTATAGAGGTCCTGGATGGCAGGGAGCTCGGCCCCAGTGATGTACTGGGCTGTCCTGGTATAGAGGTCCTGGATGGCAGGGAGCTCGGCCCCAGTGATGTACTGGGCTGTCCTCACCGCCCTCTGTAGCGGCATGCGATCCAGGGCGGTGCTATTGCCATACCAAGCAGTGATAAAGCCAGTCAATATGCTTTCAATGGTACAGCTGTAGAACCTTCTCAGGATTTGAGGGCCCATGCCAAAATTTTTCAACCTCCTGAGGGGGAAGAGGCACCATGTGTTTGGACCATTTTAAGTCTTTAGTGATTTGGACACAGAGGAACTTGAAGCTGTCTACCTGCACCCCCTCGTTTCCTGTTTCCTCCCTGCCTTCTATCTCCCTGCCTTCTATCGCCCTGCCTTCTATCTCCCTGCCTTATGCCTTCTATCTCCCTGCATTATGCCTTCTAGCTCCCTGCCTTCTATCTCCCTGCCTCCTATCTCCCTGCCTTCTATCTCCCTGCCTTCTACCTCCCTGCCTTATGCCTTCTATCTCCCTGCCTTCTATCTCCCTGCCTTCTATCTCCCTGCCTTCTATCTCCCTGCCTTCTACACCCCTGCCTTATGCCTTCTATCTCCCTGCCTTCTACCTCCCTGCCTTATGCCTTCTATCTCCCTGCCTTCTATCTCCCTGCCTTCTATCTCCCTGCCTTATGCCTTCTATATCCCTGCCTTCTATCTCCCTGCCTTATGCCTTCTATCTCCGTGCCTTATGCCTTCTATCTCCCTGCCTTATGCCTTCTATTCCCTGCCTTCTATCTCCTGCCTTATGCTTCTGATCTCCCGTGCCTTATGCCTTCTATCTCCCTGCCTTATGCCTTCTATCTCCCTGCCTTCTATATCCCTGCCTTATGCTTCTATCTCCCTTGCCTTCTATCTCCCTGCCTTATGACTTCTATATCCCTGCCTTCTATCTCCCTGCCTTATGCCTTCTATATCCCTGCCTTCTATCTCCCTGCCTTATGCCTTCTATCTCCGTGCCTTATGCCTTCTATCTCCCTGCCTTATGCCTTCTATCTCCCTGCCTTCTATCTCTCTGCCTTATGCCTTCTATCTCCCTGCCTTATGCCTTCTATCTCCCTGCCTTATGCCTTCTATCTCCCTGCCTTCTATATCCCTGCCTTATGCCTTCTATCTCCCTGCCTTATGCCTTCTATCTCCCTGCCTTCTATCTCCCTGGCTTATGCCTTCTATCTCCCTGCCTTCTATCTCCCTGCCTTATACCTTCTATCTCCCTGCCTTCTACCTCCCTGCCTTATGCCTTCTATCTCCCTGCCTTCTATCTCCCTGCCTTATGCCTTCTATATCCCTGCATTTTATCTCCCTGCCTTATGCCTTCTATATCCCTGCCTTCTATCTCCCTGCCTTATGCCTTCTATCACCCTGACTTATGCCTTCTATCTCCCTGGCCTTGCCTTATTCCTTCTATCACCCTGACCCTTCTATCTCCCTGCCTTATGCCTTCTATCTCCCTGCCGATGCCCCCCCTTCTATCTCCCTGGCCTTATGCCTTCTATCTCCCTGCCTTATGCCTTCTATCTCCCTGCCTTATGCCTTCTATCTCCCTGCCTTATGCCTTCTATCTCCCTACCTTATGCCTTCTATCTCCCTGCCTTCTATCTCCCTGCCTTATGCCTTCTATCTCCCTACCTTATGCCTTCTATCTCCCTGCCTTATGCCTTTATCTTGCTGTCTCCTGCCTTCTATCTGTTTGTGTGGATCCTGATTGTATCAGCAGTGAGTCTGCCTCTCTGTCCTATCTCCCTGCCTCCTGCCTCCAGCCTGTAGAGCAGTAAAGGAATGCTGAGCCAGGGGCCTGGCCCTTGGTGGCCTTGTGGTAGTAGGTGGCTCCACAGTAAAGGAATGCTGAGCCAGGGGCCTGGCCCTTGGTGGCCTTGTGGTAGTAGGTGGCTCCACAGTAAAGGAATGCTGAGCCAGGGGCCTGGCCCTTGGTGGCCTTGTGGTAGTAGGTGGCTCCACAGTAAAGGAATGCTGAGCCAGGGGCCTGGCCCTTGGTGGCCTTGTGGTAGTAGGTGGCTCCACAGGAAATCCCTATTGATGCTCCTCTGCAGTTAACGAGATCCCCCACTCCAAACACTAATTGGAGATAAAACCAAGGCAGTGCTGATAAGGATATTAAAGCTCCCACTGAGAACAAGAGCGACGCACCGCTAAGATCAATGGCTGATATTAGCAGGTAGCCTCTAATAGTTTTTAAATACCCATCAAAATGGACTTATAAGACAAGCCTCTTAGCAGAGTGTAAATGGGCAGCTGTTCTGTTGCTTCAGTCAGCCAGTCAGCCAGTCAGCCAGTCAGCCAGCCAGCAAGCCAGCCAGTTAGCCAGACAGCCAGCCACCGGTCAGCCAGACAGCCAGCCACCGGTCAGCCAGCCAGCCAGCCAGCCAGCCAGCCAGCCAGCCAGCCAGCCAGCCAGCCAGCCAGCCAGCCAGCAAGCCAGCCAGTCAGCCAGACAGCCAGCCACCGGTCAGCCAGCCAGCCAGCCAGCCAGCCAGCCAGCCAGCCAGTCAGCCAGTCATTCAGTCAGCCAGTCAATCAGCCAGCCAGCTAGTCAGTCAGTCAGCCAGTCAGCCAGCCAGCCAGCCTGCCAGCCAGCCAGCTAGTCAGCCAGTCAGCCAGTCAGCCAGTCAGTCAATCAGTCAATCAGCCAGCCAGCCAGCCAGCCAGCCAGCCAGCAAGCCAGCCAGTCAGCCAGACAGCCAGCCACCGGTCAGCCAGCCAGCCAGCCAGCCAGCCAGCCAGCCAGCCAGCCAGTCAGCCAGTCATTCAGTCAGCCAGTCAATCAGCCAGCCAGCTAGTCAGTCAGTCAGCCAGTCAGCCAGCCAGCCAGCCTGCCAGCCAGCCAGCTAGTCAGCCAGTCAGCCAGTCAGCCAGTCAGTCAATCAGTCAATCAGCCAGCCAGCCAGCCAGCCAGCCAGCCAGCCAGTCAGCCAGTCAGCCAGTCAGCCAGTCAGCCAGTCAGCCAGTCAGCCAGCCAGTCAGCCAGTCAGTCAGTCAGTCAGTCAGGCGTCACTCTGCATCAGGTTCTAGTAACTGTAGTTAACATCATGTGAGAGGAGGAGATGACCTACTGAGAAACGACATGAGTAAATGTGTAGCAATACATCAGTTACTACTGTTCCCCCTCAGGCAAATACCTTTCCCTTAAACCCAAGCACGGGAACATTTTGTTTTATTACCTCTATTGATAAGTCTGTTAAGTACCTGGGAATTAAAATATTCAGGCTCGTCATACCAGTGTCTGTTCTAAGTTTCATGCAGGGCACATAATTATAAAAGCCTTTTAAATTGAGCCTAGAAGAAAGATGGGTTCAAGCAAATTAATTTCAGATTACCACAACCAAGACACTCAATTCTCAACGAGCTAGCCAGCAAAATGCTTTCCAAATGGCCCAAGGTCCCTTCTTTCCCTACCTCCCTACCAACCATCTCCAGTAAAAACAAAGATCTTTCTACTTAAATAACACTAATGATCTGAGAGAACAAAGCAGAAGCATGCTTACCTGCTCCCCTGTTCACCCCCTCCTCTCCTCCCATCATCTTGTCTCTCAGAAGTCCCTCATTAACAGTCCTGCTGTTTCTACAGTCTAACAGAGTCTAACAGGTTCATTATCACCCCCGGTAACCAGGTTAGACTTAAGAACAGGTCACTCTAGCCTGGCAGCCTGGCAGTAGGGGAAGAAGACAAGGTCATCAACTGAACTGAACAGGACCCTTTGTCGATTATGTCTGCAATTATTTTTTAACTCTCCACCTGACAGTCACAACTGAGTTTAAAAGGAGAGGCTCTGTTTTAACTCTCCACCTGACAGTCACAACTGAGTTTAAAAGGAGAGGCTCTGTTTTAACTCTCCACCTGACAGTCACAACTGAGTTTAAAAAGAGAGGCTCTGTTTTAACTCTCCACCTGACAGTCACAACTGAGTTTAAAAGGAGAGGCTCTGTTTTAACTCTCCACCTGACAGTCACAACTGAGTTTAAAAGGAGAGGCTCTGTTTTAACTATCCACCTGACAGTCACAACTGAGTTTAAAAAGAGAGGCTCTGTTTTAACTCTCCACCTGACAGTCACAACTGAGTTTAAAAGGAGAGGCTCTGTTTTAACTCTCCACCTGACAGTCACAACTGAGTTTAAAAGGAGAGGCTCTGTTTTAACTCTCCACCTGACAGTCACAACTGAGTTTAAAAAGAGAGGCTGACAGAAAAGACAGGAGGAAGGTGAAAAGAAGAGGCTAAAAGGACAGGATAGAGGCAGATATAGAGCTCAGATACAGGTTGGTATAGTAGGGTCAGGCTGGTATAGTAGGGTCAGGCTGGTATAGTAGGGTCAGGCTGGTATAGTAGGGTCAGGTTGGTATAGTAGGGTCAGGTTGGTATAGTAGGGTCAGGCTGGTATAGTAGGGTCAGGCTGGTATAGTAGGGTCAGGCTGGTATAGTAGGGTCAGGCTGGTATAGTAGGGTCAGGCTGGTATAGTAGGGTCAGGTTGGTATAGTAGGGTCAGGTTGGTATAGTAGGGTCAGGTTGGTATAGTAGGGTCAGGCTGGTATAGTAGGGTCAGGTTGGTATAGTATTGTCAGGTTGGTATAGTAGGGTCAGGCTGGTATAGTAGGGTCAGGCTGGTATAGTAGGGTCAGGTTGGTATAGTAGAGTCAGGTTGGTATAGTAGGGTCAGGCTGGTATAGTAGGGTCAGGCTGGTATAGTAGGGTCAGGCTGGTATAGTAGGGTCAGGCTGGTATAGTAGGGTCAGGTTGGTATAGTAGGGTCAGGCTGGTATAGTAGGGTCAGGTTGGTATAGTAGGGTCAGGTTGGTATAGTAGGGTCAGGTTGGTATAGTAGGGTCAGGCTGGTAATAGTAGGGGTCAGGCTGGTATAGTAGGGTCAGGTTGGTATAGTAGGGTCAGGTTGGTATAGTAGGGTCAGGTTGGTATAGTAGGGTCAGGTTGGTATAGTAGGGTCAGGTTGGTATAGTAGGGTCAGGTTGGTATAGTAGGGTCAGGCTGGTATAGTAGGGTCAGGTTGGTATAGTAGGGTCAGGTTGGTATAGTAGGGTCAGGTTGGTATAGTAGGGTCAGGTTGGTTAGTAGGGTCAGGCTGGTATAGTAGGGTCAGGCTGGTATAGTAGGGTCAGGCTGGTATAGTAGGGTCAGGCTGGTATAGTAGGGTCAGGTTGGTATAGTAGGGTCAGGTTGGTATAGTAGGGTCAGGTTGGTATAGTAGGGTCAGGCTGGTATAGTAGGGTCAGGTTGGTATAGTAGGGTCAGGTTGGTATAGTAGGGTCAGGTTGGTATAGTAGGGTCAGGTTGGTATAGTAGGGTCAGGCTGGTATAGTAGGGTCAGGCTGGTATAGTAGGGTCAGGTTGGTATAGTAGGGTCAGGTTGGTATAGTAGGGTCAGGTTGGTATAGTAGGGTCAGGTTGGTATAGTAGGGTCAGGTTGGTATAGTAGGGTCAGGCTGGTATAGTAGGGTCAGGCTGGTATAGTAGGGTCAGGCTGGTATAGTAGGGTCAGGCTGGTATAGTAGGGTCAGGTTGGTATAGTAGGGTCAGGCTGGTATAGTAGGGTCAGGTTGGTATAGTAGGGTCAGGTTGGTATAGTAGGGTCAGGCTGGTATAGTAGGGTCAGGTTGGTATAGTAGGGTCAGGTTGGTATAGTAGGGTCAGGCTGGTATAGTAGGGTCAGGCTGGTATAGTAGGGTCAGGCTGGTATAGTAGGGTCAGGCTGGTATAGTAGGGTCAGGCTGGTATAGTAGGGTCAGGTTGGTATAGTAGGGTCAGGCTGGTATAGTAGGATCAGGCTGGTATAGTAGGGTCAGGTTGGTATAGTAGGGTCAGGTTGGTATAGTAGGGTCAGGCTGGTATAGTAGTGTCAGGCTGGTATGGTAGGGTCAGGTTGGTATAGTAGGGTCAGGTTGGTATAGTAGGGTCAGGTTGGTATAGTAGGGTCAGGTTGGTATAGTAGGGTCAGGCTGGTATAGTAGGGTCAGGCTGGTATAGTAGGGTCAGGTTGGTATAGTAGGGTCAGGTTGGTATAGTAGGGTCAGGTTGGTATAGTAGGGTCAGGCTGGTATAGTAGGGTCAGGTTGGTATAGTATTGTCAGGCTGGTATAGTAGGGTCAGGCTGGTATAGTAGGGTCAGGCTGGTATAGTAGGGTCAGGTTGGTATAGTAAGTCAGGCTGGTATAGTAGGGTCAGGCTGGTATAGTAGGGTCAGGCTGGTATAGTAGGGTCAGGCTGGTATAGTAGGGTCAGGTTGATATGATATGGTCAGGTTGGTATAGTACGGTCAGGTTGGTATAGTAGGGTCAGGTTGGTATAGTAGGGTCAGGCTGGTATAGTAGGGTCAGGTTGGTATAGTAGGGTCAGGCTGGTATAGTAGGGTCAGGTTGGTATAGTAGGGTCAGGCTGGTATAGTAGGGTCAGGTTGGTATAGTAGGGTCAGGTTGGTATAGTAGAGTCAGGTTGGTATAGTAGGGTCAGGCTGGTATGTAGGGTCAGGCTGGTATAGTAGGGTCAGGCTGGTATAGTAGGGTCAGGCTGGTATAGTAGGGTCAGGTTGATATTATATGGTCAGGTTGGTATAGTAGGGTCAGGTTGGTATAGTAGGGTCAGGTTGGTATAGTAGGGTCAGGTTGGTATAGTAGGGTCAGGTTGAAATGGTAAGGTCAGGTTGGTATAGTAGGGTCAGGCTGGTATAGTAGGGTCAGGTTGGTATAGTAGGGTCAGGTTGGTATAGTAGGGTCAGGTTGGTATAGTAGGGTCAGGTTGGTATAGTAGGGTCAGGTTGGTATAGTAGGGTCAGGCTGGTATAGTAGGGTCAGGTTGGTACAGTAGGGTCAGGCTGGTACAGTAGGGTCAGGTTGGTATAGTAGGGTAATGTTGGTATAGTAGGGTCAGGTTGGTATAGTAGGGTCAGGTTGGTATAGTAGGGTCAGGTTGGTATAGTAGGGTCAGGCTGGTATAGTAGGGTCAGGCTGGTATAGTAGGGTCAGGCTGGTATAGTAGGGTAGTGGTCAGGTTGGTATAGTAGGGTCAGGCTGGTATAGTAGGGTCAGGCTGGTATAGTAGGGTCAGGCTGGTATAGTAGGGTCAGGTTGGTATAGTAGGGTCAGGTTGGTATAGTAGGGTCAGTCTGGTATAGTAGGGTCTGGTTGGTATAGTAGGGTCAGGTTGGTATAGTAGGGTCAGGTTGGTATAGTAGGGTCAGGTTGGTATAGTAGGGTCAGGCTGGTATAGTAGGGTCAGGTTGGTATAGTAGGGTCAGGTTGGTATAGTAGGGTCAGGTTGGTATAGTAGGGTCAGGTTGGTATAGTAGGGTCAGGCTGGTATAGTAGGGTCAGGCTGGTATAGTAGGGTCAGGTTGGTATAGTAGGGTCAGGTTGGTATAGTAGGGTCAGGTTGGTATAGTAGGGTCAGGCTGGTATAGTAGGGTCAGGTTGGTATAGTATTGTCAGGCTGGTATAGTAGGGTCAGGCTGGTATAGTAGGGTCAGGCTGGTATAGTAGGGTCAGGTTGGTATAGTAGAGTCAGGCTGGTATAGTAGGGTCAGGCTGGTATAGTAGGGTCAGGCTGGTATAGTAGGGTCAGGCTGGTATAGTAGGGTCAGGCTGGTATAGTAGGGTCAGGCTGGTATAGTAGGGTCAGGTTGATATGATATGGTCAGGTTGGTATAGTACGGTCAGGTTGGTATAGTAGGGTCAGGTTGGTATAGTAGGGGTCAGGCTGGTATAGTAGGGTCAGGTGGTATAGTAGGGTCATGCTGGTATAGTAGGGTCAGGTTGGTATAGTAGGGTCAGGTTGGTATAGTAGGTCAGGTTGGTATAGTAGGGTCAGGCTGGTATAGTAGGGTCAGGCTGGTATAGTAGGGTCAGGCTGGTATAGTAGGGTCAGGCTGGTATAGTAGGGTCAGGTTGATATTATATGGTCAGGTTGGTATAGTAGGGTCAGGTTGGTATAGTAGGGTCAGGTTGGTATAGTAGGGTCAGGTTGGTATAGTAGGGTCAGGTTGGTATAGTAGGGTCAGGTTGGTATAGTAGGGTCAGGCTGGTATAGTAGGGTCAGGTTGGTATAGTAGGGTCAGGTGGTATAGTAGGGTCAGGTTGGTATAGTAGTGGTCAGGCTGGTATAGTAGGGTCAGTTGGTTAGTAGGGTCAGGCTGGTATAGTAGGGTCAGGCTGGTAAGTTAGGGTCAGGTTGGTATATAGGTCAGGCTGGTTATAGTAGGGTCAGGTTGGTATAGTATGTCATGTTCCTGGCTTTTATGTGACAACCTGAACACTGGAGGTTCCGTCTCACCATCATCACTGACCTTTCATAGTAACATTTTGTCATATTTCTCGGATTAGTCCACCCTAAATCCATCTCCTTCCCTCTGCCCCGCCACCAGTCCTTACTCCTGGCACTGGACCTTCCTCCTGGCCGCCAATCCCTAACACTCCTCCCTCCCTCCCTCCCTCCCTCCCCTCCCCTCTCTCTCTCGCTCTCGCTCCTCCCTCTCCCATCTCCTCCTCTCCTCTCCTCTCCTCTCTTCCTCTCGTCCCTCTCTCTCTTCTCCCTCTCAACTCTCTCTCCTCCTCTCCTCTATCTCTCTCCTCCCTCCCTTCTCTATCTCTCCTCCGTTCCCTCCTCTCTCTCCTCTGTCTCTCTCCTCACTTCTCTCTCATCTCCTCTCCTCTCGTCTCTCTCTCTCGTCATCTATGTCTCATCTCTCCGTCTCTCAGTCTCCATCTCTTCTCCAGTCCTCGTCATCTTGCTCTCCGTCTCTCCCCTCATTCATCCATTCATCAGCATTCCCTCTATAGTAATCCTGGCTCTCTTGGTCCTGGGGGAGCCTGTTGTGAGTGGAGTAGAATGAAGTGCTGAAAATGCTCCAGTCAAGCCTCATTAGCTTCTCATTACCTTTGCAAACTGAAAGCAAGAGAGATTTTTGTATTTAATCGCAGGAGCAGAGGGTCCCTGGAATCACAATGAGAGAGTAAGAGAGGTGGAGGGAGAGAGGGAGAGAGCGAGAAAGAGAGAGAGAGAGAATCTCATTTCAGCTGCTGCACATCCAAGCGTTCAGTCGGCCCCGCTCTGGGAATTAAAGTTTTATTTCCATCCCACTAACACAATAATCCCGTTATTAATGTAATTTCTTAAAGTTAAATATGACATCCGTTAGCAGAGCCTGACTCCATTTCCAGCCGTTCAACAACAAGTGGCAGAGCTTTATAAACCTGTCATGTTGTATTACTGCGCTGGAAAACACCTCCTTTTAAAATACTCTCTCCTGCTGTCCTCGTCTCTGTTTCCTTTAATAACGCTTCTTCTCCCTGAAATGGAGTAACTCATCTGTATGTCTGTACGCTGGTGACGAGACAGAGAGGGTCAGTGTTGAGATCAGCACTGGGGAAACCCTCTCAACGGTCTCAGTCTGACAATGTTGATTCTAAGTGAACTGAGGCATTCTGAAGGCTTGTTGGGAAACACAACACAGCTCAAACCTCTGGAGACTTTGTTCTTTACTGGAACTCATTGAAACAACAGAGTAAATAACATGGATATGAGAGACATTCCAGGAGAAGTTGTTGCTTTACATTTACATAGGAGATCTACCTAGAAATAACACTGTAGTTAGCTGTTGTCACGATCGTCGGGAACAGAGGACCAATGCGCAGCGTTGAATGCAAACATACTTATATTTATTTAAATGTTTACACGAACAAAACAACAAAAACGATACGTGACGTCCAACATTGCGAACACAAACCTACACAGGAAAACACGGAACAAGATCCCACAAACACTGAGGGAAAACAGACTGTTTAAATATGGTTCCCAATCAGAGACAACCAGCAACAGCTGACACTCGTTGCCTCTGATTGGGAACCACTCTGGCCAACATAGAAATACAAGACCTAGAATGGAAAACAAAGAGCACAAAACATAGACTCTACACACCCTGGCTCAACATAAAAGAGTCCCTAGAGCCAGGGCGTGACATTACCCCCCCCCCCAAAGGCGCGGACTCCGACCGCGCCAACAGAACACCACAGGGGAGGGACCGGGTGGGCACTACGCCTTGGCGGCGGATCCGGCTCTGGGCATGATCCCCACTCCCTCTCCAACCCCCCACAGTACCCCTGGTCCGGTCTGGCCCTGCTGGCCGGAGCTGGACTGAACACTGGTGGAGCGGATTGCTCTAGCTCCGACGTGGAGCAGCTGACCGGTACCGGACCAGGCACCGGTGGAGCAGGCACAGGCCGTGCCGGACTGACGACGCACACCACTGGCTTGGTGTGGGGAGCAGGAACAGACCGAGCCGGGCTGACGAAGCGCACCACTGACTTGGTGCGGAGAGCAGGAATGGACCGGGCCGGGCTGGCGACGCGCACCACTGACTTGGTGCGGGGAGCAGGAACAGACCGGGCCGGACTGGCGACGCGCACCATAGGCTTGGTGCGGGGAGCAGGAACAGGCCGGACCGGGCTGGCGACGCGCACCATAGGCTCGGTGCGGGGAGCAGGAACAGGCCGGGCCGGGCTGGCGACGCGCACCATAGGCTTGGTGCGGGGAGCAGGAACAGGCCGGACCGGGCTGGCGACGCGCACCATAGGCTTGGTGCGGGGAGCAGGAACAGGCCGGACCGGGCTGGCGACGCGCACCATAGGCTCGGTGCGGGGAGCAGGAACAGGCCGGGCCGGGCTGGCGACGCGCACCATAGGCTTGGTGCGGGGAGCAGGAACAGGCCGGGCCGGACTGGCGACGCGCACCATAGGCTCGGTGCGGGGAGCAGGAACAGGCCGGGCCGGGCTGACGACACGCACCACAGGCTCGATGCGAGGAACAGGAACAGGCCGGACCGTACTGGGGACACACACCACTGGCCCTATGCAGGGATCAGGAACGGGCCGGACCGGACTGGTAACACACCCCAGTACCTCTCGCCGTGCCTCCACACTTTCCCTCTCCTCTGTGACCAGTGGCCCCCTTAACCTGGCGGCCTCCTCTGCACACCCGCTGGACCGCTCCATCTTGGCCTCCTGCTGCCCCGTCGTCCACGGCGTGAGCCCCCCCCTAAAAAATGTCTGGGGGTCTCTCCTCCCCGTGGGCCAGGCCTCTATAGTTCTCGCCCAACTCTCGCTCTTCTGCTTCCAACTCCAGCCATTCTGCTCTTCATTTGGCTTGACCCAGTCGAGACTCTTCCTCCACTGTTCCCAAGTCCACCCTCTCTGCTCTTCACTAGGCTTGACCCAGTCGAAGTTGCCACGGAGATCTGCTAGCGATTCCCCTGGCGATGGCTCCTGGACACGCTGCTTGGTCCAGTTTTGGTGGGATCTTCTGTCAGTGGGTGCTGTAGGTGGGTGTGGTGCAGGAATCAGGCGCAGGACGCAGAAAATACGTCCAAAAGACTTTAGTGAAAGCACACTCAAATACACGAGCCAAAAGCCCGGAGGCGAGAAAATCCGCACACAGGCGTAAACAAAAGGGCGCACTAAACATGTGCGATAATACCCTCCTTAACAGAGGAGGAAAGCTACAAAGAGCAAACGGTGAACAGTAGTGCACAAACACGACAGCGAAACAGACTGTTTAAATATGGTTCCCAATCAGAGACAACCAGCAACAGCTGACACTCGTTGCCTCTGATTGGGAACCACTCTGGCCAACATAGAAATACAAGACCTAGAATGGAAAACAAAGAGCACAAAACATAGACTCTACACACCCTGGCTCAACATAAAAGAGTCCCTAGAGCCAGGGCGTGACAGCTGTAAGAATGGAATAAGTCTCTCTGTGGTTGTATAGTGTGTGACAGTGTCAGAGCTGAACACAAAGTGGTTCTCATTATTAATCAGATATGTTCAAAGGGAAGTGGTGGAATAACAACAAGCTGTGACGTCTGGAGGGTTTGAAGTAAGCAGCATAGCTGGAACCCTTGATATCCAGACAGAGTCAACATCACAGCAGATTTAACACTGAGTACAGCTACTCTCTGAGTTACTCTGATCACTGGAGTGATCACCAGCCATGTTACAATTACACCCACGTGTACACACAGACTGAATGACTTGTAGATACAGATACTCACACAGACTGAATGACTTGTAGATACAGACACACAGACTGAATGACTTGTAGATACAGACACACAGACTGAATGACTTGTAGATACAGACACACAGACTGAATGACTTGTAGATACAGATACTCACACAGACTGAATGACTTGTAGATACAGACACACAGACTGAATGACTTGTAGATACAGATACTCACACAGACTGAATGACTTGTAGATACAGACACACAGACTGAATGACTTGTAGATACAGATACTCACACAGACTGAATGACTTGTAGATACAGACACACAGACTGAATGACTTGTAGATATCGACACACAGACTGAATGACTTGTAGATACAGACACACAGACTGAATGACTTGTAGATACAGATACACAGACTGAATGACTTGTAGATACAGATACTCACACAGACTGAATGACTTGTAGATACAGATACTCACACAGACTGAATGACTTGTAGATACAGACACACAGACTGAATGACTTGTAGATACAGACACACAGACTGAATGACTTGTAGATACAGACACACAGACTGAATGACTTGTAGATACAGACACACAGACTGAATGACTTGTAGTTACAGACACACAGACTGAATGACTTGTAGATACAGACACACAGACTGAATGACTTGTAGATACAGATACACAGACTGAATAACTTGTAGTTACAGACACACAGACTGAATGACTTGTAGATACAGATACACAGACTGAATAACTTGTAGTTACAGACACACAGACTGAATGACTTGTATATACAGACACACAGACTGAATGACTTGTAGATACAGACACACAGACTGAATGACTTGTAGATATCGACACACAGACTGAATGACTTGTAGATACAGACACACAGACTGAATGACTTGTAGATACAGACACACAGACTGAATGACTTGTAGATACAGACACACAGACTGAATGACTTGTAGATACAGACACACAGACTGAATGACTTGTAGATATCGACACACAGACTGAATGACTTGTAGATACAGACACACAGACTGAATGACTTGTAGATACAGACACACAGACTGAATGACATTACGATGTGTTGACAGTATACAGAAAGATATGTTTAAGATGGTCTCCATTCAGTTATCATCTGGGATGATGCTCTACAGAAAAAAGTAAAGGTTAGAGAGAGTATATTTATCAGACTCATTTATGAATACAACATTAACAGTACACCTGAACAATATCCACCATTCATAATATTACGTTAATGAAAAAATGTTCACACCTGAACAATATCCACTGAGTATACAAAACATTAAGAACATCTGCTCTTTCCAGGACATAGACTGACCAGGTCAAAGCAATGATCCCTTATTGATTTCACCTGTTAAATCCACTTCAATCAGTGTAGATGAAGGGGTGGAGACAGGTTAAAGAAGGATTTTTAAGCCTTGAGGCAATTGAGGCATGGATTGTGTACGTGTGCCATTCAGAGGGTGAATGGGCAAGACAAAAAATGTAAGTTCCTTTGAATGTGATATGGTAGTAGATGCCAGGCGCACCGGTTTGTTTTAAGAACTGCAATGTTGCTGGGTTTTTCATGCTCACTAGTTTCCCGTGTGTATCAAGAATGGTTCACCACCCAAAGGACATCCAGCCAACCTGACACAACTATGGGAATCGTTGTAGTCAACATTGGCCAGCATCCCTGTGGAATTGTTTCGACACCTTGTAGAGACCAGCCCCCGACAAATGTAGACTGTTCTGAGGGCAAAAGGGGGTGGAACTCAATATTAGGAAGGAGTTCCTACAGTTTGGTATACTGAGTGTACACCATTCACAATACTACATTCACAAAACAATGTTCACATCTGAACAAAATATAAAATATTATGGCCAAGAGATCCATTAATGGAACTGCCGGTTATTTATTTTGTAAACCATGCAGAGGGTCAGGTTTAGATGTAAGAGTTAAAGACATGTTTTTTACATTTTAGTCATTTATCAGAAGCTCTTATCCAGAGCGGCTTACAGGTAGTGAGAGCATACATTTTTATTTAAAAAATAATAATAATCATACTGGCCCCCCGTTGGAATCGAACCCACAACCCTGCAAGCGCCATGCTCTACCAACTGAGATACACAGAACCCTGTCTGAGGTCTGAGTAGTCAGTCCAATTGACCTGGCTGTCTCTGTGAACAGTCTTCCTTCTGACTCAGCAGTCTCTGTGAACAGTCTTCCTTCTGACTCAGCAGTCTCTGTGAACAGTCTTCCTTCTGACTCAGCAGTCTCTGTGAACAGTCTTCCTCCTGACTCAGCGGTCTCTATGAACAGTCTTCCTTCTGACCCAGCAGTCTCAGTCTCTGTGAACAGTCTTCCTTCTGACCCAGCAGTCTCAGTCTCTGTGAACAGTCTTCCTTCTGACCCAGCAATCTCAGTCTCTGTGAACAGTCTTCCTCCTGACTCAGCGGTCTCTATGAACAGTCTTCCTCCTGACCCAGATGTCTCAGTCTCTGTGAACAGTCTTCCTTCTGACCCAGCAGTCTCAGTCTCTGTGAACAGTCTTCCTTCTGACCCAGCAGTCTCAGTCTCTGTGAACAGTCTTCATTCTGACCCAGCAGTCTCAGTCTCTGTGAACAGTCTTCCTTCTGACCCAGCAGTCTCAGTCTCTGTGAACAGTCTTCCTTCTGACCCAGCAGTCTCAGTCTCTGTGAACAGTCTTCCTTCTGACCCAGCAGTCTCAGTCTCTGTCAACAGTCTTCCTTCTCACCCAGCAGTCTCTGTGAACAGTCTTCCTTCTGACCCAGCAGTCTCTGTGAACAGTCTTCCTTCTGACCCAGCAGTCTCTGTGAACAGTCTTCCTTCTGACTCAGCAGTCTCTGTGAACAGTCTTCCTTCTGACTCAGCAGTCTCTGTGAACAGTCTTCCTTCTGACTCAGCAGTCTATGTGAACAGTCTTCCTTCTGACTCAGCAGTCTCTGTGAACAGTCTTCCTTCTGACCCAGCAGTCTCAGTCTCTGTGAACAGTCTTCCTTCTGGCCCAGCAGTCTCTGTGAACAGTCTTCCTTCTGACTCAGCAGTCTCTGTGAACAGTCTTCCTTCTTACTCAGCAGTCTCTGTGAACAGTCTTCGTTCTGACTCAGCAGTCTCTGTGAACAGTCTTCCTCCTGACTCAGCAGTCTCTGTGAACAGTCTTCCTTCTGACTCAGCAGTCTCTGTCAACAGTCTTCCTCCTGACCCAGCAGTGTCAGTCTCTGTGAACATGGCATGCAGGATTCTGTAGGCCTAATTCAAGGTTCCCTCCATCTTTCAATCTGTCCTCTAATGTGAACTCTAACCCCTGTTGGGTCACTAGACATCCATTCACACCCTGCTGCTGATCACACCCATATGCTGGGGTCATCAGG
Organism: Coregonus sp. 'balchen'; assembly: GCA_902810595.1. NCBI lineage: Eukaryota > Metazoa > Chordata > Actinopteri > Salmoniformes > Salmonidae > Coregonus > Coregonus sp. 'balchen'. The sequence goes on from LR778269.1 coordinate 53,203,970, forward strand.
CTGGAGCACACGGCCCCTCAAAGGGCTCAGAACTCTAACACGTTGTTTTAACACCCTTTAACCCCAAACACTACCAGCCGCTTCAATAAGAGAAGGATTAAGGGCTGAGGAGCAGCGTAAATGAACATAAAGCTTTCCAGTTTCTGTCTGCACAATGACAACATTACCAAAGTCTCACCAAGATCAACCGGGACCTTTCAACTAGAAAGGAAGTTTAAGGACATTTCCGTTTCTAGTTACTCCATTTGGACTTGTAGTGGACTAACAAGAGATTGTTTGCAATAAGTCCCATGTCTTTCAGCAATGTTTAGGGGACAAAACATATCAGCCATAATATTGTGACATATTGTTCAACGTACAATAAACACCATGTCTCAGTCTACTGAGGTCTGTTGTCATCTCACACCATAATAACACTGTGGTCTGTTGTGGTCTCACACCATAATAACACTTTGGTCTGTTGTGGTCTCACACCATAATAACACTGTGGTCTGTTGTGGTCTCACACCATAATAACACTGTGGTCTGTTGTGGTCTCACACCATAATAACACTGTGGTCTGTTGTGGTCTCACACCATAATAACACTGTGGTCTGTTGTGGTCTCACACCATAATAACACTGTGGTCTGTTGTGGTCTCACACCATAATAACACTGTGGTCTGTTGTGGTCTCACACCATAATAACACTGTGGTCTGTTGTGGTCTCACACCATAATAACACTGTGGTCTGTTGTGGTCTCACACCATAATAACACTGTGGTCTGTTGTGGTCTCACACCATAATAACAATGTGGTCTGTTGTGGTCTCACACCATAATAACACTGTGGTCTGTTGTGGTTCACACCATAATAACACTGAGGTCTGTTGTGGTCTCACACCATAATAACACTGTGGTCTGTTGTGGTCTCACACCATAATAACACTGTGGTCTGTTGTGATCTCACACCATAATAACACTGTGGTCTGTTGTGGTCTCACACCATAATAACACTGTGGTCTGTTGTGGTCTCACACCATAATAACACTATGGTCTGTTGTGGTCTCACACAATAATAACACTGTGGTCTGTTGTGGTCTCACACCATAATAACACTGTGGTCTGTTGTGGTCTCACACCATAATAACACTGTGGTCTGTTGTGGTCTCACACCATAATAACACTGTGGTCTGTTGTGGTCTCACACCATAATAACACTGTGGTCTGTTGTGGTCTCACACCATAATAACACTGTGGTCTGTTGTGGTCTCACACCATAATAACACTGAGGTCTGTTGTGGTCTCACACCATAATAACACTGTGGTCTGTTGTGGTCTCACACCATAATAACACTGTGGTCTGTTGTGGTCTCACACCATAATAACACTGTGGTCTGTTGTGGTCTCACACCATAATAACACTGTGGTCTGTTGTGGTCTCACACCATAATAACACTGTGGTCTGTTGTGGTCTCACACCATAATAACACTGTGGTCTGTTGTGGTCTCACACCATAATAACACTGTGGTCTGTTGTGATCTCACACCATAATAACACTGTGGTCTGTTGTGGTCTCACACCATAATAACACTGTGGTCTGTTGTGGTCTCACACCATAATAACACTGAGGTCTGTTGTGGTCTCATACCATAATAACACTGTGGTCTGTTGTGGTCTCACACCATAATAACACTGTGGTCTGTTGTGGTCTCACACCATAATAACACTGTGGTCTGTTGTGGTCTCACACCATAATAATACTGTGGTCTGTTGTGGTCTCACACCATAATAACACTGTGGTCTGTTGTGGTCTCACACCATAATAACACTGAGGTCTGTTGTGGTCTCACACCATAATAACACTGTGGTCTGTTGTGGTCTCACACCATAATAACACTGTGGTCTGTTGTGGTCTCACACCATAATAACACTGTGGTCTGTTGTGGTCTCACACGATAAGAATAACTCTGATAAAAGCCAGTTAGCTGATAAATGCTTCCTCTACAGCTCATATCAGCGGCCACAGGAGGGAGGTTGTTTTTCTCCCGGTGATAAACACACTGTGTTTTCTCCATATTTATATCAGCCAGGAAGCTGCTGCTATCAGGACAAATGAAGAGGAGAGCTGAGTAATGAAGTGAGCTGTGATAGGAAACTACCTGATAGCAGTGTCATATAATACATTATATTAGGACTTAACATTCTGCAGGGGAACACAGAGAGAATACAGACTATTCCTTTGGTGTAGATGATCTCCCCTCTCCTCCACTGTGGTTGGACCTGCTGGTTAGGTAGTTAGTATTCAGGCTAGGTTGGTTAGGTAGTTAGTATTCAGGCTAGGTTGGTTAGGTAGTTAGTATTCAGGCTAGGTTGGTTAGGTAGTTAGTATTCAGGCTAGGTTGGTTAGGTAGTTAGTATTCAGGCTAGGTAGGTTAGGTAGTTAGTATTCAGGCTAGGTAGGTTAGGTAGTTAGTATTCAGGCTAGGTTGGTTAGGTAGTTAGTATTCAGGCTAGGTTGGTTAGGTAGTTAGTATTCAGGCTAGGTTGGTTAGGTAGTTAGTATTCAGGCTAGGTTGGTTAGGTAGTTAGTATTCAGGCTAGGTTGGTTAGGTAGTTAGTATTCAGGCTAGGTAGGTTAGGTAGTTAGTATTCAGGCTAGGTAGGTTAGGTAGTTAGTATTCAGGCTAGGTTGGTTAGGTAGTTACTATTCAGGCTAGGTAGGTTAGGTAGTTAGTATTCAGGCTAGGTTGGTTAGGTAGTTAGTATTCAGGCTAGGTAGGTTAGGTAGTTAGTATTCAGGCTAGGTGGAGCTGGTACAGAGGTCCCATTCCAGGCCAACTACATCGCAGACTTTACATTGCATCTCTCCAATGGTTACGTGCCACACCATCGACTGTGCAGTTGGGCGTCAGATTGCTATATCATAAGATGCGTTTAGCTGACATGATAATATCCTTATTGGGCTGACTCTCTCCCTGGTCAGCCTGGAACGTGGCCATATCCTTATTGGGCTTACTCTCTCTCAGCCTGGAACGTGGCCATATCCTTATTGGGCTGTCTCTCTCCCTGGTCAGCCTGGAACGTGGCCATATCCTTATTGGGCTGTCTCTCTCCCTGGTCAGCCTGGAACGTGGCCATATCCTTATTGGGCTGACTCTCTCCCTGGTCAGCCTGGAACGTGGCCATATCCTTATTGGGTTGACTCTCTCCCTGGTCAGCCTGGAACATGGCCATATCCTTATTGGGCTGACTCTCTCCCTGGTCAGCCTGGAACGTGGCCATATCCTTATTGGGCTGACTCTCTCTCAGCCTGGAACGTGGCCATATCCTTATTGGGCTGACTCTCTCTCAGCCTGGAACGTGGCCATATCCTTATTGGGCTGACTCTCTCTCAGCCTGGAACGTGGCCATATCCTTATTGGGCTGACTCTCTCTCAGCCTGGAACGTGGCCATATCCTTATTGGGCTGACTCTCTCTCAGCCTGGAACGTGGCCATATCCTTATTGGGCTGACTCTCTCTCAGCCTGGAACGTGGCCATATCCTTATTGGGCTGACTCTCTCAGTGCCAGGATAGATCAGGATAGAGATGTCCCCTGCTCTAATACGTTTTACATTTTAGTCATTTAGCAGACGCTCTTATCCAGAGCAACTTAAAGGTAGTGCATTCATCTTAAGATAGCTAGGTGGGACAACCACATATCACTGTCATAGTAAGTATACTTTTCCTCAGTAAAGTAGCTATCAGCAAAGTCAGAGCTAGATTAAAAATATATATATATACAGAATATATATATTTTTGGGGGGGTTGTGAGGAGGCCGATTATTTAAGATACTCTTTGAAGAAGTAGGGTTTCAGATGCTTTCAGAAGATGGGCAGGGACTTCAGGGGGAAGCTGGTTCCACCATTGGGGTGCCAGGACAGAGAAGGGCTTGGACTGGGCTGAGCGGGAGCTTCCCTCCTGTAGGGGTGGGAGGTCCAAGAGACCTGACGTCCAGCCTCACCTCCCAACCCCACCCCCCAGCCCAGCCTCACACACAGAGGAAGTATGAATGCCCAGAGAGGCTGTGTGGTAATTAATAATGGTAGTATGAAGCCTGTTGAAGCCTGTCAGAACCCCTCCCCTCTCCTGTGGAGAGGCTGTGTGGTAATTAATCATGGTAGTATGAAGCCTGTTGAAGCCTGTCTTAACACCTTACCTCTACAGTTGTCCAGGTCTCCAGCTCTACTCTACCACGTGATTGGTTAACACGTTCATCTGTTTCAACCAGGTCCAACATTCTTTACCTCTAAGGTTGCCTCTAAATAGTTTCAGATCAGTCTCGTATAGGGTACATGTACAGTTTATTAAATGTTAGGAAGATGAAGACATTGCTGTTGTCTGTGAAGCTGTGTGTGTGTGTGTGTGTGTGTATGTGTACCCTGTAGACCAGGTCCCACTGGAGCTCCCCCCTAATTACCACCAACAGGAAAATATCCTCTCACTCAACATCAACAAAACAAAGGAGATGATCGTGGACTTCAGGAAACAGCAGAGGGTGCACCCCCCTATCCACATCTACGGGACCGCAGTGGAGAAAGTGGAAAGCTTCAAGTTCCTTGGCGTACATATCACTGACAAACTGAAATGGACAACCCACGCAGACAGTGTGGTGAAGAAGGCACAACAGAGCCTCAGGAGGCTGAAGAAATTTGGCTTGGCACCTAAAACCCTCACAAACCTTTACAGATGCACAATTGAGAGCATCCTGTCGGGCTGTATCACCGCCTGGTACGGCAACTGCACCGCCTGCAACCGCAGGGCTCTCCAGAGGGTGGTGAGGTCTGCCGAACGCATTACCGGGGGCAAACTACCCGCCCTCCAGGACACCTACAGCACCCGATGTCACAGGAAGACCAAAAAGTCAAGGACATCAACCACCTGAGCCACTGCCTGTTCATCCCGCTATCATCCAGAAGGCGAAGTCAGTACAGGTGCATCAAAGCTGGGACCGAGAGAATGAAAAACAGCTTCTATCTCAAGGCCATCAGACTGTTAAATAGCCATCACTATCACATTAGAGGCTGCTGCTGCCTATTGCAATCACTGGCCACTTTAAGAAATGGAACACTAGTCACTTTAATAATGTTTACGTATCTTGCAATACTCATCTCATATGTTTATACTGTATTCTATAATATTCTACTGTATGCTGTGGTATCTAAAAGCAGAATAGTAATGTACTGGTGTTTTATTACGTGGTCTAACTGGAACAACAGCATTTAGAAATGGTGCCTCACGTTCCCTGTCTGCCTGTCTGCCTGTCTGTCTGTCTGTCTATCTATCTGTCTGCCTGCCTGCCTGCCTGCCTGCCTGCCTGCCTGCCTGCCTGCCTACCTGCCTGCCTGCCTGCCTGCCTACCTGCCTGCCTGCCTGTCTATCTATCTGTCTGTCTGTCTGTCTGTCTGTCTGTCTGTCTGTCTGTCTGTCTGTCTGTCTGTCTGTCTGTCTGTCTGTCTGTCTGTCTGTCTGCCTGCCTGCCTGCCTGCCTGCCTGCCTGCCTGCCTGCCTGCCTGCCTGCCTGCCTGCCTGCCTGCCTGCCTGCCTGCCTGTCTGCCTGCCTGCCTGCCTGCCTGCCTGCCTGCCTGCCTGCCTGCCTGCCTGCCTGTCTGTCTGTCTGTCTGTCTGTCTGTCTGTCTAGTAAAGACAGAAATAGCATCATTCAGAGTTGTAATGATGTACTGTGATCCTGAATATGAATGGTTAAACTGTCATTATCCCCATAGTTCATCCACAGACAGACTGGGGCTCCATGCATGAATGTGCCTTAATCAGAGAGATCCACTGGTCTCCAGTCTGGTCCAATAGAACAGCTGATAGGAGACTGAAGAGAAGGGAGGGATCAGGAGGGAACCAGACAGGAGAGAGGAGAAGAGAAGGGAGGGACCAGGAGGGAACCAGACAGGAGAGAGGAGAAGAGGAGGGAGGGACCAAGAGGGAACCAGACAGGAGAGAGGAGAAGAGGAGGGAGGGACCGGGAGGGAACCAGTCAGGAGAGAGGAGAAGAGGAGGGAGGGACCAGGAGGGAACCAGTCAGGAGAGAGGAGAAGAGGAGGGAGGGATCAGGAGGGAACCAGACAGGAGAGAGAGAAAGAGAGGGAGGGACCAAGAGGGAACCAGACAGGAGAGAGGAGAAGAGAGGGAGGGACCGGGAGGGGAGACCAGTTTAGGAGAGAGGAGAAGAGGAGGAGGGACCGGGAGGGAAAACCAGTTTAGGAGAGAGGAGAAGAGGACGGAGGGATCAGGAGGGAACCAGACAGGAGAGAGGAGAAGAGGAGGGAGGGACCAAGAGGGAACCAGTCAGTGACCCCTAAGAGTCCAGCTGGATGGTTCTGGCCAGTCTGTGATTGTAAAGCATTACAGCTTCTCATTAACATATTAATCTCCCTCCTCCTTCCTCCAGATCAGTGTGAGTGTGTGTAGTCAGCTGCTGTAGTCCTCCTCCTCCTCCAGTATAGTTAGCTACTGTAGCCCCCCCCCTCCTCCAGTATAGTTAGCTACTGTAGCCCCCCCCCCTCCTCCTCCTCCTCCAGTATAGTTAGCTACTGTATCACCCCCCCCACCTTCCTCCTCCTCCAGTATAGTTATCTACTGTAGCCCCCCCCTCCTCCTCCAGTATAGTTTAGCTACGTAGCCCCCCCCTCCTCCTCCAGTATAGTTATCTACTGTAGCCCCCCCCCTCCTCCTCCAGTATAGTTAGCTACTGTAGCCCCCTCCTCCTCCTCCAGTTAGTTAGCTACTGTAGCCCCCCCTCCTCTCCTCCAGTATTAGTTAGCTACTGTAGCCCCCCCCTCCTCCTCCAGTATAGTTATCTACTGTAGCCCCCCCCCCTCCTCCTCCTCCAGTATAGTTAGCTACTGTAGCCCACCCTCCTCCTCTCCGTATAGTTAGCTACTGTAGCCACCCCCTCCTCCTCCCAGTATAGTTATCTACTGTAGCCCCCCCCCCTCCTCCTCCAGTATAGTTAGCTACTGTAGCCCCCCCCCCTCCTCCTCCTCCAGTATAGTTAGCTACTGTAGCCCCCCCCTCCCTCCTCCCAGTCTCCAGTATAGTTATCTACTGTAGCCCCCCCCTCCTCCTCAGTATAGTTAGCTACTGTAGCCCCCCCCCCCTCCTCCCCAGTATAGTTATCTACTGTAGCCCCCCCCTCCTCCTCCAGTATAGTTAGCTACTGTAGCCCCCCCCCTCCTCCTCCAGTATAGTTATCTACTGTAGCCCCCCCCCCCTCCTCCTCCAGTATAGTTAGCTACTGTAGCCCCCCCCCCCCTCCTCCTCCAGTATAGTTTTGCTTTCTGTAGCCCCCCCCCCCTCCTCCCCAGTATAGTTATCTACTGTAGCCCCCCCCTCCTCCTCCAGTATAGTTAGCTACTGTAGCCCCCCCCCCCTCCTCCTCCAGTATAGTTAGCACTGTAAACCCCCCCTCCCCTCCTCCAGTATAGTTAGCTACTGTAGCCCCCCCCCCCCTTCTCCAGTATAGTTAGCTACTGTAGCCCCCCCCCCCTCCTCCTCCAGTATAGTTAGCTACTGTAGCCCCCCTCCTCCTCCTCCAGTATAGTTAGCTACTGTAGCCCCCCCCCCCTCCTCCTCCAGTATAGTTAGCTACTGTAGCCCCCCCCCCCCCCCCTTCTCCAGTATAGTTAGCTACTGTAGCCCCCCCCCCCCCCTCCTCCTCCAGTATAGTTTATCTACTGTAGCCCCCCCCCCTCCTCCTCCAGTATAGTTAGCTACTGTAGCCCCCCCCCCCCCTCCTCCTCCTCCAGTATAGTTAGCTACTGTAGCCCCCCCCTCCTCCTCCTCCAGTATAGTTTATCTACTGTAGCCCCCCCCTCCTCCTCCAGTATAGTTAGCTACTGTAGCCCCCCCCCTCCTCCTCCAGTATAGTTAGCTACTGTAGCCCCCCCCCCCCCCTCCTCCTCCTCCAGTATAGTTAGCTACTGTAGCCCCCCCCCTCCTCCTCCTCCAGTATAGTTTAGCTACTGTAGCCCCCCCTCCCCCTCCTCCAGTATAGTTAGCTACTGTAGCCCCCCCTCCTCCTCCTCCAGTATAGTTATCTACTGTAGCCCCCCCCCCCTCCTCCTCCAGTATAGTTTATCTACTGTAGCCCCCCCCCCCTCCTCCTCCAGTATAGTTATCTACTGTAGCCCCACCCCCCCTCCTCCTCCTCCAGTATAGTTATCTACTGTAGCCCCCCCCCCCCCCTCGTCCTCCTCCAGTATAGTTAGCTACTGTAGCCCCCCCCCTCCTCCTCCCAGTATAGTTAGCTACTGTAGCCCCCTCCTCCTCCTCCAGTATAGTTATCTACTGTAGCCCCCCCCCCCCTCGTCCTCCTCCAGTATAGTTAGCTACTGTAGCCCCCTCCTCCTCCTCCAGTATAGTTAGCTACTGTAGCCCCCCCCCTCCTCCTCCTCCTCCAGTAATAGTTAGCTACTGTAGCCCCCCCTCCTCCTCCTCCAGTATAGTTAGCTAATGTAGCCCCCCCCCCTTCTCCAGTATAGTTAGCTACTGTAGCCCCCCCCCCCCCTCCTCCTCCAGTATAGTTAGCTACTGTAGCCCCCCCCCTCCTCCTCCAGTATAGTTAGCTACTGTAGCCCCCCCCCCTCCTCCTCCTCCAGTATAGTTATCTACTGTAGCCCCCCCCCCTCCTCCTCCAGTATAGTTATCTACTGTAGCCCCCCCCCCCCTCCTCCTCCTCCAGTATAGTTATCTACTGTAGCCCCCCTCCTCCTCCTCCAGTATAGTTATCTACTGTAGCCCCCCCCCCTCCTCCTCCAGTATAGTTATCTACTGTAGCCCCCCCCCCCTCCTCCTCCTCCAGTTAGTTATCTACTGTAGCCCCCCCCCTCCTCCTCCAGTGATAGTTATCTACTGTAGCCCCCCCCCCTCCTCCTCCAGTAGAAGTTAGCTACTGTAGCCCCCCCTCCTCCTCCTCAGTAGTTATCTACTGTAGCCCCCCTCCTCCTCCTCCAGTATAGTTAGCTACTGTAGCCCCCCCCCTCCTCCTCCAGTAAGTTAGCTACGTAGCCCCCCCCTCCCCTCCAGTATAGTTAGCACTGTAGCCCACCCTCCTCCCCTCCTCCTCCAGTATAGTTAGCTACTGTAGCCCCCTCCTCCTCCTCCAGTATAGTTAGCTACTGTAGCCCCCCCTCCCCCTCCCTCCAGTTATAGTTAGCTACTGTAGCCCCTCCTCCTCCTCCAGTATAGTTATCTTTCTGTAGCCCCCCCTCCTCCTCCTCCAGTATAGTTATCTACTGTAGCCCCCCCCCCCCCTCCTCCTCCTCCAGTATAGTTAGCTACTGTAGCCCCCCCCCCCTCCTCCTCGTATAGTTATCTACTGTAGCCCCCCCCTCCTCCTCCAGTGTAGTTAGCTACTGTAGCCCCCCCACTCCCTCCTCCTCCAGATAGTTAGCTACTGTAGCCCCCCCCCTCCCCCTCCTCCAGTATAGTTAGCTACTGTAGCCCCCCCTCCTCTCCTCCAGTATAGTTATCTACTGTAGCCCCCCTCCTCCTCCTCCAGTATAGTTATCTACTGTAGCCCCCCCCCCCCTCCTCTCTCCTCCAGTATAGTTATCTACTGTAGCCCCCCCCTCCTCCTCCAGTGTAGTTAGCTACTGTAGCCCCCCCCCTCCTCCTCCTCCTCCAGTATAGTTATCTACTGTAGCCCCCCCCCCCCCCTCCTCCTCCAGTATAGTTATCTACTGTAGCCCCCCCCCCCCTCCTCCTCCAGTATAGTTAGCTACTGTAGCCCCCCCCCTCCTCCTCCAGTATAGTTATCTACTGTAGCCCCCCCCCCCTCCTCCTCCTCCAGTATAGTTAGCTACTGTAGCCCCCCCCCTCCTCCTCCAGTATAGTTATCTACTTGTAGCCCCCCCCCCCCCTCCTCCTCCAGTATAGTTATCTACTGTTAGCCCCCCCCCCTCCTCCTCCAGTATAGTTATCTACTGTAGCCCCCCCTCCTCCTCCTCCAGTGTAGTTAGCTACTGTAGCCCCCCCCCCCCTCCTCCTCCTCCTCCTCCTCCAGTATAGTTATCTACTGTAGCCCCCCCCCCTCCTCCTCCTCCTCCAGTATAGTTTATCTAACTGTAGCCCCCCCCTCCTCCTCCTCCAGTATAGTTATACTACTGTAGCCCCCCCCCCCCTCCTCCTCCTCCAGTATAGTTTAGCTACTGTAGCCCCTCCTCCCCCTCCTCCAGTATAGTTAGCTACTGTAGCCCCCCCCTCCTCCCTCCTCCAGTATAGTTATCTACTGTAGCCCCCCCCCTCCTCACTCCTCCAGTATAGTTATCTACTGTAGCCCCCCCCCCCCCCTCCTCCTCCAGTATAGTTAGGCTACTGTAGCCCCTCCTCCTCCTCCTCCAGTATAGTTCTCTACTGTAGCCCCCCCCCCTCCTCCTCCTCCAGTATAGTTATCTATTGTAGCCCCCCCTCCTCCTCCTCCTCCAGTATAGTTATCTACTGTAGCCCCCCCCTCCTCCTCCAGTATAGTTATCTACTGTAAGCCCCCCCCCTCCTCCTCCTCCAGTATAGTTAGCTACTGTAGCCCCCCCCCTCCTCCTCCAGTAAGTTAGCTACTGTAGCCCCCCTCCCCTCCAGTATAGTTAGCTACTGTAGCCCCCCCTCCTCCTCCAGTATAGTTAGCTACTGTAGCCCCCCCCTCCTCCTCCAGTATAGTTTAGCTACTGTAGCCCCCCCCCCTCCTCCAGTATAGTTATCTACTGTAGCCCCCCCCTCCTCCTCCAGTATAGTTAGCTACTGTAGCCCCCCCTCCTCCTCCTCCAGTATAGTTATCTACTGTAGCCCCCCCTCCTCCTCCTCCAGTATAGTTAGCTACTGTAGCCCCCCCCCCCCCTCCTCCAGTATAGTTAGCTACTGTAGCCCCCCCCCTCCTCCTCCAGTATAGTTATCTACTGTAGCCCCCCCCCCCCTCCTCCAGTATAGTTAGCTACTGTAGCCCCCCCTCCTCCTCCTCCAGTATAGTTAGCTACTGTAGCCCCCCCTCCTCCTCCAGTATAGTTATCTACTGTAGCCCCCCCTCCTCCTCCTCCAGTATAGTTATCTACTGTAGCCCCCCCCCCCTCCTCCTCCAGTATAGTTATCTACTGTAGCCCCCCCCCCCCCCTCCTCCTCCCTCCAGTATAGTTATCTACTGTAGCCCCCCCCCCTCCTCCTCCTCCAGTATAGTTAGCTACTGTAGCCCCCCCCCCCTCATCCTCCTGTATAGTTAGCTACTGTAGCCCCCCCCTCCTCCTCCTCCAGTATAGTTAGCTACTGTAGCCCCCCCCCCTCCTCCTCCTCCTCCAGTATAGTTATCTACTGTAGCCCCCCCCCCCTCCTCCTCCTCCAGTATAGTTAGCTACTGTAGCCCCCCCCCCCCCCCTCCTCCTCCAGTATAGTTAGCTACTGTAGCCCCCCCCCCCTCGTCCTCCTCCAGTATAGTTAGCTACTGTAGCCCCCCCCCCTCCTCCTCCAGTATAGTTATCTACTGTAAGCCCCCCCCTCCTCCTCCTCCAGTATAGTTATCTACTGTAGCCCCCCCCCCCCCTCCTCCTCCTCCAGTATAGTTAGCTACTGTAGCCCCCCCCCTCCTCCTCCAGTATAGTTAGCTACTGTAGCCCCCCCCCTCCTCCTCCAGTATAGTTATCTACTGTAGCCCCCCCCCCCTCCTCCAGTATAGTTATCTAATGTATCCCCCCTCCTCCCCCTCCTCCAGTATAGTTAGCTACTGTAGCCCCCCCTCCTCCTCCTCCAGTATAGTTAGCTACTGTAGCCCCCCCCCCCCCTCCTCCTCCAGTATAGTTAGCTACTGTAGCCCCCCCCCCCCCCCTCCAGTATAGTTAGCTACTGTAGCCCCCCCCCCCCCTCCTCCTCCAGTATAGTTAGCTACTGTAGCCCCTCCTCCTCCTCCAGTATAGTTAGCTACTGTAGCCCCCCCCCCCCCTCCTCCTCCAGTATAGTTATCTACTGTAGCCCCCCCTCCTCCTCCAGTATAGTTAGCTACTGTAGCCCCCCCCTCCTCCTCCTCCTCCAGTATAGTTAGCTACTGTAACCCCCCTTCCTCCTCCAGTGTAGTTAGCTGCTATAACCCCCCTCTTCCTCCAGTGTAGTTAGCTGCTCTAACCCCCCTCTTCCTCCAGTATAATTAGCCGGCAGCTCCCCGTGGCCCTCCAGTATTTTAACCCTGTTAATAATCATTATGGATGTGCAGTGAACTGGATAAGCAGAATAATGAACTCACCTGAGCCAAACCCTTATCCTCTCCTTAATCCATTCTTCAGGGACCTATTAGACAAATATATTAACCGTTACAACGCTGTCGATCCTCTCTCTCCACTAACATCTGATAATAGACGAGACGTTGGTGTTTTTGGAGACGTAACCAGCGTGCTCCTTCTCAGTAATTACAGACTATATACTGAAGTAGTTATTAAAAGAGATACTAGTCTGCCCTGAAGAAATATTATTGGGTATGCATCACCCACACAATGATGATCTCTATATAATGATATGATGATCTCTATTAACACGTACAATGATGTTTCTATAAAATGATATGATGATCTCTATTAACATGTACAATGACTATCGCTATAGAAATTTGATGATCTCCATCAACACGTACAATGATGATCTCTATAAAATGAGATGATGATCTCCATTAACACAACAGCTGTCTCAAACACTACAAAGAACAACAGCTGTCTCAAAAACTATAGAGAACAACATCTGTCTCAAACACTTTAAAGAACAACAGCTGTCTCAAACACTATTAAAAAAAAACAGCATTCTCAAAAACTCATGAAGAACAACAGCTGTCTCAAACACTATAGAGAACAACAGCTATCTTCAACACAAAAAAGAACAACCGCAGTCTCAAACACTATAAAGAACAACCGCTGTCTCAAACACTATAGAGAACAACAGCTGTCTCAAACACTATAGAGAACAACAGCTGTCAAAAACACTATAAAGAACAACAGCTGTCTCAAACACTATAGAGAACAACAGCTGTCAAAAACACTATAGAGAACAACAGCTGTCTCAAACACTATATAGAACAACACCTGTTTAAAACATTATAAAGAACAACAGCTGTTTCAAACACTGTTAAGAACAACAGCTGTCTCAAACACTATAATGTACAACAGCTGTTTCAAACACTATAAAGAACAACAGCTGTCAAAAACATTATAAAGACTACAGCTGTCTCTAACACTATAAAGAACAATAGCTGTCAAAAACACTATAAAGACAACAGCTGTCTCTAACACTATAAAGAACAACAGCTGTCTCAAACACTATAGAGAACAACAGCTGTCTCAAACACTCTAAAGAACAACAGCTGTCAAAAACACTATAGAGAACAATAGCTGTTTCAAACACTGTAAAGAACAACAGCTGTCTCAAACACTATAAGGAACAACAGCTGTCTCAAACACTATAGAGAACAAAAGCTGTCTCAAACACTATAAAGAACAACTGTCTCAAACACTATGGAGAACAACAGCTGTCTCTAACACTATAGAGAAAAATAGCTATCTCAAAAACTCATGAAGAACAACAGCTGTCTCAAACACTTTAAAGAACAACAACTGTCTCAAACACTATAAAGAACAACAGCTGTCTCAAACACTATGAAGAACAACAGCTTTCTCAAACACTCGAAAAGAACAACAGCTGTCTCAAACACTATAGAGAACAACAGATGTCTCAAACACTATAAAGAAAAACAGCTGTCTCAAACACTGTAGAGAACAACAGCTGTCTCAAACACTATAAAGAACAACAGCTGTCTCAAACACTATAAAGAACAACAGCTGTCTCAAACTGCATACAAGAACAACAGCTGTCTAAACCCTCATAAAGAACAACAGCTGTCTCTAACACTTTGACGAAAAAAAGCTGTCTCAAAACATATGAAGACAACAGCTGTCTCAAACATTCATAAAGAACAACAGCTGTCTCAAACAATATAAAGAACAACAGCTGTCTCAACACTATAAAGAACAACAGATGTCTAACACTATAGAGACAACAGCTGTCCTCAAACACTAAAGAACAACAGCTGTCTCAAACACTATAAAGAACAACAGCTGTCTCAAACACTATAAAGAAACAGCTGTCTCAAACACTATAAAGAACAACAGCTGTCTCAAACACTATAAAGAACAACAGCTGTCTCAAACACTATAAAGAACAACAGCTGTCTCAACACTGAAAGAACAACAAGCTGGTCTCAAACACTATAGAGAACAACAGCTGTCTCAAACACTAGTAAAGAACAACAGCTGTCTCAAACACTATAAAGAACAACAGCTGTCTCAAACACTATAAAGAACAACAGCTGTCTCAAACACCTATAAAGAACAACAGCTGTCTCAAACACTGTAAAGAACAACAGATGTGTCAAACACTATAGAGAACAACAGCTTGTCTCGAACACTATAAAGAACAACAGCTGTCTCAAACACTATAAAGAACAACAGCTGTTTCAAACACTATAGAGAACAACAGCTGTCTCAAACACTATAAAGAACAACAGCTGTCTCAAACATATAAAGACACAGATGGTCCTCAAAACTATAGAGAACAACAGCTGTCTCAAACACTATAAAGAACAACAGCTGTCTCAAACACTATAAAGAACAACAGCTGTCTCAAACACTATAAAGAACAACAGCTGTCTCAAACTCCATAAAGAACAACAGCTGTCTCAAACACTCATAAAGAACAACAGCTGTCTCTAACACTTTGACGAAAAAAAGCTGTCTCAAACAATATGAAGAACAACAGCTGTCTCAAACACTCATAAAGAACAACAGCTGTCTCAAACAATATAAAGAACAACAGCTGTCTCAAACACTATAAAGAACAACAGCTGTCTCAAACACTATAAAGAACAACAGCTGTCTCAAACACTATAAAGAACAACAGCTGTCTCAAACACTATAGAGAACAACAGCTGTCTCAAACACTATAAAGAACAACAGCTGTCTCAAACACTATAAAGAACAACAGCTGTCTCAAACACTATAAAGAACAACAGCTGTCTCAAACACTATAGAGAACAACAGCTGTCTCAAACCTCAACACTATAGTGTATAACCATCAGATCCTCCTCTCCACCCTCTCCGAGCTGGGCATCTCCGGCGCGGCTCACTACTGGATTGCGTCCTACCTGACCGGTCGCTCCTACCCAAGTGGCGTGGCGAGAAGCTGTCTCTGCACCACGTGCTCTCACCACTGGTGTCCCCAGGGCTCAGTTCTAGGCCCTCTCCTATTCTCCCTATACACCAAGTCCACTTGGCTCTGTCTATCCTCACATGGCCTCTCCTATCATTGCTACGCTGACCGATACACAACTAATCTTCTCCTTTCCCCCTTCTGATAACCAGGTGGCAAATCACATCTCTGCATGTCTGGCAGACATATCAGTATGGATGACGGATCACCACCTCAAGCTGAACCTTGGCAAGACGGAGCTGCTCTTCCTCCCGGGGAAGGACTGCCCGTTTCCATGATCTCGCCATCACGGTTGGACAACTCCGTTTGTGTCCTCCTCTCCAGAGTGCGAAGAGCCTTGGCGTGACCCTGGACAACACCCTGTCCGTTTCTCTGCTAACACAAGGCGGTGACCCCGATCCTGCAGGTTCATGCTCTACAAACATTCGAGAGTACGACCCTGCCTTACACAGGAAGCGGCACAGGTCCTAATCCAGACACTTGTCATCCCCCGTCTGGATTACTGCAACTCGCTCGGTGGTGTCTCGAACACTATAAAGAACAATAGCTGTCTCAAACACTGTTAAGAACAACAGCTGTCTCAAAACACTATAAGAACAACAGCTGTCCTCAAACACTATAAAGAAAACAGCGTCAAACATATCAAGAACAAAAGCTTGTCTCAAACATATAGAGAACAACAGCTCTGTCGCAAAACACTACAAGAACAACAGGCGTCTCAAACATATAAAAGAACAACAGCTGTCTCAAAAAGATAAAGCCCACAGCTGTTCAAACACTATTAGAGAAACAACAGCTGTCTCAAACACTATAGAGAACAACAGCTGTCTCAAAACCACTTATAAAGAACAACCAGCGGTCAAACACTATCAAGAACAAAAGTGGTCTCAAACACTATAGAGAAACAAACAGCTGTCTCAAAACACTATAAGAAAAACCAGGCTGTCTAAAACAATTATAGAGAAACAACCAGGCGTCTCAAACACTCATAAAGAACAAAGCTTGTCTCAACATATTAAAGAACAACCGCTGCTCAAACATTTATAGAGAAAACAACAGCTGCTATCAAAACACTTATAAAGAACAACAGCTGCTCAAACACTATAGAAGAGAACAAACAGCTGGTCTTCAAACACTATAGATAACAACAGCTGTCTCCAAAAACTGTAAAGAACAACAGATTGTCCAAAACTATAAAGAACAACAGCTGGCAAAACACTATCAAGAACAAACAGCTGATCTTCAAACACTATAGAGAACAACAGCTGTCCAAAAATACAAAGAACAAACCAGATGACTAAAACACTTCATAAAAGAACAACAGCTGTCTCGAAAACTATAAAGAACAACAGCTGGGTCTTCAAACACATAAAGAAAACAGTCGTCTCAAAACACTGTTAAGAACAACAGCTGTCTAAAAAACTATAAAGAACAACAGCTGTCTCAAAACACTTAAAAGAACCAACAGCTGTCTCAACACACTGTTAAGAACAACAGCTTGTCTCAAAACTGTTAAGAAAACAACAGCTGTCTCAAACACTGTTAAGAACAACGCGGTCTCAAACATAGAAGAACAACAGCTGTCTCAAACCCACTATAAAGAACACAGCTGTCTCAAACACTATAAGGAACAAAGCTGTCAACACTATCAAGAACAACAGCTGTCTCAAACACTATAGAGAACAACGCTGTCTCAAAACTATAGAGAAAAACAGCTGTCTCAAAACACTATAGGAACAACAGCTGTCTCAAACACTCATTTAAAAGAACACAGCTGTCTCAAACACTATAAAGAACAACGCTTGTCTCAAACACTATAGCGACAACACGTCTCAAAACACATAAAGAACCAACAGTGGCTTCAAACCTTATAGAGACCAACGCTGTCTCAAACACTATAGAAACACCGCTGTATCACAAACACTGTAAAGAACAACAAGATGTCTCAAACCACTATAAAGAACAAAGCTGTCAAAAACACTATAGAACAACAGCTGTCTCAAACACTATAGAGAACACAGCTGTCTCAAACACTACAAAGAACAACAGCTGACTCAAAACACTCATAAAGAAAAAGTGTCCTCACACACGATAAGAACCACAGCTGTCTAAAACACTAAAAGAACAACCGCTGTCTCAACCACTGTTAAGAAAACAGCTGTATTTCAGACACTATAAGAACAACAGCTGTCTCAAAAACACTATAAAGAACAACAAGGCTGTCTCAAAACCACGTAAGGAACACACACTGTCTCAAACACTTAACGAACAACAGCTGTCTTCAAACACTATAAGAAAACCGTGTCTCAAACACTATACAGAAAACAACAGCTGTCTCAACACTATATAAAGAACAACAGCTTGTCCAACCTATCAAGAACAACGCTGTCTCTCAAACACTATGAGAACAAACAGCTGTCTCAAACACTATAGAGGAACAAACAACTGTCTCAACACAATATAAAGAACAAAACAACAGCTGTTCAAAAACACTATCAAGAAACAAACAGCTTGTTATCAAACACTATAGGAAAACAGCTGTCTTCAAACACTATAGAGACACAACAGCTGTCTCAAACACTATAGAGAACAACAGCTGTTTCAAACACTATGAGAACAACCGCTTCTCAAAACACTATAAGAACAACAGCTGTCCAAACAAATACAGAACAAAGCTGTTGTAAAACACTATAAAGAACAACAGACTGTTTAAACACTAGAAAGAACAACAGCTGTCTCCACATGTAAGAACAACAGCTGTCTCAACACTGTTAAGAACAAAAGCTGTCTCAAACACTTATCAAGAACAACAGCTGTCTCCAAAACCCGGGTAAGAACAACAGCTGCTCAAAACTATAGGAAACAACAGCTGTCGCAAACACTATTAGGAAGAACAACAGCTGTCTCAAAAACTATTTGAGAACAAAAGCTGTCTTCAAACACTACAAAGAACAACAGCTGTCTCAAAACACTGTTAAGAACAACAGCTGTCTCAGCACACCATAAAGGACAACAGCAGCTGTCTAAAACATATAAAGACAAAGAGGTCCAAAACTATCAAGACCAACAGCTGGTTCTTCAAACACTTATAGAGAACAACAAGTGCTCAAACACTAGAGAGAACAACAGCTGTCTCAAACAATGTAAAAAAACACATTTTTAGGTCTCAAACACTATTAAAGAAGAACAACAGCTGTCAAACACTACAAGACAACAGCTGTACTCAAAACCATAGGAGAACAAAGCTGTCCAAACACTACAAAGACAACAGCTGACTCCAACACTCATAAAGAACAACAGTGTCTCGAACACTATAAAGAACAACAGCTGTCTCAAACATATTAAGAACAACAGCGTCTCAAACAGTTAAGAACAAACAGCTGTCTCAAACACTATAAAGAAACAAAAACAACTGTCTCCAAACACTATAAAGAACAACAGCTGTCTCAAACACTGTTAAGAACAACAGCTTGTCTCAACTACTGTTTATAAGAACAACAGCTGCTCAACACTGTTAAGAACACAACAGCTGTCGCAAACACTATAAAGAACAACACTGTCTAAACACTATAAAGAACAACAGCTCTGTCTCAAAACACTATTAAAGAACAACAGCTGTTCAAACATATCAAGAACAACAGGCGTCTCAAAAAATCTATCGAGACAAACAGCTGTCTCAAACACTATAGAGAACAACAGGCGTCTCAAACACTATAGAGAACAACAGCTGTCCAAACACTCATAAAGAACAACACTGATCCAAACACATAAAGAACAAACAGCTGTCTAAACACTATAGAGACCAACCAGCGTCTCAAAACACGTATAAAAGAACAACAGCTGTCTCAAACACTATAGGAACAACCAGCTGTCTCAAACCACTATAGGAACAACAGCGTATCAAACACGGAAAGAACAACAGATGTCTCAAACACATAAAGACCAACAGCTGTCAAACCCCTATCAAAGAAACACCAGCTGTCTCAAACATTTAGAGAACAACAGCTGTTCTCAAACAATAACAAAGAACAAACAGCTTGACCTCAAAACACTCATAAAGAACAATTCCAGCTGTCTCAAACACTATAAAAGAACAAAACCAGCTGTCTCAAACACTATTAAAAGAACAAAGCTGTCTCAAACACTTGTTAAGAAACAACAGTGTCCAACACTATAAAGACACAGCTTCTCAAACACTATAAAGAACAACAGCTGTTCAAACCATGTTAACAACAACAGATGTCAAACACATCAAAACCAACAGCTGTCTCAAACCAACTATGAGAAACAAACAGCGTCTCAAACACTACAAAGGAAAAACAGCGACAAAAACTCATAAAGAAACAACAAGCTGTCTCAAACACTATAAAGAAAACAACAGCTGTCTCAAACATATAAAGAACAACAGATGTTCAAACCACGGTTAAGAAAAACAGTGTCTCAAAAACACTATAAAAACAAACGCGGTCTCAAAACATATAAAGAAACACGCTGTTCTCCAACACTGTTAAGAACAAAAGCTGGTCTCAAACCATATAAAGAACAACAGCTGTCTAAAACAACTATAACGAACAACAGCTTGTCTCAAACACTATAAAGAAACAAACAGCTTGTCTCAAACACTATAAAAGCAAACAGCTGTCAAACACTATCAGAACAACAGCTGTCTCAAACACTTATAGAGACACAACAGCTGTATCAAACATATGAGAACAAACAACTGTCTCAAACAATATAAAGAACAACAGGCTGTCAAAAAAATATCAAGAACAACGCTGTCTCAAAACAATATAGAGAAACAACAGCTGTCAAAACCTCTATAGAGAACAACAGCTGTCTCAAACCCCCCCAACACTTATGAGAAAAAACAGCTGTTTCAAACACTATAGGAGAAACAACAGCTTTCTCAAACACTTATAAAGAACAAAGCTGTCTCAAAACACTTAAAGAAACAAACACTGTTTTAAAACACTATTAAAAGAACCACAGCTGTTTTAAAAAACTATAAAGAACAAACAGCTGTAGCAAACACTGTTAAGAAACAACAGCAGTGTCTCAAACACTGTAAGAAAAAACAGCTTGTCTCAAACACTATCAAGAACAAACAGGCTGTCTCAAACACTGTATGGTAAGAACAAACAGCTGTGCAAACCTATAGAGAACAACAGCTGTCTCAAAAACGATTTGAGAACAACAGCTGTTCTCAAACCCTACAAAGAACAACAGCTGTCTCAAAACATGTGAAGAACAACAGCTGTCGCAAACACTAAAAGAACAAACAGCTGTTCTCAAAACACTATTAAAGAACAACAGCGTCAAAACACTATCAAGAAACAACAGCTGTTCTTCAAAACCACCTCTAGCGAACAACAGCTGTCTCAAACATATAGAGAACAACAGCTTGTATCAAAACAAACATAGAGAACACAAGCTGTCGCAAACAATTACAAAGAACAAACAGCTGTCTCAAACACTCATTAAAGAACAAAAGCTGTCTCAAACACTCATAAAGAAACAACAGCTGTCTCAAAAACTATAGCGAACAAAGCGTCTCAAACACTATAGAGAAAACCACAGCTGTCTCTTCAAACACCATAAGACCACCGCTTGGCGTATAGGGTTAGACAGATAGGGTTAGACGTTATAGGGGTAGACAGTATAGGGTTAGACAGTATAGGGTTAGACAGTAAGAGTTAGGCAGTATAGGGGTTAGACAGTATAGGTGGGTAGGACAGTATAGGGTGAGACAGTATAGGGTTAGACAGTATAGGGTTTTTAGACCAGTTAGGGTTAGACAGTTATGTGTTAACAGTATAGGGTTAGGGACAGCAGTATAGGGTTAGGACAGTATAGAGTTAGACAGTATATAGGTAGACAGTATATAGGTAGACAGTCTGGGTTTTATAGACAGTTAGTATAGGGGTTAGACGTATATAGTTAGACAGTATAGGTTTAGTTTGAGACAGTATAGAGTTAGGCCAGGATAGGGTTAGGACAGTATAGGGTTTAGACAGTATGGGTTAGGACAGTATGAGTTAGACAGTATATAGTTAGACAGTATATAGTTAGGGACAGTAGTATTAAGTTAGACAGTATAGGGTTAGACAGTATATAGTTAGAAGATAGGGTTAGACAGTAAGGGTTAGACAACAAAAAACCGTATAGGGTTAGACAGTATATAGTTAGACAGTTATAGGGTTAGACAGTATAGGGTTAACAGTATGGGTTAGGACCAGTATAGAGTTAGACAGCGTAGTTAGACAGTATAGGGTTTTAGGACCAGTTATAGGGTTGACAGTATAGGGGTAGACAGTATAGTGTTAGACAGTTATAGGGTTAGACAGTATCGGGTTAGACCCAGTATAGGGTTAGACAGTAAGTTGTAGACAGGTATAGGGTTAGACAGTATAGGGTTCGACAGTATAGGGTGTAGGCCAGATATAGTTCTACAGTATAGAGTAGACAGTATAGTGTTAGACAGTATAGGGTTAGACAGTATAGGGTTAGCAGTATAGGGTTAGACGTATTGGTTTTAGACAGTAGTATAGGGGTGAGAAGTATAGGTTAGGCGTTAGGGTTTAGACAGTATATAGTTAGACAGTATAGAGTTAGACAGTTATAGGGTTAGACAGTTTATATAGTTAGACAGTATAGGGTAGGACAGTATAGTTAGACCGTATTAGTTAGACAAGTATAGAGTAGGACAGTATAGGGTGTTTAGACTAGGATAGGGTTAGACAGTTTGAGTTAGACAGTTATAGGGGTTAGACAGTATATGTTAGACAGTGATAGGGTTAGACAGTATAGAGTTAGACAGTATATAGTTTTAACAGTATAGGGTTAGGACAGTTTATAGGGTTTTTAGACAGTATAGGGTAGGACAGTATAGATTTAGGACAGTATATAGTTAGACAGTAAGGGTTAGACAGTATGGGTTAGACCGTATAGGGTAGACAGTATAGGGTTAGAAAGTATCGGTTAGACAGTAGGTTTTTTAGACAGTATATAGTTAGACCAGTATAGGGTAGACAGTATAGGTTAGGACGATAGAGTTAGACAGTATAGGGTTAGACAGTATAGGTTAGACCCAGTTATATAGGGTTTAGACAGATATGTTAGAAGGATAGGGGTAGACAGTATAGGGTTAGACAGTTCGCGGTAGACAGTAATGATAGTTAGACAGTATAGGGTTAGGACAGTATAGGGTTAGACAGTATAGGTTAGGCAGATAGGGGTAGACCGTATATAAGTTATACCAGTATAAGGTTAGCAGTATATAGTGACAGTTATAGGGTGTATAGACAGTTATAGGGTTAGACAGTATAGAGTTAGACAGTATAGGGTTTTATTAGACAGTATGGGTTTAGACAGTTATAGGTTAGACAGTATAGGGTATTAACAGTATAGGGTGCGGATAGACAGGATAGGGTTAGAACAGATATGGTAGTTAGACAGTAAGGGTTAGACAGTAGTATAGGGTTAGGACATATAGGGTTAGACAGTATAGGGTTAGACAGTATATAGTTAGACAGTATAGGGTTAGACAGTTATAGTTAGACCGTATATAGTTAGACAGTATAGGTTAGACTAGTATAGGGTTTTAAGAAGTCTCGGGTTAGACTAGTATATGGTTAGACAGTATAGAGTAGACAGTATAGGGTTAGACAGAGTATAGGGTAGACAGTATAGGGTAGACAGTATGGGTTAGACAGTATAGGGTGAGACAGTATTATGAGTTAGACAGTTATAGGAGTTAGCAGTATAGGGTTAGAGCGTATTAGTAGACAGTATATAGTAGACAGTATATCGTTAAGACAGTATAGGGTTAGAAGTATGTGTTAGACAGTATTATTATAAGTTTCGAAAGGATAGTGTTCGACAGGATATAGTTAGGCAGATAGGGTTGACAGTATATCGTTAGACAGTATCTAGTTAGACAGTATAGGGTTGTTAGAAGTATAGGGTTAGATTAGACCCGTAATAGTTAGACAGTATAGAGTTAGACCGTATATAGTAGACGTATAGGGTAGACAGTATAGGGTTAGACATTAATAGGTAGACAGTATAGGGTTTAGACAGTATAGGGTTAGACCAGTATAGTGTTTAGACAGTATTATAGGTAGACAGTATAGAGTTAGACGTATAGGGTTAGACAGTATAGTTAGACCAGTATAGGTTAGAACAGTATAGGGTATTAGACGTATATAGTTAAGACAGTATATTAGTTTTAGACAGTTATAGGGTTAGACAGAATTTAGTTTAGACAGGATAGGGTTAGACAGTAAGGGTTAGACAGTATATAGTTAGCAGTATATAGGTAGACAGTTATAGGGTTAGACAGTATATAGTTAGACAGTATGGGTTAGACAGTTAGGGTTAGACAGTATCTAGTTAGGACAGTTAGGGTTAGGACAGTATAAGGGTTAGACGTATAGAGTGACAGTATATAGTTTAGACAGGTTCGGGTTCGACCAGGAACGTTAGACAGTATAGGTTAGACAGTATATTAGTAGACAGGTATAGGGTAGACAGTATAGGGTGAGTATAGGGTTAGACAGTATAGGGTTGACAGTAATAGTTAGCCAGGGATCGGTTAGACATTATAGGGTAGACAAGATTATAGAGTTAGACGTATAGGTTAGACAGTATAGGGTTAGACCAGTTATAGGGGTAGACAGTATTATGTTAGACAGTAATAGGGTTCAGACAGTATAGGGTAACAGTTATAGGTTTAGACAGTTATAGGGTTAGACAGTATAGAGTTAGACAGTATAGGGTTAGACAGTATTAGTAGACAGTAGACAGTATAGGGTTAGACAGTATAGGGTTAGACAGTAAGTGTTAGACAGTATTATCGTAAGGACAGATAGAGTTAGACAGTATGGGTTAGACAGTATTAGGGGTAGACAGTATAGGGTTGACATATAGGGTTTAGCAGTTAGGGGTTTAGACAGTATATAGTTAGACAGTATAGGGTTTTAGACAGTTAGGTTAGACAGTTAGACGTATAGAGTTAGACAGTATATAGTAAGGACAGTATATAGTTAGACACAGAGATAGTTAGACAGTATAGGGTTAGACAGGATAGGTTAGACAGTATAGGGTTAGACAGATCTGTTAGACAGTATAGGGTTAGACAGTATATTAGTTAGACAGTATATGGTTAGACAGTATAGGGTTAGAACAGTAGAGGGGTTAGACAGTATAGGTTAGACAGTATAGTTAAGAGTTAGACAGCAGTATAGGTTAGGACAGTATAGGGTTAGACAGTATATAGTTAGCCGATCGAGGTAGGACAGTAATAGTATAGGACAGGTTCGGGTTAGACAGTTAGGGTTGACGTATAGAGTTAGACAGTATAGGGTTAGACAGATAGCGTCGACAGTTATATTTAGACAGTAAGGGTTAGATTTTAGACAGGGAAGATTGAGTGTTAATTTCCTAAGGTGAGCAGATCTCTGGCTGAACCAAGTACATAATCGGTTTTCAGTTAGCCCTAAATGGTGTCAAGTTCCATATCTGATAAGTGAGGAAGGGGAGAGCAAGGGAGAGACAGAGAGAGAGACAGAGGTTCTTCTGACCAGATAACATCTCCAGTCTCAGCAGAGAGAGAGAGAGAGGCAGGTGGCATCTAGCTGGAGGCCTGGAGGCCCACTGTGGCTTCACCACTAAACAGACATCATTACAACATCATGGAGTCAATCTAAATCAGGCAACCAAGACTGGAACAAGCTACCATCATTAGCTACGTCTTTCCTGCTTCACTTCTTTTTAAGACATGTATATTTATTTTACTTTCAGCAATACAGGGAAATAAAAAGCCCTCCTCCTTATTCAAGTCGACATAAGGCAAAAATAAATACAAACTTAAAATTATTTCATTTCAATGGCAATTCCTGGGAAATTCTGTTAGAAAACCCCCCCTGATTAAGCTAATTTTTAACGGTGGAGTCGTTTGTAGTGGAGACCCACTCTCAGTAGTGGAGACCCACTCTCAGTAGTGGAGACCCACTCTCAGTAGTGGAGACCCACTCTCAGTAGTGGAGACCCACTCTCAGTAGTGAATAATACTTTAATACACTAAACCCTACACCCTCTGTGTAATGATGTAATAAAACCATTTATTAATCTGTTTAGATTGACCATCTGAATGATCTTGGCTCATTAATGTTTAACCTTCAGCTCCTCTGACCTACTTTAATTAGACACTAATACCCCATCATCATCCCCCTGTAAGAAACCAGCCGTGACCAAACCAATGGACCCCAGCTATGCTGCTAATTCCTGACGCAATTAGCTTTTCTGTTGAGAGATTTAGCTGATTATCTGCACAATTTCACACCGTTTTTATGCAGTTCTGCCGGTTACAGAATATCTGATTCATTCCGCCGTTACGAATATCTGGTTCAAATCACTTTCATAGCAGAGGCTGAATAGCCCATAACGGGAGATTATTCATATTGTTGCCATGTGCCATTGTTTAAATGCAATGCTTAGTTACTGTGCCTAAACCTTATTTCTGACAAGAGTAAAATGTTCCACTACCAGAGATCCAAATCTCCCCAAAAAAAACAAAAA